>BMAO01037309.1:0-460136 GCA_019973975.1 Trichonephila clavata
CAAAAGCGCTATTAGGACGCAAATTTCGTCTTCGTTCCATATTTTGTCGTACCTTTTTCTCAGCCAATAAGCAACCAATTAACCTCGGGTTTTCGGTATTGGGTCGCATTTGTGCCCTAGATGAGCCGAATCATATTTAAATTTTCCCATAGTTTTCCCGAATTTTCCTACAAATTTTCCTGAATTTCACTAGTTTTTTGCTTTTTTATAGTGCTGATACAGATTTGTGTCATTATTTCTTTTCAGCTCAATAGTAGTGCATTTAGAGGAGTGGTACAGTACACTACATTCTGTTAGTAAAAAGTTCATTAGTTGCATTATTGTAAAATACAACATATGAAAAACGTGCTAAAATTACTTGGCCATGCCAATGATTGATATCTTGTTTTACAGTAAATTATTTTATTTTAAATCATTTAAGTTTTTCGAGAAGTAATGCATTTTGCATTTTTCATTTGGACAATAGGATCGAATTGAAAGTTTACAAATATTAACTTACCATCGGCCCTTTCAAAAAAATAATATATATTTTTTTATTTTAGTTAAGAGCTATCTTTAAAATGTAGTTTATCATTCGAGTTGATGTATCAATACTAAAACATTACGCGATTTCTAACTAATTAAATGATTAAACTAGAAGTAGTATTTTACTTTCCATCCTTATATAAATGTGATGATTGCATATATATATATATATGTTATAATTCACTTATCTTAGATATATCTCCCCGGGTGGTAACCGGAGTATATAGAATAGTCCTAACGTAAATTCATGCGTGTTGTAAAAGGCGACTAAAATGATCAGAAGTCCAACCTCTGGGGGCTCTGGCAACCCTCAGTTATGACAAGGGCAATATATTGTGATATTAATAAAGCTACCACGTCCGGGTTAGCCGACGCGTTGTGTTCTGATGTCAGGGAACACTCCGAGAAGTATGCTACGAGGGCACTGAATATTCTTCAACTCAACATTAATGGAGCACAGAGGAAAATCGACGAACTATCCTGTCTCCTTCATGACAACAATGTTCATGTTGTTTGTCTTCAGGAGACTAGCCTCAATCCCAATTTGATTCTCAAGATCTTAAGGGATATACAGAATTACGGAGAGATCGAACAATAAGCACTGGAGGAGGCTTGGAATTTCTGATCAAAACCCCAACGATCAAGTACACCGAGGTTTTACCATCTAGCACCTTATATCTTTGCACTTGGTCATACACGACAACAATAACAACACATATCTTTGGCGCTATAAATGAGAATGAATTTTGGAGACAATGGTATAATTTTGAATTATATAAGCTGTTTAAGGAAGTAGATGTCATCGGATCCTTCAAAATAGGTTTTTTGAGGTCTGCCGGGACCCATCTACTCTATGGGTCCTCATCTTTGACGTTCAGAATTTTTTATTGAAAACCTATTGGAACTAGAACTAAGGGCAAGCCCGAGTTGAGATGAGCTGATTATATGGAGGACGATTTTAAAGATTTAAGAGTGAGTAATTGAAGAACTGTTGCTAAGCGGAGATAGAGATGGAAGAGGTTTATTGAGAAGGCCTTGGACTCTGTTGTGTCAATAGTAGAAGAATTCACTTAAATTTTCTGTCGAGAGATTTTAAATGGTAATGGTCTTGAGTCCTCCGGGACTTCGCGTGATAAATAATTTTTATTTTTCACAGGTCAAGTTGTGGTTAATTCCCTTTAACCACAACTTGACCTGTGAAAAAACTAACGGAGATAAGCGTTTTTAAATCAGGATGAGGCAATCTTACACTACCAGGGTATGTGAACCAATCAGAAAAGCAATTACCGAATTTCATATGGTTTTAACAGTTTCCAGTTGACCATGACTATAAATATACGAGATCTCTGGAGCGAAAAAAGGTTGCTTTTGTTAACGTCCGGTAAACCACGTGTGTTAATGTCGTGCTTTGTGTGTTGCTATTTCTTTTAAGTTTGTAATAGTTTTATGTAACTGAAAATGTGGATTTAAAAGTATAAAGCAGAGGTGGGGGACCGTTTTACCATTAAAAGGTCGCATGTAAATTAAATAGTAATAAAGGAGACCGCTTAGTTTGATGCTCCTATAAATGCGACTATTATGAAATTATTATAGTTTTTGTATAGATTTAACAACTTCGTGCATTATATAGAAATTGTATTATGAAAAAATTAAATCCTTATTTATTTATTACTTGACATAAACAACTTACAATATAAAATATTTCTTTTATTCACAAATGGTAAAAACTTGTAGCATTCGTCACTAATTATTATTTTTCTATAAATTTATTAAATTCATAGATATTGTTGAAACTTTCTGTACTTCACATTTGGTATTTTTATTTATGTGTAAGCAATATATATATATATATATATATATATATATATATTATATATATATTTGGATCACAAACTTCATAACGTGAAGCTTTAATTGTTCCTGTACATGAGCATGTGTGGTAGTGTTGAAATGTTGCACCAGGTGACGTTCTAACATTTGAAATGCACAATTGGCTATTCCCACGAGCAGTCATTGAACATACATAGATTCATGCCTTTCTTTTTTTTTTTATTCCACTGATTGGCAAATTGTTGTAATCTGTATAATTAAATATTAATTAATAGAAGTGCTAGATTTTATGAAGGCCGCAGAAGAAACTCATGTAGACCGCGGGTTCCTTATGTCTGGTACAAATAATATTTATCCCTCAACGACTGCAAATAATTCATTCCATCACGCAAAACGTCTTGCCTCGAAAGCAAACCCTGAAAAATCTTTGGGCATATTTCCCATTTATGTACGTGTAACATGAAAATTATTAAAATAAATTTGTAATATTTGAAAATAATATTTAAGGCGGTGCTTCTCAAACTTTTAATATTTGCGACCCAATATTCAATCATAAATTTCCTCGCGCCCCCCTTCCTTACAATAAAAAATGCATTGAATACAATAATAATATACTTTGATGCTAAAGCTTTAATATGGCTTTAACCTATTAAGTGCCACTGGCGTATATAAACGTTTCCCTCACCCAAAGCGTTGATTGTCCCGGACATATATATACGTCTTTCAGAAGTACGTTTTTTTCTGTGCATTGCTATCCATAAAATTATTCCGAAGGCTTTGGATTACAGTAGCAGGTCCTTGACAGTATTTTCGAAGGATTTACTTACTTCAGAAAATTTGCTTAGTCATTCCTTTTCTATTCCCCCTTCCCCTCAATACATGACATACGCGTGCCTACGTGGAAAACGGTGGCAATGGGGAGCAAATCGAGTAACTTTTTATCGGTAGTTAAAGAATTAGTTATAAACAGTACAAATTATCAAAATAAGTCTTAATTTATTATATAATTTTATGACAAGCCCATGGGGTCACTGATAATTATTAAACTTGTTTTTATGGTATTGTTAAATTAATTATAAAATACATTGAGCAGTACTGATACAGTTAACAGTTATTATATGAGTGTAAATGTATATTTTATTTTTTATTATGTCAGAATGTATTTTGTTTTTTTACTTTCAGTAAATTAATATATTTTTTTAAATAATCTTTTGTTTACGACTTTTCCATATGCTCACGCTCCTCTCGAAGAGTTATCATGCCCCCTTAGGGGGCGCACCCTACAGTTTGAGAAGCGCTGATATAAGGGATAATTTAAAAGTGATTTTAATCACATTCTATTATTTTAATAACTAAAGTCGCAGTCTTTCACCATTGTTTCCCATTTAGAAGATAAAGAGAGGCCACTGTAGCCTAATGGTTGAGGTTCCAAACTCGCGGATGGCGTGTCTTCATTTCGAACCCTAGTACCACTGAAAAAGAAGCGGATACATGTTAACCAATCGATGCTCAAAGTTCTCCCACTAACGTGGTGAGGTAGTTCTGAGAAGGGGCTCAGCTTGGATGTCGTCCTCGTCACTAGACCAAATCCATCACCAATAGTGGGGTGTTGATATAACTCTCACTCACGCGAGGGATGACTAATTTGAAAGACATTTTAAGAAACATTTTTCACCATCTGGAGTTTTATTCAATCAGTTTTTTTTCCCAGTAAATTTTACTTATTTATTCTTTTTTTAATTTAGAAAAATTATGATATTGTCTTAATAGGTTTCAAAGAATTTACATACATTTTTCTAATGGTTGTATCATTCTTATCAGGAAAGATGTGGTACAGAATTTTATGTATGTAAGTTAAAATATTATTAAAGAAAAGGTAAGTAATAAGAAGAAAATATCAACTAGTGTGCCATCAACTTTTTTGTGACATTTATAATAGACAGTTTAAAAACTTTCATCTTTTTCTATTTTTATTACTTTAAAATAACTGGAGAATTGAATCAGAAAAAAAATGTGTAAATTAATATTATATAAATATACTAGCCATTATACCAACCCGCTTCGCTTTGTATTTAATGATGAAGTATAAACATATACTGTCATATACATGTATAAAAATTGATATACACGTCCTGGCATAAGCGTTCGATACTATTGAAAAACTATCTTATAATTCTCCCCTCTTGATTTAAAATGGACTGGATGAATATATAATAATTCTTAAAATTGAAGTTGAATTATCTCTTTTACGCTCTCGCAACTCCTTCTCCCTAAGTAGATTTCCGCAAAACCCATTTTTAGTGGATTTCTACTCAATAAAATAAACCTGTTTGCCAAATTTCAAGTGTCAAAACGGAAATTTCTTTTTTGATCAATAGGTCATGTACTTATACTTTGAGAGTCAATATCCTTAAGACTCGTTCTTAGCGTATTTCAATTCAACAAAAGAAGCATGCATACCAAATGTCATTAATGTAGGTTTAATAGCTCAAAAACTTGAATATTTATCTGTAAAGCTCCTTTAAGCCTCACAACACCCCTTGGGAGTTGAGTTTTGCAAAAAAAAAATCCGCTCTTAGTGAAACTATACTCCATTGAAAGAACATGCCTACCAAATTAGGTCTGTAGGTCTAATAGTTCCGCAGATATCGCGATGAACGAGTCGCTTTTCTCTCTTATATATATATAATATTTTTTATGAATATTCTCTTTCTTATATATTTATCAATAATATTTTATTTGAGCTGTATCTATGGTTACTAAAATCATTTAACACCTATATTAACAGATTTAAAAAAAAAACATCTTTTTCCCTTATACCCGGTTTTCCTCCATAACATCAGATACAGACGTTACAGGTAAAAAAGAGGAATTTCGAACTACAGGAAGGTACAATCAGGTACAGCCCCACCCATGCCATAAATCATATCGAGGAGTCAAAGGGGGTGGTCTGAAGAACTAGAATGGACGTCATGGTGTGGACGTGAGAATTCCATTAGATTGTAAAATCCAGTGATTTCTAGTCTTGTAATGTGGTTTTTAGAATGATAGCCGCTTTGTGGGTTGCCCTACTGCTTTGATGGATGGTAAGAGATCGTAGGGGGACCTAGATGTCACCAACAACAATACAAACACAGAAGATGCCCTCCCATATTCTGCTCAACTATTTCCTGGTTTTTGTGAAGAAAAAATAGTCTGTACCTTTTACTGCGCAGTTTTAAATAACAGACTGAATTATGGAGATAATTTATTGTAAGTATCTATTTCGTATAAGAAACAAAGGGTTTTACACTACTAGCAATATAAAGTGACAACTAAAGATCAATCTGTTCTTTTGAATCGGTTCATGTAAGTGTGTGGTGATAAGTACTTTTCATTCAATCTTGCAGCTGAAATTTTGTTCTTATCTCTAATCCGTCTTTCCTCATTCTTCCTTTTGAGATGCTCTGTCCGCTCTTGAAATTGAGGCAGCTTCTCAGATTGTTCCTTGTAAGATATTTGTATGTAATATAAAAAAGAAAAAACCAAACCTCGCTGCATATATTTTTTTAAAATTTAAAAAAATTCCATGTAAATTATTATTATATTAATCATGTTTTTCCTACTTTTATTTATGGTCCATCAAGAATTCAATAAATATGCAATTTCTTTACTCTTAAAGATAAAGGTCAAATTTTTTTGGACATTAAAAAATATTTAAAAAATTTTTATGAAAAAAAAGGGAATTTTTTAAAAAAAAAATGTCATCCTGTTTTTATTTTACTTTATTAGTTCTTAAGGAATTATTAATCACTTGATCAATATATTTTTTTCTGCGCAGTTTTTGAATGGTTTATTAGTTTTTATTATACTTTTTCCAATTTACTGTTTACTTCGTATTTCTATCGTTCTATCAAACTAATAATTGTCTTTCTATTCTATTCAACTTTTTCACAAAAATATTGCTGAGGAGTTTTTTTAAATCAAGTTTAACTTAACATAAATGGCTTAGTTACAGTTATAGATGCGTTGTTGAGTACGATTACATTGAGCTAGCTCTGTTCCATATATAAAAACAGTGGAGGCGTTGGTATAAAAATATTTCTAGAATGTTTCTTTTTGCTATTAAAAATCAAGGGAATTTTTAAACAGCATATTTGTTGAAATCTACACGAATTAAAAGGATTTCTTATTCAAGTTTTTTTTTTTTTTTTGCATGAATTTATAAGGGTCCCAAAAGTTATTTATACAAGACAGGCTAATGGGTTTCCTTGAAGGTTCTTTATTCATGAATTAAATATGAAACAATTTAACCGATACAAAGATAAAATTTAAAACTAACTTAATGCTCACACGTGCACGTATTTATAATTCAGAATTAAAATTCGCTCTTCATATTCATATTTTCACGAACAAAAGTATTTAATTCCTAATTTTATTAAAAACTAACAACACAGTAATAAAATGATAATCTTATTATTGTGTTATTGGAAAAATGCTGGAAATCTTTGCTTTGGTACCTGTGTGTGTGTGAACATAAATACATAATCTTTGATATACCGTATTTATGCTTAAAGGCCATATTAGAAAAAAGCCTTAAGGAATTAAAGGTCGAAATCCTAGCGGGTCTTTGGATCACAAAGAACAATTGCGGAGATTTCGAAGGACAAGAACTGGGCAATCTTGTACAAGGACACGTCCTGGATCCCTGGGGCTCCTAGAAAAGCTGCTGTAGCTCATTTTAGACTTTTGACAGGTCATGACCGTCTGAGATCTCAACTCTTCAGAATTGGTATCGCCAACTCACCGGACTGTACTCTGTGTGAATCTGGTCAGCCTATGACCGCTGAACATTTGGTAGTGTGCCAGACACTAATTAGTCTTAATTCAATTGTTGAAAAATATTGGAGAGCACGAGCACTAATGGCATAGGTGTTATTGTAGTGTGTGGCATTTAAATAAATATAATATATATACCGTATTTATTCGAATCCAAGCCGTCATCAATTCTAAGCCGCTCCCCAAATTCTCAACACATTTTTTTTAAAAAAAATAGTTAAAATGGTTTATTAAGATCCGATATTTACAAAATTAAAACAAAAATAAAATTATAACTAATAAAAATCAATAATTAAATTTACCTCTATTAAAATTTTTAAAATATAATTACTCAGTATCATGTTCACTTTCCCCATTTAACGAATTTTGCCACCTTCTGTTCTAAGCCGCACCCGATTTTCAGTAGCACTAACTTTGGAAAAATGTGCGGCTTAGATTCGAAAAAAACCCAGCATATGCAGCTGTTACATACATTATTCATCAAAAAGCATAAAATATGGCTAAATTTTTCTTTTCATATGTATAATGTATCACGTGAAAAGGAAATAAGATTAAGAATGCTTTGAATTATTAGCTATTTTGACAAATCCTCTTGATTTGAAGCAAATGCAAAAATTAAATCTCGACACCAGACGCGGGCATAAGATGAAGTCGCCAAATCTGTCAACCCATTGGTCCTTACACACGAGCAAACAAGTCAGAACCATCTATACGTCTCGAAACTCTATTATCTGCACACCGAAGGGACCAGACTGCTATGATATATCCCCCAACCCCTGTGGGGACCCGGTATGGCGGAACAAATACCTGAGTGTCCGGAACGGATCAACTTGCCTTAAAAGTCCCCCTGACTTCAAGCGGGAGGGATTTATTCACTTTTGGCGAAAACTCCCCCAACAAGAGCTTCTTGTAAAGCTCGTTATTCTTCATGTGTGAATTTCAAAGGGAGTTTAATAAAGAATCAAATTACGGCCGCGCTATCGAAACTAATTACATTGGGTGGAAGACTTTCGACTCTAGGGTTCCTTGGTGCCATGGTTTCATGGTTCGGTACAGGGTTGTGGGTATGGTGAAGCACCTAGTTGCATCCTGGCGTTGATGTACGTTCCATCACTGGAGATAAAGCTATCTTGGGTATTCTGTACAATAAATGTGATCGAAGGAGACGGATGAGGAAGATTAATCTGTTATCGGTAATGTATTATTGAGGTTGTTGAACCAGATTTTGTTAACTATGGAAAGCTTTTGAGACATTGGTTGAAAAGCATGAGAAGAGTACATTTTGCAAACTTAAAATTACAGTTAGTTTAGCTAATTTATTCAAAAGGTTGATAACCAGGAAACCAATTTTAAGGTCGATCTGGCAATTGTAATTATCTTTTCCCATCAGAACGAAAAAAAGTAGCCCCAAGACTGAATAACCAGGGTAACAACACAAAGTTTTATAACCGTAAGAGATTTTCTAAAATTTATATAAGATACACGTACTATAATTTAAATAAAATCATTATTTATCAATAATACCGGCTTATTTTTCAGTTCCATTTTGATAATCAGTACACTATATAAAGTAACGTATATAAAAAAAAATATTTCTGTCATGATTTTGATTCTAGTATAATTGATCTTCTGTTACATTAAATGATTTTATTTTTAAATAAAATATAAAGATGAATAAAACATAAAATATAGGGATTCTTAATGAAAATTTTAGGCAGTACAGTTATGGAGATTTTAATATTAAACAGAGTTATGAATGAGGACAGTAGCGCACACAAAATTTTTCAAGGGGGGAGTCCATGGTTGAAAGTCCCCCAACTCGTACCACACCTCAAGACAACACCAATTCATTCTACTGATTTTATCGATTTTGTTAACAAAAAAAAAGTAAAAATAAATTATTGTATTAATAATTAGCATTAATTAATAAAATAAATTGTTAATTACAAGTACTTAATTAAATTTTACGTTATATATATAGAATTATCATCAATTGAAAAAAATTCAAGGGCTTTGGGGGGTATCCGGACCCTCAGGACACCCCCCTTGTGTGCGCTACTGAATGAAGAACAATCCAAATATTTATTTGATTGAAAAAAAATGGAGGCAAAGCTTTTCTCTGAATGTCACACTTTTAAGAAACACGAGGGATATTGGTGACGGACCTCGTAATTTTGAACCTCTATCAAGTGACGAGGACGATACCTGAGCAGGCACTTCCCCTCCTAACTACCACTCTCACGGGAGGACAATGAACCTAGACAGATTTAACGTGCATCGGCGAGTCTTCAGCGGCACCAGGATTCAAACCAGTCACTCCGGCCAAGCATTCGTAACCACTTCCGTATCATGGCTACACTAAAGTAGCAAATCAACACACATTTCTTCTTGCTAAAATAAATATTATAAACTTTCAAGTTAATTATAAAGTTAATGAAAAAACCAAAAAGGAAAGTGAAATAGAAACTTAGAAAAATTGAATGCTTTGATTACAAAAATAGTAGCAAAAATTCTTCGTTTTTTAAAATTACTTAACATAAAATGCTAATTGCTAAAAAAAAGTGCGTATATGTTTTAATATAATCTCTTGTTCTTATGGCATGATTTGTTCGGTTTTATAATTTTATTTGTAGCAGTCCCAGTGTCTTGCAATCAAATGAGCGGTAGTTCCCCTAATTTACATAATGTAAAATAAGAGTAAAGACAAGGATTTAATAAAATAAAAAGGGAAGGGGGGATCCTAGAATGCCTTTTCTAAGAATTTTTCTCTAATATTAAAAAGAAATGCAGAAATGGAATGAATATACAAATACAGAAATGAATGTTTTTACTCTTTCAAAGTTAAATTATAATAATAATAACAAAACAGTTTAATTACTACCACATCCTCAATTAAAATCATGAATCAAAATATTTTGAGCTGCAAATTAGGTAAATTTACAATAAAAATTATTATTGCTTAGAAAAGGGGGAAAAGACTTAATTCTAAAACACGAAAAGTGTTTAATGTTAAATAAACAGTAGTGCACACAAAAATTTTTCAAGGGCGGAGTCCATGGTCGAAAGTCCCCCAACTCGTATCATACCTCAAGACAACACCAATTGATTCTT
The DNA here is from genome assembly GCA_019973975.1 of Trichonephila clavata. Classification (NCBI taxonomy): domain Eukaryota; kingdom Metazoa; phylum Arthropoda; class Arachnida; order Araneae; family Nephilidae; genus Trichonephila; species Trichonephila clavata. The sequence goes on from BMAO01037309.1 coordinate 10,285, forward strand.
CTGATTTTGTCGATTTTGTTAACAAAAAACAATAAAAAATAAATTATTGATTTAATGATTAGCATTAATTAATAAAATAAATTGTTAATTAGAAGTACTTAATTAAATTTTACGTTATTGTATATATATAGGATTATCATCAATTGAAAAAAATCTCAAGGGCTTTGGTGTGTGTGTGTGGGGGGGGTCCGGATTCCTAGGGCACCCCCCTTGTGTGTGTCACTGTAAATATATAACAGGTAATATAAGAAAATTAGTTAATATTTTTTCTGTGAAAAATTATGGTGTTAAGGAAATTGGTTTGACAAATTCAAAAATTAGTTTCAAATTAACTGCTATTAGTGGCTGCTCACATAAGGAGAGGGATCAACGGGTCTGGATCTCCTTTCCTCATTGGCCCTGATTTTTTTCCGATTGCTTATAATCCTATGTATATAGTAAGTAAAATTTAATTAAGTATTTGTAATTAATAATTTATTTGATTAATTACTGCTAATTAGTTTTTCAAAAATTTATTTTTTACTTTTGTTTCCGACAATTAACAAAACCAAAAGAATGTTTGGAGGTGGATTAAGTTATGAGACAAGAATGGAGGACTTTTGACCCTCGACCACCCGCTTGAAAAATTCATGTGAGAGTAGCTGACTACTATAAATTATCAATTATTTTACTTCCATTAAAAAAAAGAGAGAGAGATGACCCAATTCCAAGACGCAACATTTTCCCTTGAATTGTAGTTAGAACATTTTTAATCAATTCATTCGCAATGAATGTCCTTCGCAAATTTCCTAAATTTTTCTTGCGGTCATTTACTCAATCCCGGCTCCCCTTTTCAACCTCAAATGCATCTAGTTTACTGGACTTTGGTAGAAGTGCTATGAAAATAGAAGAAAAGAAGAGAACTAGAAACCCGTCAAGAATGGAAAGAAAGAAAAGAAAAGGAAATAAAAAAGGGAAAAAAAGAAATCAAAAAACGTGAGAGAGGGGGTCTCAACCCCGAGGGCAGACGATCGTTCATGCACGTGATCTGATTTTTCATGGGTGTTAACAAGTGAAAGGAAGCTTTCGAATGATTGCCAACAGCACACAGCAATCCATCTTTTGCAGATATCGTGGTTTTTCCATGGGACTCAAATGCACAGTCCCTCTGACTCAGTGACCCCCCCTCTGGTCCAACCGTGTACAGTAACTGCCACAGACGGGTTACGGGTTTTCGAGTGCTTCAGAATTACCGTGAAATTAGAATAAGGGGATTTATTTTGATACGGGTTAAGAGATTTACTATGGTTTATGCCACAGCTTTTGTGATTGCGTCATTCAATTACAATGCTTCACTGAGGATTTGTCAAAAAAGGAAAAAAAAATTGACATGTAGTTGATTTTAAGAGAATTATTGAGTATGTCACATACAAGTGTTAAACTGTAAGAGTCGGAAAAAGTGACGTGTAAAAGAAATATAGTATTGGTAATAATTTTTGTTTTCTAAATAAACACTACTGAAAGCGTTATATGTTGTTCTTTATTTATTATAATTCAATGGCCACACACTAAACTATAATGTATTTTTATACATAAAAAATAGGCATTTTGCTGAATTTTTTCTTTTTTTTCTTTTTTGAAATTCTCAGAAATTTAAACTTGACCATCCGACTGTTTTCTTAAAAACATTTTTAATTATTGATCACATTCAAGCGTGCGTTGAATATACACAAGCAATTCACGCTTGATTTTCAAGATAATTTCATAATAAAAACAACTTTGCATATTAAAACAGTTTTCAAGATATTATTATCATAAAAATAAAAACTTGTTTATAGTATTTTAATTATCTAAGAAAATTATCACGATTTGAAAAAAAGAAAAAAATATTTTTACCTATAATTGGTTAAAATATCTTATAAGTTACAAATATGTTTGGAGAAATTTTCGATGAAAATGTTTTGTCTGATTCAAAACATACAACCAACAAATGCACCTATTTTAATCAGTATATGAAACAATTAATTTCAAGAATCTATCCCAATTTTGTTTCTCAGTCTATATGTAAAGAATCCCTTTAACCGAGGGAAAACATTTTAAGTTCTGGAAATGAATTATCTAATCAGATTTATATAATTGGGGGTATTTCAAACGATCATATTGAATAATAAAATATTACACTAAAAGAATGATATTTCCGGATTCTAATGGATTCTTCCTTGAATCTAGATGCAGTTTTATATTTCAAAAATCGAAGGATCTCTTTCTTTCCTATGAGATAGAAATCCGAAAGTTTGAAATATAGAAGAAAAACACTCAACGCAAACTATTTAAAAACTGTATAATTCTTGATAAATTTAAGTATATACGCTATGTGAATAGATGTTTATTTGTTCTGAAAAGCTTGTATTGTGGGGGTGTTGGTCTAATCGGCACCCCTCTCTCTCCGCCTTGCGCGGCTAAAGGTGTGGGGGGAAACAAAGCATCACCAACAACTTCCATAATAACAATTAGTTTTATTTATCCTTTAAACACACACTTAAACAATCACAAGTGAAACTACAAAAGGAAACTAAGGTGTGATATATAAAGCGTTATCTAATCTTAATACCCAACTGTAAGTAAACCCGACTACGTGAACTAGATAAGGAGAACAAGCGCTAATGAACCGATAGCTAATTCTACTATCTTAAATCTTCAATCTAATAATTTAATCTAATCAATTACTTCCTTAACTCGCGCTAGGTTTGTGAATGAAATATTCCAATATTCGCACTTACGTAACAGCTCTCCAGCTCCTTCTAACTTACATCTACAAAACCTAGATTATATACAGTCAAACTAATTTAAATATCATGGGTTCTTCTTGAAAGGCTGTGAATTAATGGGAATGCTAGCTCCAAAGTTTCCCCAAGAGGATTAGTAGGAAAAATATCGCGAATAGACCCGTCACAGCATTAATATTGTTATCTAGCCTTTAATTTATTTTAATTTAAATTTATACTTGTGAATTTACATATTTAGTATAACACTTTCTGTTTTCAATTTTAAAAAATTTTGCACTTCCTAGTTTGTCAAAAAATGTAGTTTTAAATCACATGTATTTTTTTTACTGGATATAGTAAAACCTGGGAGCCTTAGTAAAAATACTGATCAGCTCAACTTCTAGCTTATTATTTTATTTTTAAAAGAAATAACTTATTGTTATACTCAAAAATGTCCGGTATTACTAAAATACACAATGCGTCAAATAAGTTTTAGTGGGATTCAAAACAATCAAAAATTTTTTTCTTATCATAAATTGCTTTCTTAACATGTCTAGAATAGGGTGGTAAAGTTATTTTTTAAAATTCGAATTTCTTATAAAGTGTTAGAAGAGCAGCTGTTCGGAGCGCTGAGTTGGCAAACGAAGGCTGGGCCTATTGTGTACAGTCGGCTTGGTACCATTTACTTTTTTATACAAATATAAGTTCATACAAGTATAGACAGGTTTGTAGAGGTTTAAAAGAAAATATCTATAGTTATTGCATATTTCATCGAACTTGTTTTAGTCTTCACAATCAGGCATCGCCCATTGAGGGTAAGTTAAGGCTCGTCCTAGAGCGCAGGTTCTAATGACACCATGAGCATTAATGTGGATGCGTCATAATGTCCATGGTCTGCTGACACACTGCCTACAAGTTGAGCTGGCACCTTCTCTCCTAACTACCACACCGAATTAACGGGAGGACGTTTGAACTCTCGAACAGATTTAACGTGCATCGCGCCCCTACACAGCGGGTCTTCAGCGGTACTAGGCTCGAACTCATGGCACCCCGGGCACGAATCCGTTACCTTGACCACTAGGCTATCGCGGCCACGCACGTATCTACAATAACATATTCTACACTCTTCAGTTTTAACTGTAAAATTTTTAACACATAAAATCATGACTAATTTATTTTAACTTTCATCAAATATTTCATTATACCTCCAATATTTCATACCCCCTCCCCCAAAGTTGTCCACGCAACCCCCAAATGAATTTTAATTTATCACGAACCTTCTCAGCAATCATTAGGATCCCTAGGAAAAATTTGGGAACCCATTTCCTAGATTGATTTTGTGGTATTTTCAGACCAACACTTTGTAATTCACGCAGCAAGACTAATAAAATATAAATAAATATATAAGCCTGAAAAAAATGCATAAAAACGAAGCTGTGTTTTCTTGCTATAACATAAGGAGGGGGAAAGTTAAGGCCCATGTGGTAAAGAAATAAATAATCACTAATACATCCAATGCACTTTTTTTCTTCTAAATATGATTTTTTCAACTCCCACGCTCGGTAAACATCACGACAAAACGACAGGTGACATTTACCTATAAAACTCCCCCGCGCTTCCCCATCTTAAGGTCATGGCACCAGTCCAAAGTCCCTGGCTCATTACTTGCCTCTTTAACAATAAACCTGGACTTCCGGACACAGACGTGCGAAATACGATCTTAAAAATTATACTTTCCTGTGTCACCATCCTTTTATATGCGCCCGTGATGGATGATGTTGCTTCGGACCAAACAGGAATTACACCTGCCCTGTCATCCTCAATGGATTAAATAAAAGCATTGATGGACTTTGTGTTTTTTTATGATTAAATAGATTTGGCACTTTGACAAAAAATAAAAAAAGGTTTTTTATTCTATTGGATGATGTATGTAGAGGGTGTAGCACTCCTTTATGTCCGAGCATGTTCTTCGTGTCCTCGGACAAATGGACCCTTTCGAAGGAATAGGGATTGGTCATTGTTGGCAGGATGTTGGAGACAAATTTTCGGGTCAAAGGTTTTGCATGCCGTTGAAGCAGTTGTATTTGATGAGAGAATTATAACAGTTTATAATTTCTGGAGAGTACACTACAGCTGCGATACTCAGCTGGCGGCCCACTGGACCTTTCTGAGAGGCCCGGCCGTGACCCGTAGAAATAAAAAATTCAATTATTTTAGAACAATGCATTAAAAATCTATAGATAAATTCTATCAATCAAACAATCAAATGTATCAAGTTTGCTATGGATGTCGAGTGAGTGAGTGAATATTTACGTCGCACTGTTCAGCTACACGAGGGCTTTTGGCGACGGTCCATGTAACTTTGAACCAAGGTCAAGTGACACGGACGACACCTGAGCTGTCACCCCCTCTCCTAACTACTGCATCACACCAACGGGAGGACGTTTGAGCTCTCGACAGATTTAACGCGCATCACACCCCTACTCGGTGGGTCTTCAGTGGTACTGGGATAGAACTCATGACACGCCAGAAATGATACGATGCCTAGACCACTTGGCTACCACGGCCGCTATCGATGTCAAGCTGGCATGAATTGCGAAGTAACTTTTTTTCCCTTTTTGTAATAGTAATAGTTAGTGATAACAAATAACATTGAAGTAGTGACCACACAGACACATTTTATGAGTGAAATTAATTTTTAGCAAACCCTCATGTCTTCCAGGCGAAAAATATCTAAAGAATATTTGTTGTTTCAAGACGATTGCTATCTTGATTATTTTGTAGGGATAAACAAACATGGATCAACAACATTTTTAATTTGTTGTGAAAATGTTATATTTAAAAAATATATGATTTTGCTCGTAACTATACCACTGTGAACACATCTTTCAAAGGCACTTTTTCTTGAGGATCTCTTTTAAGACGAGATAAATTGGCTTTCTTGAAAAAATCTTTTTGAAAAAACAACAAAATATTTTGTCGGGGGTAATTTCACAAAATGCAGAGGCAACAAAAGCATCCATTCTATAAAAATTGTTACATTATATGTATATAGACTTACGAAATTGTTAAGTATAAACATATGAATAGATACAGAAATTATTAAGACTTCGTAAATGCTTCTGATGTATTATTTGATAAATTCAGTTATTTGTACAGATATTTTTTATTATAAAGGCAAAAAAAATATTTGAATAAATTTGAAGCAAAAATGCACAAATCTGAACTAATTTTGAGCAAATAATACTAATTTCGATCTGGAATTTAGTAAAAACTCTTTACTACCCTCCTGCACTTGATAAATTAATATTGAAATAAAAAAAAGTAAGGCTTTGTCACAAGAAAAAAAATTATCAAAGTACTTGGCAGCTTTGTTTTTATGATAGTAGAATGGAAATAAAAGGCTTAGGATCATTGATGAAAGGAAATCGAAATTACCCTAAAACTGAGTAAAAAATGCATAAAACCTATGCTTAGTTAGCTGAGTTTGATAGAGTTTAATATATTTGTAAAATAAAATCCAAAATTATAAGTTTTAATATTTTGATCAATTTTCTGCATTTTAAATGTCTTTTTAATTTTCCTAAAGATTTGGATTGTCTGCAGTTTAAATAGTTCGCTTCTCTCCCCTCTTTAATTCTGATATTGCAGCCCGCATGAAATAGTTTTCTTGATTGTGTGGCCCGGGGGAAAAACGGTTGAGTACAGGGTGGATCGAGGTTATACGGTGAAAATATATATGTATATATATATATATATATATAAATATATATATAATATATATATATATATATATATATATATATATATATAAAATTATATATTGATCAAAAAATACTTTGACTTTTTACTATTAAAAAGCTCAAGTATCCAAGCTTAATTTTCCTTGTGGTAGCACTTAATACAATATATAATTAATTTTTTATTTTATTTTTCCTTCTAACTATATACCAAAGAACATCCTTTCTTCATAGGTAGGTTCTGAAACTCTGAAAATAAATTTTTCGATCTCCCCTAACATACAATTATGTTGTAAGTAGTATAAAATTAATGCAAAAGTATCAAACATTTGTTAAAAAACATGCAAATGAGCATGAATTTCGTATCTTAAGCAGACAAAATACAAAAGAATAATCACACCAGAATGTGTAGCATTAATTACAATTAAATTTCTTTATAGTTGTTTTCATTAAGCATTCCATGCAGCTTAAAATTGTTTGGGGAATAAGGGCGCAACTAGTAATCTAGTACTCATTAATATTAATATTATTAGAATTAATGATATTAATTAATTAGTACTATTAATGAGATTATTAATTATGTATTAGTTAATTAAAACATATAAAACTAAATTTAATTAGACAATTTAATGCAAATGTACTATAGATGTCTATACATGGGCATCAAAATAATTATTTATGACATTTATACCAATTACGATAAAAAAAACTATATAGACTAAGTAATCATAGTGTTGTAAGAAGATAATGCAGGAATGACATGAATAATTATGGTAGGAATATAAATAACTAAATTACTCTAAGAATTTACCAAAATGAAAATAATATGACTTAAAACCCTACCAAAATTACCAAATAATTAGAATATCGCTTAGGTTTTTCCCTTTATCGAAAGTAAGTGAGAGAATATTAACGTCGCGCTGTTCAGCTACACGAGGGCTTTTGACGACGGACCTCGTCATTTTGAACCATGGTCAAGTGACGAGGACGACACTTGAACTGGCACCCCCCTTTCCTAACTACCACACCACACCAACGGGAGGCCGTTCGAGCTCTCGACAGATTTAACGTGCATCGCTCCCCTACATGGCGGCTCTTCAGTGGTACTGGGCTCCAACTCATGACACGCCAATCACGAATCCGATATCTTGACCACTTGGCTACGGCGGCCTTTCCTTTATGGAAATATACATCATTAAAATAATTAGATTTTAGAAAAAAAAAGTCGGACCTCTTTATAACGAAGTCGCTAAATCCCGAAAAAAAGTTCACTGTATGGAAAATTCGTTGTATTGAGGTTCATCTTTCAATATACTTTATAAACCACATAAAATAAATTTTAAGTTCATAAACACTATATATATATATATATATTTAAAAAAAGTAATTATTCCACTTTTTTTTTTGGTTTTGTAAATTAATATTTATTCCTCCTTCCTTCCTCAGTGGCTTGGCAGCCCAGGGTGGACCTTGGCCTTCTCAAGCAGTTTTTTCCAGGCTAGCCTTCATCTCTTGCTAGTGTTGTCCAATTCTTAGTTCAAATTAATGTTTATTGAATTGATATATCTAACCCATTAAAAAAAGAAAGAAAAACTTCAAAGAAAACAAGAAAAAAGTATATCGAGGAATACACTGTATTTTCAGGATTAAGAGAAAATAATTTTATATTAAAACTAAGGAATTTTTTAAGGACATTTTTTTAATTTAAGGCTTACAAGTAATTTTAAGCATACATTATTTTATAACAAGAAACTCTAAGCATACATTACCATATGCGTCCTTAAATTTAACTACTCATAAAATCTGTTACTTTTTTTTTTGTTTGAAAAAATGCTTTGTTTCATAATACGCCTAAGATCTTTGAAATGCATCAAAAATCCCCTCAAGAGTATTTTTCTGTGTCTTTTAAATTTTTTTAGCCATTCATTGATACCTAGAAATTGGCCGTATCCTAATGTCTTCGCAAATTGAAGAGCTTTCTCTATTACGAAAGGTTCAGAGATCGAAACATTTTCATCTCGCATTGTGTGTATCCACTTCAAAACTGCCTCGTCGACATCTTCATAGACACATTTTCAAAAACGTATTGAACAAGAATTCAATGAATCATAATTTTGTAGCTTATCTCGATTTTTTATAACATTTGATAACCTGTTTGGATGAATACCGAATTTTAAAGCAATATCCTTTCTCTTGACATCTTTATCCACTCCCTGAAGAATTTACCTTTTTTTTCTTTGATGTTCAAACACGTATTTTTTGACATTTCTGAGCTACAAGAAACGAAGTTACCAGTACGACTGATCAACACTACAAATGAACGGAGACTAGTTCAAAAACATGGGAACACGAGACAACTCCAATGAGTGTGAGAGGGGATTTTGAAGATGTTGCTAGTGAACTGGACAATGGGGATTACTAGTTGTACTTTTTAAATGAAACAACCAGAATTCTATTGCTCTCGGCGAGTTAAGCACCTAATAAAACTAGTTCAAGATTTATGACCACCATAAAATGTGTTAAGAGAGAATAATTTGAAATATCCAGAAGTACTTCAAAAGTAGGGAGAAAAAAAAATTGAATCACAAGAAAAAAGTTGGTTATATAGAAAATCCACTTCACTAGAGAGAGGTTATTTTATGAAGAAAATCGTGACATATTCTTGGTTCCATGAAAAAATTCGTTATATAGAAAAATTCGCAATATAGAGGTTAGTAATATGCAGGTTTGACTGTACTTAATTTCTCGCTTTATCGGTATGGAATCAGACACTGCTTATTAGATGGAGGTTCAAGAGCTTTAGAGATAAGCTTTCATTAAATATTGTCACGTTGTATAATAGAACTAACGATAAAATAGAGGATTATGGCAGTGAATATATAAAGCTTAAAGTTTCACTTTACATTTTCAAAGTAATGCAAGAAAACAGACACAATGATGAATCGAACTGTAATATGATATTGTTGAAGGCATATTTCACAGATGTGAATAATTCACGGTACACATGTAGAATAATTCACTACGGATATCTCACAAGGAATTGAATGATTTACACAGTAACTATTTAACGCGAGAAAAAAACATTTCACAAGTACGTATTTACATTTTGAAAAAAGGATACACACACACTAACTGTTGCCACAAGTCTTCTAAACAGAATTGGTTCGCTGCAACAGTGCCACCTAATGGGCTTGTAAGATTCAATGCGAAGCATCATTTATAATATATGTTATTCTAGCTATTCTTCAAAAAATTTTTAGTTAAAATTTTTAAATCCCAAGATAACTGACCAGTGGCGAATACAAGGGAAGGGGGTCTCCGGTTCGGGAAACCCCATAACACTTGATTTTCCCCTCCAATTGATTATAATTCTATGTACGTAAAGTTTAATTAAAAATTTGTAACTAAGAATTAATTTTATGAATTAATGTTAATTATTTATTCAATAATTTATTTTTTACTGGTTTTTGTTCCCGAAAATCGACAATATCAAAAGAGTATTTTGGTTTGCGTATTGGAACATAAAACGAGACTGACGAATTTCGGTCCTTGACCTCCCCCCCCCCCCTGAAAAATGCCTGTGTGTGCCACTGTAGCTGATAATACACATATTTTCCTGTTTTTTGACCATTTTATAAGCATTTTATGATCTGCTTTTATTTGGAGAAATTAGGTCTGCTTTAATTCAAGTGATTATTAATTTTATTTTTGTTTCACGAATATTTGCTAATGTTAACTATATTTTTCAAGTTAGGATAATGTAAATAAACAATTCCCAATTATTGTATTTTGTATACCATTTGAACTGCATCTCTCTCTCTCTCTCTCTCTCTCACTTCCCTTTTAGTTCAAGTTTCTTAAAATTGCTTGAAAATTAAAGGGTGTATCTCTAATAGTTAAAATTTCAACTGAATTTGCCACTCAATTCTCAACAGTATGTATCTCTGCAATACAAATCAATAATATCATGCACACTTCATCACACACACACGCACGCACGCACGCACGCACGCACACACACACACACATTCGAAAATATAATAAAAAAAGAATTTTTCAGATTGTAAAGTACTCCAATATAATAATAATAGTCTAGCTTCATTCTTTTATTTAACTATAGTAAAATATGTGTATGGTATATAAAATATATTACAAATTTCGTCTTCTATACTTCTAAGCCTTACAGTACCAAAAGGTAAAGATCAAGATTAGCAAAAAAGTAAAGAATAATCAATACTGTGTAACTGTTTATTTTAATTTGTTTCAACGTAAAATAAATAAAAATCACTAGAAAAATAAATAAATATGCGTAAGTTTTTTTTTATTTTGAATTTTACCGGAATGGAATAGAATTATTCCCATTGAATTATTTGTCCCTATTATGCATTAGTTTTCATTTGTTCAAATATATTTTATTATTGTTCAAAATTATACTTTCTGAATAACATACAACATGTGAGAAAACACCGTAAACTATACAACACAATAAACTGAAATAATGATAGAGTAGAGCCTGTGAATGTTTTTATGATTGGTACTCATTGATTTAACAGTTCTTTTTTCCCCCCTTCTAAGTGTTCCTGTTCAGGAAATTACGTTCAGCATACATTCTGATTCGATATTCTGTATAAAATACGCAGATAAGGTTAGAATTAATTCAACAGCCACCAATTTTAAAATGAAGGATAATGTTTCCCTTAATTGTAGAAGGGTTAAAAGCAAATAAATTTCTAATTTGCAAGCTAACAATGAAATAATTTTGTACTTATCGACTACATAAGAGAGGACGTAATCTATTAAAGATATAATTTTATGAATGTGAATGTGCTATAAAAAAATCTTATATGAATTTAATGTGAGATATTTTTAAAAGAAAACCAATAATGTATTTTGCGTTTGGAATGCACTCTTAGGCATTAGCTAAAGAATACAATACTTTTTTTACATTAATTATTAAAAACTACTATTACATGAATAAATATGGTTTAAAACTCGCAATTATAAACTAGAAGAGAATATTCATTTTTTTAAACATTTAATAAACGAAGATTAATAAAGATAAATATCTTTCAGTCGGGATGAAAAAAAACTTTTATCTTTTGAAAATTTGGCGATTTGCATTTTTAAGCTGTGAACTCGTGCACTGTTTCAGTATCATTATCTATTATTTATATCACTAATACTTCATCTAAAATTAAAAACAAGCAATTATAGCTTTTTAACCTACAATTTCAAATAGGTATATAAAGCGGAGAGCTTCCAAGTCTTTCTTGCCTTATTTCAAAATAGATTTGTGGAAGAGAGATAGACTGACCACATAGATTTGATTGTAAAAGCCGTCTTTCCCCGAACTAAAAAAGTAAAATAAATTGAAGTCAAACCTAAAACGAAAATAAAGTCTCGAGATAAAATTACGTGCTTTGAAATTCTTCAAAATCCCCCGTCCGAAGGAACACGAAGTGGTGTTTTGTATTCCATGTACGAGTTGGAGGGGCTTTTCACTTTACTTTTGAAAGCATTTCGAATTCCAGAAACACGTGTATTTCCTCCACAAAAGTATTAGGGATCTAGATTGTACTTTGTACTAGAAGTAAACTGTAACAGGACCCCACAAATTGAGGTAGTTTTGTAACGTTGTTGGGGGATAAGACTTTGGTCAATCTATCTTTCACCGTTCACTCTTGTTCTCCAAAGCTACGTTATCTTACCGGATTGTGGTTTTTTTCACGGTAGCAGGGAATATAGATTGTGGGATGAAAGGAAAAACAGGCACTGGGTACAAAGAATTTGTTCAGATAAGGAAAATGCAACAAATACCTAAAATATTGTTTTCGGGCAAAAATCTTGTGGAAAATTGTGTGTTATGTTTGTAATGTCTTTTTCATAAAATTGTTTCTGTTAGCTGTCGTGTAAAATTATGCTGTCCAGATGGTCAATGAAACGTCTTGTCTCAATGTTACCTTTACTGATAAAAACCCTGTTTATACAGTGAGCTAATGAATTTTAGGTCATAACAAATTGTTGCATTTCTAAAGAAAAGTCATAATACGTAAATTTTAGCATATGTATGGGGAACTGGTCATGAAATACTTTCCGTACTAATTGTAAGTTTAAAAATAAATTTTATTAAAATCTATTAATTTTTCTTTGAAAAATTAAATAGGTGTCAATTACGAAATTGTAAAATCACTTGACAAAATTAATATATTATACATTATATCAGAATAATGATAAAATGTATTCACGCCTCATGACTACAAACCCTTTTGAAACAATTTGAGTAAGAAAAAACTTAAGTCTGAAAAAAATACATCTAAAGTTTGTGAAGTCATAGGCTTAAAACTGACGATGCTCAGAACATGTAATATAAAAGAGTTTTTTTTTTCAAGTCAATTTCTACTTAGGTCAACAAAGAAAACTTTTATTTTAGTTACTTTTTATTAAGTAATTACAATTATTATAAATATTATATACATATGACAGAATCACAATATTAAGTGCAAAAGGGAATGCGATTTTCCGTTTTCCTTTCTATATATGATGTTAGACTATTATTTTTGTCTGTTACAATTTATTCATTAATTAATTTTAATTTTTCAATAAAATAGTATAGTAAAAATAAATTACATTCTCAGAAATTTGGTGGGATTCTCCCACTTGGGATTTAAACTCACGACTGGATTAGAAGTCCAACGCGTGACTCAATTTGCTACAGGGACACAACGAGCGATTTTCCTTTTTATATATGGTGTTGGACTATTATTTTTGTTTGTTACTAATTATTCATTAATCAATGAGTTAATATTTGAAAAAAAAAACTGTATTAACATCAAGTGTCAACCACTACAAGTTTAAAAAAATTTATTTGAACTGGAATGGATGATATATATATATAGGGAGAGTATGAACTAATAGTAAGAATTGAAAAAACTTCAAGAATCTATAAAATTTATTAGATATCAAACCTAAAATATAGATCCGAGTTTACTATCAAGATGGGCGAAGGAAATAAAATGCCATCTTTAAAATGCAGTGTAGCTATAATATACAGTCTGGTTGCTGCATATATTTAGTCATTGAATCAATTAACTAAAATACCCATCTCCTAAATTATATATATGATGAAATATAATACCTAAAAAGGAATTCTGTTATTGTAGTGCTTTTCAAACTGTCAATATTTGAGACCCAATTTTCAATCATTTTTCATCAATCCTCTTTCCTGCTCCATATAATAACAATACATTGAATTCAATAATAATATACTTTAATGCTAAAGCTACAATATGACTTTAACTATAAACCGTACAAACTATCAAAATACGTATTAAATTTTGTATGTAATTTTATATACGACGACAACAGTATTGTTAAATTAGTTATCAAATAATTGTCGAGTATTGATACATTTATAAGTATATTATTTCAGTGTAAATGTGCATTTTATTTTTTATCATGTCAGAATGTATTCTGTCTTTTTCCTTGCAGTAAAAATTAATAATATTTTAAAATAATATTTTGTTTTCGGCTTTTCAATATTCTCGTGCCGTCCCACGTAGGGTTATCACCCCCCCCCATAGGGGCACGCCCCACAGTTTGAGAGAAAATGGGTTAGTGTATTCAAAGGAAAGCACAATTTTTTTAATTAGTGAAAGTAGCGCCAAATAATTCAAAATTTTTAAAAAATTAAAATTTTTTATTAAAATATCCTGATATTTTATATGTAAGAAAATGTAAGATTATTTAAAATGTGACTGCTCAGATGAAGTATAAAAATGTTTAATTATTATTTATATAATATTTCCTTCTGAAGAAAGAATAACATTATGCATCATGTGTCTCATACATGATGCATAATGTTATTCTCTCATAATGTTAATGTATCATACATCATGTGTCTCATACATGAACAACTTTTTTCAATAAGTATTGATTTTGAAATATGATATAAAATATTGATTACACGGTTCAGTTCTCTTTATTTTAGATGCAATCCAATTTTGTTATATTCGAGTATTTTTCTCGATTTTGCTCCCAAATCTGATGTTTGTTCATTTATTTTGTGCTTTAATTTTTGCTCTTTTTATAAAGAGTATGCATCTATTACATGTGATTTATAATATGTTTTGATTCAATTCTTTTGTTTATATATATATATATATATATTAGTGGGAGTGATGAATAATGTAGGAGTTGTGAGTGATGTAAGAGAAATGAAAAATTGTTGAGAAATTGGAATACCGTTCATCGATTTCATTTATTAATAGAATGATTTGGGGTGAGTTTTTTTGTTGTTGATGATTTATGTAATCTGTTTTGATGTTGTTAAGTATTTAATTTTTGAATATACTACACTCTTGTTTTGAATTTTCAAACTTTTAAGGTTTTTTCATTCTATACAACCATTTCAAGGATCGGTGCATATTCTTTGATTTTTTTATGGTTGTTTTATTATGCACTAAGGGTGTTTTTGCATTTTAACATTTTTATGTTATATCTTTCAGAATGCAATGGCGAATAGTTTACTTTTTTTAGGTATTGAAAAGAGAAATATTTTTTTAATTTTAAATTTTTAAAAGAAAGGTTTTTTTAAATTTTAAATTTTTAAATTTTAAATTTTTGTGAATTTGGATATTTCCAGATTAGTTTACCAAGTTGCAATAGGGGGAAGGTTGGCGCCATCAAACTAGTTTAACCCCACTTATCAGTCCTAAGTCCGAGGTTGCACTTGGATATTTTATAATTTTTATCTTATACAATTTTAATCTCGCTTGAAAACGTTGATCTTCATTATTTTTATTCGCCATTGAAATTTTGAAATGTGATGTACTCTAGGTTTAATATTATTTGAATATTTGCTTGGTTATATTAGTGTGAGGTATTTTAAATATATATATATATATATATATATATATATATATA
Source organism: Trichonephila clavata (assembly GCA_019973975.1). Lineage (NCBI taxonomy): Eukaryota > Metazoa > Arthropoda > Arachnida > Araneae > Nephilidae > Trichonephila > Trichonephila clavata. The sequence goes on from BMAO01037309.1 coordinate 25,691, forward strand.
TATATATCGTAAAATATGGGGTATAACGCGCACCCCCCTTTTTTAAGAAGAAATCTGAAATACATGCGCGCAATGCTTTTATATTTTGAAGTAATTTATTCAAGGTATTATTCAAAGCTTTAGAAAAAAATAGTGCACTTCTAGAACTACAACCCTTTAAGTTCATAAAGAATGTTATTTCTTTCAAGGAAACAATCTTTCGATCTATGTAGAAGTCTATTTTTTTCTATGCTCTTTTTTTTTTAAGCTCTCATTTTTATACTCGACACATAACGCGCATCCGTAAATTCCAATCTTATTTCGATTCCTACTATTATATATATTCATTTATATATATATATATCTTGTTCAAATTTTCAATCGTTAATAAAATACTTTCTGCTCATCCATTCAAGTTCAAATACATTTTTAAAACTTTTAGTGGGTGACACTTGATGTGAATATAGTTTTTTTCAAATATTAATTCAATAATTAAATTTCATTTTTTAATTTTAAATTTATTCTGCGTTATTTCTGTCGAAATTACAACTGGCTGCAACAGATGGCGCCGGTACGTTTTTCTAACGAAGTAGGAATTTACTTAAAATATATATATATATTACTTGTTTTTTATGTTAAAAAGGCGCACTTTACGCCGGATTTGACGGTATGAGTTTTGTTCAGTGATAAGAGGAAAAGGTGGCTTATCATTAAGGGAACCAGGACATGCTCGAAAGTGTAAAATGCCAAAATTAAGACCCTTTGTTTATGAGACATATATCTTTTAAAATTTTCAATACAGCTTAGATATTTTACGTTCTTAATAAAGATAATTTAATTATTCTGTAGAGCTGCAAAAATAACTTTTTATCTTAAAAGTTTTTTTTTCCTACTTAATTTAAGTAATACATAATTTTTGAGAACTCATAATACATACTTATGATTAGGTATCATTTTTTAAAAAAGTATCTTTTTTGTATGCAAAATATTTTTTACACATATATATAAAACAATACCCAAAAAAGACAATGAACCTATTTTTTAATGAAATTTAATATAGTTTCTTTAAAAAAAATTATGAAACTTTGAAATTTGGAAATTTTTTATTTTTCTGCTTTTTTTAAGCATAAAACCATTTTTTTAAAAAAAATTTAGGCACTATTTTAATAGAAAAAAAATTAGATCCACTATATGCATAGGCATCTTGTATAGAAATACAAAAAATCTGACATCTTATAGTGTAATAATTTTTTTAAAAAATGTACCTAAATGTACAAAAATATGCTTTTGAGATAAAGTGGTCAAAAGGGGCGTGGTCATTTGCTTACATTTTTATTTTTCATATTTTTCATATTTTACATTTTCATATTTCATATTTTTTCATTGCTATTTTATCAGCAAACATATAAGTATTATACATTTTTAGGTTCAGAAAAATATGCACTATTAAAATCGATTCTTTGAAAGTATATCATGTCCTGGTTCCCTTAAGGCCTGGTCTTCAGATTGAAATACGTATAGTGGCAATAGCATTCACTTTCGATTTTTTTTTTTTCTGTTTGAGTATTTTGTACTATATTGAGAGAAAAATGATTTTTTTTTAATTTTTTATTATTTCATTATGGTCAGATTTTTCCAATTGCTTTTAAGAGATTCATGTAATTTCTCACACCAATAAGAACATATAATATAAGGAAATATTTTCCCTTGAATTTTTTCATTTATTGAAATAAAATTTGAAATTTTTTTGTAAAATTTAGCTTTACTAACTTTATTATATTTCAATCTTTCATTCTGAATGGGTCGGTGATGAAAGTTGCGATTGACTTTTAATAAATTTGTACAAACAGAAACTGTAAAAGTTGAGTTACAAAGTTATGATTAAATTATTTCATATATTTTGAAAATACTGAGCTGCAAAAATGTTTGTTGAGAACCGTAGCATGTAAGCATGCTTATTGTAACATATAACATTAATTTTAAGTTAAAATAAATAAGTAAGCAAACTGAACAGTATTGTCATTTATATTGTAGATTTATTTTTTAAAATTATTAAATAAATACCATGTGTTCAGAACTGCTACAATCTAGATGATTTTTTTCCAATTTTGTTAACATATCTTGTGCTAAGAAGTATATTTTAATTTTGTATATTGATTAACAGCTAGTTTTATTCAAATAGAGTATCAAAATAATCGATCACTTCGCTACTTTTGTTACACTTTTATTTACTGAGTAGGAATCCCCCCCCCCTTTTGCCCATTTCAAGCTTTGCAAAACACATATTTAAGCTTATAAACAAGCTTCAATATTAAATTAAATCACCTTCTTAAGTATATATTCTTTTATCAACAAGGTCGGAAACTTACCCTTATAAAAAAAGGTGCGTTTATTCTTAAAAGTATAAATAAAAGTGAGCTATTTTTTCACTCGTATATAGGGTAAATAGAAGAGAAAAAATTCTTCCGCAAATTTCAAACACATTTTCCCACTTTTGCGCAAACATTTTGAAGCAAGTATTTTTTTTTTCTTTCTTTCTTTCGTTTTCTGCGTCGTCGCTCACTTTTTAATAACACGGGTCTCGCTGGAGCTTATCTCGAAATATCAGCTTCGGGCAAATAATCCGGGCAGAGTCGAGGCTGGCAAAAAGACATCTGTTTGCCCTCTCCAAAACCCACTTTAATAAGCTCGGGTTCAAAGCCAATAAAAAAGACAGAGCGTTTTACAAACATTCAAAAAAGTGACGCGACGAAAAGAGGAACGCAACCGAATTCGAGTTTTAGGTATGAAATATTTCGGGAAGGTTTCGAAACACGCCTTTGAAACGTTTCATACGCAAAAAACATTGTTGATCTAGGTTTGATTAAATGTACCAACTTGTGGCAGTGGAAGTTAAATAATGTGTATATGTGGTGTGACGTGTTTAAAAGTTCTTTTTTTAGGTTTAATACCAATGAAATAGTTTTATATAAATAAAATAAAAAGAGAGGGAGAATATAAAGCAAAGAACTCAAGAAGAGATTACGATAAAATATTCTGGAACTATTCTTAAACTTATGTGTGTTTTTCAACAAACATTTTTAAACTTCTGTTAAAATCAAACGAGACAGCAATAAATATGAATAAAATTTTGATATATATCATCTACATTCATGTATTTAAATTTTAAATGCTCAATAAAACTTCTCAGATTGAAGAAAAATATTTTCATTAATTAGTTATAAGCATTTTAATGAGTGAAATTTTTAATCTCAATCTTTTTTGCGATATTTTACTTTAAATAAGTTTTAATCAAGTTAGCAAAATCTCATAATATGTGTAATACATTTTATAAAGAACTTTCTATTTTTTCATTCAATAAAATCTATTCTTAGATTTTCGTAAAAAATCTCATAAATAAAAAAAATTGTCTATTTATTTACCATCACTGATGATCGGTTTTATTTTTTGATCTAGTCAGCATATTTAATTCTTGTGTTGTCCTCATAATTTAAAAAGTTTACTTCTAAAAAAATCAAAATATATATTTTCAGAGTTATAAAAACATTGTCACATACGGAGTATCTTATATTAATCTTCTTTTTACTTTAATATTTTTACTCGCTTCTGAAAAATGCCATTATACCATTAAAATATTATGTTTTGCATTTAAATGCATTTTTATAGGAATGTTAATTATTTAATATTCTTAATAAAACCAAAACAATATTCTTATATGGTAAAAATAAATAATGAAAACTAAAACTCATCAATTTGTTTTTTCTTCGTGACTCAATTACGACATTTCTCACTAATTTCCAATACTGTTGATAAAGAGTCCTTAAAGATGAAATCCTTACACTTAAAACAATATGTATTATCAATAAAATGAAATGTTGTAAAATTAGTTTTCCAATACTTATTTTTTTAAAAAAAAATAAAGCTTCATACATATTTTTTTAACAGTTTTGTCACAATGTAAACAATTTGTCACATGTAATTTTTTGAAGTGTTTTCCTGGAGCTAAATATTTATAAAAAGCCCCTCCCCCCTTTAATACTACTTTTTACCCCTATATTTTAAATACATGAAAATACCATTTTTTTGTGTGTATCAGAGTTTTTATTCCTTTACATTTATTTCTGTGTGTGTGTGTAAAAGTTAAATTTGGATATTCCTCAGAATAAACCTTCTAGATATTTATTTTTGAGCCTTAAATATTCTTCCCTGGTTCCATTACGCGTGCCTGTTTCTTCTTTGACAGCACAAAAACGCTTTTTCTTCTTGCATTAAAACCAGTCGATGACATGATAACACGAGATTTTGCTGGAGGAGCTGTACTCTGTTTGCTCAGTGAAAGAGAGGTTGATCAGAGCACACATATTGACCCACACGGGCCGTTTTAATTAACACACACAATGTCAATATATCTTCTTCCAGCGCTATCGAAGGTCAACAGTAGGCAGGTTTACACTTGTCTTACAAATCTGACCTTTTCTAGTAAGAATAAAATTTAACTTCAACTTTAAAGCCTAAACCAACCGAATGATATTTTCCCCCCTATGTTTAAAACTGAAAGCAATTTTTTCCCCCAGTTAAAGCCATTCAAAAATAGTAAGATATATTTCTTGTCTAGTTGATGATTGTTATTTGCGAATCTCTCTAGTAGATGGCGTTGTTGTAGTTGATTTGAGAAAAAAGCTTCGTTTTCATGTGAGAGAAAAATATTTTAGAACAAAACTCTTAGATTATATTTTTTTTTAGTATCTGAGGAATCAAATGAAATAGCTTTATTTTATGAGAATGCTTATTTTTCTGTAAAATATTAATCGTAGTGAGAAATGGAATAAGAATTTTAAAAATTGGAAATTCAAAAGGTACTTTTACACAAATATTTTATTTTTTAAAACTTATTTCAAAGCGAGAGGAATGTTTCTTTAAAGAATATATTTATTTTAAAACTATGGCTTGCATTTAATTATTTTTCAGAACTTATTTTAAAGCGATTAGAAGATGAATGTTTCTTTAAAAAATATATTTATTTTAAAACTATGGTTTGCATTTAATTTTTTTCAAAGACAATTTCTCAGGACATCCTAAATTTTTCAAACTCTAATATTAATGTTTGTGTGTCGTATTTTTAAATCATATTCAACTACGTTCAGCGACTATTTTCATGGACGAGGTTAAATCTTAAAAAAGCTAGACGAAAACACTGAGATTTAACCTTTATGCTAAAAATTAAAAATTTATTGGTATATGAGAGGGATATTTGAATCCTCAAAACCCTATCCTTGTGTTCTCCATTGTCATGTATTCATGTCAATCAAAAGAGTGAAGAGAATTCAATACATTAAATGAAAAGAAGAACATCTTTTTAGCATTAAATTAAACAAAGCGAACTGTGGAACATGATGTATTAAGGAAATTTTTTAAAATTATAAGCAGAAATAGGTGTTATAATAAAATGTGATCTCTTTTCTGCACTTTCAGAATATATAAATTATTAATATCAAAACAAATATCCATATTGAAAGAATTTCCCAGCTGTTTTTCGGTTTTTGGATTCCATTTTTTAATTGAAGATAATTATGTAATTTAAGACAACTTCTTCTTAGGATATCTCATAACTATTAATTAAATAGAGCGTATAACATTTTTTGTGGATTTTGAAAGATATTTTTGTTTTATATATGGAGAAAATAATGCCATGTGTGTTTTGTAAAGAATTGTGCATGATTTTGGGACGTGATAATTAGATTGTGTTATTTTACTTAATTTGAACAATACAAAATGAAATATTTTCTTCAAAACTTTTAGAGCATTGTTACACTATTTTATTTTTGTATTATTAAATATTTACCAGCACAATAAGAAAATACTTCTTTTTACTGATATAATGTGAACCTGAAAAATTATTGGACATTGAAGAAAATCAGGCTAAAAAAAGCTTACTTAAATTAAATATTCATAGAAAATGGAATGCTATATATATACATATGCTGAGTTTAAGTGGAAAAAACTCACAAAAGAAGAAAACAATATTAGGTATGTATTATAGATTAAATTGTTTTTGGAAAAAAAAAAATGTCAACAAATAACTACTAATCCTTGTAAATATTTTGACTTTTTTTAACATGGTTTTGTGGTTTAAGTTTTATATATTAAGTTTTATATTACTGAAATTTCTATTGAATATAAATTGTAAATCTGTAAAAATTTAGTTTACCTTTATTATAAATGAAATTTTTTTAAAGAAGAAAAACTCCGAGCATACAGTTAAAAAAAAATTGCAATCTTTAAAAATGAAATTAAAGTGACCATGTCCTATAAAATTAGCTATGTATTATTTAAGCTTTGAAATAATGAAATATAACATTCATTATCAACATTTTTTAAATAAAATTTCATTGATATGAGTAGTAAGTTTCAGAATACCTTTGGATAAATAGTTTCAGTGATCTTATCCCATATCAACTTTGTATGTGTCTGTGTGTTGCTGAGTTTTGAGAATTACGTCATTTTCAATAAAATCTAAGGGAAAAAAAGTTATTTATGAGTAAGATTTAGATATTGGCTCTTCCATCGCTGTTATCTGAAAATATGAAACATCAAAATCTAATGCTTTTTTTTATACATATGCATATCATGATTTGTGTATGCTTTTTTTCAAACAAAACTATTGTACATGTAGTAAGCTCCTATTAAACACAAATAAGTTAAATAGTTATAAAAATATATGAATTTTTAATAACAGCATTGATCTAAATTAGTCGTACTCTATTACTGAGTGTACTGCTTGTAGTACATAGTTCCGTTTAGAAGCCGCTCTTCTGTGGAGGACTGAGTCAGAACTCGGTTGGGAAAACACAGTCCGTGATTTGTGAACAGTGTCCTCTTCCTCCCCTTCTCCCTGTGCCGAGGGTCAATTTCCGCAACCATTCGTTTACCATCCGCCCACTCCTCCTTATCCGCACTCACTTATCCGCATAGGTGTCATCTCCGGCCGAGCTTTAAGTTGTGTGTCAATAAGCGATCCATGCGCTCTATTACGATAGATGCACCGAGGAACACTGGAGCGAGTCTTTTCCTGCAAAGCTCTACAGGAGGAGAGCTAAATTAAGGGGACACGTGCGTAGCTCAAACTGATAAATGATGTTGAAAAGTGCACATAGGAGATCATTTTCATTCTGAAAGCAGATGTTAAAGCGAATTTTTCCCCTCCTTTTGCTTCAATTTTGAATAATTTTAATAACTTGAATTAATTTTGCTTGTACGATGCACTAGATTTGGACAATGGGCATTCTACCGGTACAGAATAATGTAATCTTAAATGCTATTTAGATAAAGAGAAGAAGAATAGATTCCATAAATATAATATTAAATATATTTTAATTTTGGATTTTTTACAACTAATGAAATTACAATATTAATTAAGCTAATGTAAAGAGTTAATTTTTAGATATTGCATTTTAAGTGCCATGCCCAGTTAAAATAATATTTTTTTATTCAAAAGCTAAATACATTTTTGTGTTAACTTCAAACAATAAGAAATTATATAAAATTATAAATATAGATACAATTTAAAAAGATCCCTTAAAAAAACCGGTATACCTATTGAAAATAAAGGTCATATTCCAACTAATAGAATGACATTTAATTTATAATTATAAATTAATATTAGGAAAATATTTTTAATTGAATTTTAAAAGTTTGTTATGTTTTTCGTAGCAATACCTCAAACCAAAAATATAGTTCAAAATTTGTGTATTTTTTAATCATTTTCTTTCATTTTACTATCAATTTTATATTATTTTTATATTCAAGATAAAAAAGCAACTATTGTATTCAGTTTTATCACGGGTGTTTTCTTAAACATTAATGCTCTAACCTTTAGACTGTATTTTAATTTTTGTAGATTATGAAATACTTTTTAATTCATGTTCCTTGCTTTTGATACTTAAATTGCATTTCTTGCTAGATTTAAAATCTTTAAACGTTTATTTCAACTAGGCCTTTCTTAATATTTACTTACACCTTTTAAATTTATTTGATTTTTAAATCTCTTTCTACAACTAAAGTCCTAAATGAAAATCTCTCTGAAGTATAATACTTTTTAATCATCGAATCAATTCAAGCTCTATAGCAAATATATTCGTAAAATGAGACAGTGAAAACTCGAAAATCTTGTGACACTGCTCCTTAGCACTTGTATTAACTAGAAAATTTTGTGAAAAATCAAATTATTAAAATGACATTGGCCTTAATATAAAAAACGAAATGTACAACGCCTCTCAAAACCCCAAACAGGAACATTTACCTATTTCTTCTCTAAATCTTTCCCCACTTTTCTGAATTGTGGTCATAGCCTACTTTCCCTCTAATCCTTTTATATTAGATACTATGGTTCATACTGTGACTGTATCGTGTTTGAAGCATTCAGAATAAGTACTGTTAGAGGAGGGAGAGAGAGTAATGTACACTGAGTCGCACGGATTTGAAGTGAAATCAGCCGACCGCTAAGAGAGCTCACTCTCATTTTGGACATTTCCCTAATCTAACCTATTATTCGCTCTTTGCTCACAAGAGTCAGTTGGGTCTTTACTCCTCACAAACGGATGGTAGTTTATTCGGCTACTAAATTGGGAACTTTGTTCTGCATATGGTCAATTGATGATACTCAAGTACCTTTAAGTTGAGCAAGACTTTGTAAAAATTTATTTTTTAAGTAACGGAAATAAGTTTTTTTTTAATGAAAGACAATGTATATAATATTTTAAAAGTTTTAAGGACAGTAGAGTAAAATTGTTTGGCATTGTAATTTTAAAACATATTTATGAATTACTTGTTATATTGTTGTGATACAACTTAATTTAATCTAATGACAAAGGCAATAACACTCACAATTCAAAAGGGAAGAATTGAGATAACAGTGTTACTTTTAAATTAATCGAGTTTTCTGATGTATTTCAGTGAATATATAATTGCGAACTATTTGAGAAAAATAGACTTAAATTATATAAAAATTTAATTTCAATATTTTAAAAAAAGTATTGTGTTTAGAATGAATTTAATAGATTTTTTTTATTTAGAAAAAAAAGAAGAAATGAAAGTATATTTTAATAAAAGATAACTATGATTCCAGTATTTTCTTAGGTGTTCGTGCCATGCATGTGTTCTTGCGCAAGAGTATTTACAGTAAAACTCGCTTAACACGAAACTAAAGGGACTGAAATATTTTTTTCGTGTTAAAGGATATTAAAAAAAAATAATAATAACAATATATCAGCAAAATTAATTTTATTAGAGTTTATTTTATTTACGTACATTTGTATGTTTGCATAGATTTAATAAAAATCAAACAAAAACATTGACAGGAACTTAAAAGAATTTTAATACAAAATTTTATAATTTTTCGAAAAACCAAATATTTATTGAGTTTTTGGAAAATAATCTGATATTTTTCTTTATATTGTTTGCAGCGATAAATTGTCAACAAATTGTTCGATATCGTCCGTTTTGCTATTCATTTCACCATCGGAATGTGCATCTAAATAACTTGCGTATACTTTTCATGACGTTCCTCATTTCGGATGATGGGGAACAGGAGCTGCATTCTTCATTCCATTTTCATCGTCGGAATCTGCATCAAGGATATTTTTTGAGCTTTGAACAAACGCCAAAATGTCTTTGTCTACTATAATTGGGGTTGTATACATTTTATCTTCATCAACTGCAATGAATTCTTCTGATAATACAAAAGGACAGTCCGATCCGGCTGATGTTTTCCGTATTTTGTTCATTCCCAGAAGGGAAATCTTTTTGTGTTAAGCGAATTTCATTTTGTGTTAAGAGAAAAAAATGCATGAAAATGCATAGTAGTTTGTCGAGACCGCTGTATTATTTCGTCTTAAGTGTTTTCACTGTATCTATTTATACTAAATGGCTAATTTCAATGAAAATGTTTAATTTTCTAAGGAAAATTGTCAAATATTACTAAACTTTACTTCGAAAATACATTTAAAACAAGCGTAAGTAAACTCAAGAACTGATTCCATTAATTCACACAACATTCAATGCTTTTCACGAAATTTTCTTTTTGTTTGTTTTGAATCAATTTCATCTTTTTCTTACCGAATACGATATCATTTAAATTTCTTCATTATATTTTAAGTGATACTCCCACACATACGCATTTGAAAAGTATCCTTAGAGCTAACACTGTTAAATACGCTGTAAATATATACACTATATCCAATTTACTTTACATAATGGTTAATCAACTATGCTCTGTTTAACTTATGTCACACGTAAAATGTTCAAAATTTATTCGAATGAGTTCATAAGTGAACAACTTATGCTTTTTCCCACTTAGCGAACAGACTATTTTTAGTCCACATGGACCTCACCAAAAAAATGGACCATTTTTAGTGCAGAAAATCGTTTAGAAATTATACATGACAAAAATGGTATATTTAAATACACCGTAGGACATTTTTAAAATCTGAAGCAAATCAAACATAAATTTTGTATTACTTTATTTTCATAGAAATTGAAAATAATTTATTTAGAAGCTGGTAGAAAATTACAAAAATTTATTATAGAAAAAACTGAAAAGTACCTATTTTAAAAACATATATTTTAAACGTTTTTGGGACAAAAAGAGCAATAATAAGATATTTATTTCTGAAAGTTATCCAAAGATGGCGCTGTTATACTGATATGTCAAACATTTTCAACCCTCCAATTTCTAATATCTAGAAGCCGATTTCCTTCGAATGCAACATCACGATTTCAAGGGAAAACTGGAAGGAAATCCAAAATGGAAATTTATGTAAGTATTTCCCCCTTTTTAAAAAATAGTAAGGAATGCGTTAAATGATGTTGAAATACTTTCTAAACTTTTTAATACTTAATCATGTTTCTCTTTAAATAAAAAAAAAATATAAGAACATATAAAATTTAATTAAATGATATATTTTGCAGCAAAAAGAATTCAATTTTACAAAGTCTAGCTCTTTTGAATTAAATTTTAAAACTATATTACTTAATACTGACCAATCAATAGTTACAGCGATGCATTTCTCTTTACAGTTAAATAGATCAGTGTTACTTATGATATTTGGTCCATGTATTAAAAAGTTCTATGGTTATTTTTCTATATTTTAGTAATTAAAACTATTCAGGCAACACATGACTTAAAAAACATGCGCCATACGCACAATTTAGATGAAACTCAAGTTCCCTAGTTCATTAATTGATTTTGTTTTTTATCGGTCTTTAATTATGAACCAAAGAGCCAATAAACTAATTCAAATTAAGAAAAACAATGTTTCACAAATTAAAAGCAAGAAATCAATAAATTTGCTTCGTCTTGTTTCAACATCTGCTCTCCAGAGTTTATGTCGTTGAAATGGCTTAACGCTGTCTTTGCCTTATGGCAACTAACACACAACAATTTTCTTTTCAGATGAAATACTTTATTAATAATATTATAATTTTTAATTAAAGTATAATTGAAGTATATTTAGAGCAACATAATTTAATTCTTTTCTTTTTCTACCAAGATAAGAATAGTTTTTTGTGGCCTACAATGAGTTTTTTTTTTTTAAATTTTTTATTTTATCTGTACACTACAACATATAAATTTTAAAACTAAACTTAAATCAGGCCGAAAAACTGAATATAAGTTTTTATGGAAGTGTTAAGGATTTATTATTTTAAGTGTACCAAATGTTTTATAACATTTAAATTTATCATCCTAATACTTGCTAACACAGCATCATTTTTCTGTTTGAAAAGGGGATTCCATCTAATACTAATTTGCTGTCAACAGGCCAAAGTAGCTTTAAAGAAATATTTCCCATATTAATACATTTAAATATTAATACATCTCTTAGAAAACGTAGCATTAAACAAAGTTATGTTGATCGAAAATTGACACATAAAACATTTCTAAAAGATATCAAAATACTACAAAAGAGAAATTTAAAAGTTAAAGATATATATATTTTTAAATATTAGTACTACAGGTATAACATTTTTAATCTTAACTTCTATTGATTCATTTATGCATTATTAAGGAAAAAACATCATATTTAATGCAGAGAATAAATCAAATAGCAAATGCTCTTAAAGATAAAATTTTAAAGGGAATGTAGAGAGATAGAGAAATCCACAAGTTTCTTTCTAAAACTAAAATACTTTTTCCAAAAATCGAAAGCAGATAATTTTTAAAGCACTGCTTAAATACGAGATTTATAGCTAGTTTTCCATATTTTTTTAAAATTCTCTTTCAATCACGATTTTCTTCATGTAGTTAAGAAGCTTAATACTTCTAACAAGAAAAGCAAATGTCTCGTCCCCCTTTTTTTCATTTCTAGAGAGTATTTTACAGAAAAAAGATCCACATTTTATTTTCGCTTTTAAAATAATTTTATGAGCTGTAGATTAATTTAGCCACTTAACTCTTCTATGAATATTTTTAACTTATTATTGTATAAATCCAATTAAATAATTAGAAATAAAAAAAGGGAATCTTATTTCAGGTAGATTAAATATATATATTTTAAAAAAAATACATTTTTTCAAAATTCAATTCAATTCAGTTTGTTTAGTTTCTAGTGAAAATTATAAGTCAATGGAAAACTATTACATGGGCTATTGCATTTTGTAAAATGCTTATGCAAGTCCAGAATTTATTTAAAATAATAGCCTTACCTATCCTTTAAATAGATTATCGTAAAAGTTTAAAATTACAGCTAAACAGTGTAACGATTAGATCAACAGTTTAATGACGGCTAAGCCAATAAATGATAAAGACTTGTAATGGTTTAATACATTTGAGGAAGAAGTAAATTGTTGAAAGACTATTTTATTCAATAATAACGATCACTTATTTAACAATATTTGTAATAGAAGAGATTAACTGAAATGAATATATTTTTCAGTTACTATACTTATTTTTTTTTTATTACAAGGATTTAAAAGTTTTAATAAAAAAAGGCATTTTCCTCCCGTTGAATCGCTTTAAATTTTGAATTCATTATAGTTGCCTAGAATGCATTAAAATTTAGCATTATTTATGATTTTAATAATATACAACAATTGACTCGTAAGTTTTGTGATAGTTATGAGTGATATATATGTTACAAATATACATGATGTCCTAGATCCCTATGAAGAGTATTCCGAGTTATATAAGTTGTTAGTTATGAGAAAAATATATATTTAAGACATATAGGAAATAAATAATATTTATCAAAGTGTTAACACCAGAAAAACAACTTTCTGCAATTTTTATTTATTGTATTGTTTTTATATGCATCAGTTGTATATAATTACTGTTTTCATGGCAATATTACAGAATTTCAAGAGGCTACTACGCTAATATCAAACCTGCGTCTGATGAAATAAGTTTGCGGAATAATTCTATAAAATTTCCGATTTGCAGATCTTGAGTAACTATAGAAATTCACCCATCATTATACAAATAACTGCAATTCTGAGAAAGAAAAAAAAATTAACAAAGGTTTGGAGTATGTACTATGCTACTAGTTTTACGTATCATTTCAGAAAAGACTTGGTTTTTACTTATATAAAATTTAAAATCCTAAATGTGTTATTGGAATAAATGTTGATATCATTTCCATAAAATAGCAAATTAGGGCTGAATGAAAATATTTTTTTTTCAAATTTAATAGAGCATTGACATTTCCTATAGAGTATTGTTACGTATATAATCTTTCTGTAAACTATACTTAAAATACATTACACACACACACACACACACACACACTACTTCTAAAAGATATCAAAATGCTACAAAATAGAAATCTAAAGGTGGTTAAAGATACATTTTTTAAATATTAATACGCGAGGGGTACAAAAAATTCTTATTCTTAACTTTTATAGATTCATTTATGTAATATTAGGGGGAAAAACATCATATTTAACGCAGAGAACAAATCAAACAGCAAATGCTTTTACAGATAAAATGTTGAAGGGAATGTTGAGAGAGATAGAGAGATTGAGAGAAAGATCAAATTTCAAATATATTTCTCTTGAAAAAGTCCTTTTAAATTTATACAGTGTAAGATCATTTTTAATTTATGTCGTGTCTGAATAAGTGAAATATTAATTGCTGTTATATAGAGAAAAATAATAAATAATAATAACAATAAAAAGTAGAAAATTCACCCCCCCTCTTTTTTCAATTGTTGCATCAACAACAAATTGTAAAAACGTTTGCATGCCATACTATTCAGTAGTTCGATAAAACAATTTTCCTGAATTTCAAAATACTTTTCCTTCAATTTAATATCTTAAATAATAGAAATGCATATTTGGATACATTCTGGAACATAACCTTATAAAAATTTTGCTGAATATGTCAAAAGATTCCATGCTTTGTTAAGTTAATGTAAATTTTATAAACGTTTACTGATTGAGCTCTCTCAAAAATAAATAACTTTATCCATACATCAAAATGTGGCGCCTAAAAATGTGAATTATCATTTTTAATCTTGAATTCAGATGAATATTTTTCTGCTTAAGTTTATTTAATTTCCATTTTTAATTGCTCATTATTTGACTTATCAATACAATACAATACTTTATATAAAATAATATAAAGCATTATTAGCTGGGAATTCTCGTCTTAAGTAATTGCTCGTGATTCATTAATAGAAATCAAGTATTTTGGCGACTCCATTTTTTAAAAACTTAACGAAATCACAACCGCATAAAAACTGAAAGAGTTATATTTAACTCATAACAACAAGCACTGACTGAAAGAAAACACCCATCAATAGTGTTCCAATATTCGTGTCAACCCATTCCATAGAAGTCCCACCCTTCAGGGGATAACATAAGGATATTTGATGAACGAATTACGCAACTTTCTTGCATCCAGGGGATCGTCTCCCTCGCAGGGCGGAGTTTATTGGGGTTTGACACACAGCGCCACCTGGTGCCACTTCCCTACGATATTATGTAATATCCATTGCGTCGATGGCGGCAGAAAACTGTAGGCCGGATGGGGTAAAAATTAATAAAATTGCCGGGAGTGTCAAACCAATGTTTCCCCGATCTTCGTAGTGGGGAAGGAGTGTTGCAACAGCACATGAAAAGATTGAATTTGTTTTGGTAATTGTGTATTTAGCGACTAGGGACTGTAAAGAAGATAACTATTTAAAAATAATTCATTTCTTTGAAAATATTTCCATTATGCTTTTTTTATTAAAATAAATTGTTTTTTGATAATATTTACAAGGCAAAATAAACAATTTATTAATTTTTAAAGTGGTGCATTTAAACACAAAAGAAGACACGTTTCTTGCAGGTTTTGGGTTTACTTAAGAATTGTTTGAGATAACTTAAAACAATATAGTAATATTTCGAATCAATTTTCTAAACAAATAATATTTAATATTATACTATTGCTAAATTTGTTGAATACGAGTTTGTTTGTTTTTTCCACTGCCTGAGAACCCTAGAGTAAGAGTAAATAATATTCTCAATCTAAACATCTACACTTTTTGGGTACAACTTACGCATCGTAAAGTGACTTCGAGCGTATTCAGTTATCTATATTTCGTTACAATCAAGCAAATAATTGTTTATAAAAAATAGAATTCAAATAAGAAAATAATTTTTCCAAGCTTTTGTTATCGAAAACAGTGTTGTGAATTTGTATAAACCACGTAAGCGAAAGTCTAAAAAAAAATTTTTTTTTTAGAAATATCATTTGTTTATTTATGTTGTTTTGGGTTACTGAATCGAAAATATATTGAATTTAAATTATTCTTGGTTTTTTTTTTCCACAGATGTTTGTTGAAAAATCAAAAAGAGAAGAAATAAAAAGTTCTTAGAAGACATTTTTTAAAAATTAACTAGAATCAGATAATGAAAAAATGTAACTTTATTATTTTGGTAGCATGAAAAATGCTACTAACTTTTTGTCGTTGACAATTTTAATTGCCTGGAATTAATTTTCTCCTAAAGACTTATCTGCAAAGTCTCGTTGTGAGGAATAATGATGTTTGCTGCACATTAATCAGAACCAAGCCTCAACTTTCTTCAGTGGCTTGGTGTAGAAGTTGGAAGTATGTATTGACTCAAATGCTTCCCATTATGTGATCGTGGCTGAAGATTACAATGTCTGAAGATAACAATGATTACCAACAGCTCTATATAGTGTAACTTATTTTTGTAGTTAATACATATTTTAATTCCAATTTATGAATTGAAATAGCTCTGATGTATTACACCAAATGCTATTTAATGCTAAGCAATTTTGAGATTTTAAGGTCTTGTCATGTAGCTCATAACTCTGTTATAGTTAGTTAAATATTTTATTTAAATTATCTTGAATGATGAGCTTCAAGAATCAATTAGGAAGCTAAAGACACTTGAATTGTCTTTTTTCATAAATTAGAATATGTCCCATTTGTGGTTTTTTTTGTTAGTGAAATATTTAAACAATTTTTATGATACAGAATATCTTATTGTGTATGTTATTTACATGTTTTCTGATCAAAATTTTCAGATTTCACTGTATAACAATGCTATAATTTCTACAAAGCATTTTTGTATTCGGTTTTCTGAAACTGCCAATTTTTTTATCCTAATCAATTTTACATAACACTCACAATATTTTGTTGTAACGAGATTTCACATTGCCTGCCTATTTTTTTTAAATTTTTTTTTTTTTTTTACGTTTGAATTTATACCTAATCTTTTTGAATAATGGTACTGAATTTTTATTAAGCTAATTGTTTACAAGTATGGCTACTTCTTTAGCTACGGATTTGCAGGCACTATGTTTTTGTTTTTATGGACTTCGATTTCTTAACTGTAACTTTATTCTTTTTTAAATTACTTATTTATTTATTTATTTTTACTGAGATGCAATTATTTTTTTTCCTGAATACATAGCTTTTTTAAGCAGTAATGAAGTCGGACAACGAGTTTTCTCAAATGTCCGAAATTACTTTCTTTACAATAAACATATTAGTTGAAAGATATATTGTCTAAAACAGGGGTCGGTAAACAATGGCTTGCGAATCACAATGCGGCTCTAACTAGCTATATGAATAATTAAATAAATAAAGTAATTAATAATAAATATATTAATAAATTATTAGTTTGCTAAATATTTTTTTATTTCTAATGGTTGCAGGTTGGTGTTTTACCATTGCAGACCTAGTACATTCGAAGGGAAGTTAGTATCTCTTTTTAGTGCGCCACCATATAGGCGGATACCAATCGTCGCAGGTAATTTTTACATCCAATTTCCTCCACAGAGAAAGGCACCTGAGCTCTGACGATGTGAACCTATGTACTAGGATTTAATTTTGCCGATAGCACCCAAGCCAAACAGATACTCTAAGGATCTTTTATCTTTTACATGCCGTATAATCATACAACATGGCCGCTGTCGATTTTCTGCATCATGAAAATCTACCGATTTGGGTCGGGGTTGAACCCGCAACCTTAGGTGCAGAAGGGCACCGACTAGTTAACCCCGCCACCTAGCCAGCAGTTCTCTAAATACAATGTAATAATAATAATAAAATAATAAATTATTAAATAAATTAAGATAATATAATGATAAGCAATTTTATTGACATTGTTCCCATTTCTCTTTCTCCTTTATAGTGATTTATTGAAAAGATTTACCTTATTTGGGAATCAATAATTAAACATTTGACTGACTTCAGACTTATGTATTAAATTGTTTTCTATTGACAAAGTGTAATGAGAAGCTTTGAGAATATTAGAAAATTTGTTCGGATGCAGTATAAGTCTAATTTATTGATAATAAAAAGCCCTGGAAAAATATTACTTTAGGTGATTTCAGCAACGGTTACTCATTTGCATACATGAGTTAAGGCATTTGCATACATCCCCCCCCCAGCATATTCCGTATTTTATGACATGTTTCTTAAGTGTTCATAAAAAAATGTTGAAATTACTTTTATATGCTCTAACTGTTGAATAGTTAAGGCCGAAAGGTAGCACTGTTGCATGGTGTGGCGTGGTAGTTAGAAGAGGGGGGTGCCAGCTCAGGTGTCGTCCACGCCACTTGACCATGGTTCAAAATTACGCGGTCCATCGCTAAAAGTCCCCGTGAATAGCTGAACAGTGCGACGTTAATATTCACCCATTCATTCATTCAGCACTGTTGCAGTGAGACGCTTCCATTTAGAAGTAGTCTTGTGGCAACAGTTAGAGCACGTATCTTCCTTAAAATGTAAACACGTTTTCTAGTGAACTATGTATTCTCTTGTGAAATACTCTCGTGTCTCTGTATATACTTAACTTGTAATATGTGAATGGGAACTTGCTATTATTAGTGAGAACTTTTCTATTCATTGTGAAATATTCATCATTGAAAAAAATATATTCTACAATATCAATTTGAAGTTGGACTTTTCATTGAATCGATTTTCTTTCAACAGACTGGAATAAGAAACGGAAACCTTGAATCTTAGAATACAATTTTTAACAGTCCACTAGCTTAACGATAGTGCCACTGTACAGGAACAATCAAAGCTAATTTTAATTATTAGTGTAAGCATAAAATTTCAAATTGAAGTTCTAACGGTATTATTGGTAGGAACATTCGTTCTCAACATTTTGATATTTTGACAATGGTTGTTCTTGCATTGAGCCCCAAAAATAAAAGTATCTTCAGAAGTTCTTGGTTTTGGAAGGAATGGAAAATGTTACTTTGTGTAATCTTTTGTGTACGCGCCATATGTGGCTATTTGTGTAAATGGTTCTTTGACACTTAAGTTATCTTTTGTTTTCCTTACAATTTAGCTCCTTTTTACAAAAGTTTGACGACCACAAGTCTAGAACTTGGTACATGAAAACGAAACACACACACAAATAGTATTATATAAAATTAAATTTCATTCTTTTTTGCCATAGTCCATTTTACAGATCAAGGGTTATTAATTTTATTAGGATGGCGACCCCATTTTTTGTTCAAAAATTTTGTGCGACCCCATAATCATTTCGCAAAGTTTACAAGCACTTAGGTACTTATATATAAGTTTTATTTGTAGTACATTGTTGTTTTACAGTAATAGCCATTTGAAATGTTTTTACTTTGAATGTAGTGATATAGAGATTTTAATTAAGTAATAAAATAAAAAAGCATTTTGTAATGTAATTACACGGTAAATTACGCACATAAACTATAATCTGTTTATTAAATGTAGTCCTTTTGGAATTCATTTCTCTCTGATATTATACCTTTTATTAACAAAGGCATATGCGTTACAATGGGAAGGTTGTGCCTGGTTATTTTTAATTATATTATTAAATTTTGAAGTAATTGTTGATATCACCAGACGAAGTACTTCCTCAATATTCTTTAAATTTGATTTACACATTGTTTTTATAGTTGTTAAAGATGAAAATGTTTTACAAAAAATAAGTTACAGATAAGAATAAAAGATACTGTATTGCAGTTTCAGAAATTGTTGAAAATTCTATTATTTTTTTATGCAAAAAGATGTATCAATATTCCAAAATATTGGCGACTAAAGCTGCAAGTCAAGCAATCCCTAGTTAAAGAAACACTGGGGTGAATGATATTTTTCATTTACTCATATTTTTTAAGCAAATATGATCAGTAATAAAATAAATGAGTAATGAGCTTAAAATCACTGAAATTATTTGAAGTAATAATGTATTACTTCAAATAATAGCTAATTACAAATTACTTCAAATAATTACTTCTACTTGCTTACCAATAGTATAATATTTCATATATATATATATATATATATATTTGTTCATAAATTTTGTTCTTCAGTATTTGTCTTTTGTTTTCAATTGCAGCATCTAGTGTAAAATTAATTATCATCTCATTTGTACTGTTTTATAATATTCGCTTTGGATTTCACTTAATTTGTGAATCTCAGTAGTGATAATTTTCTTAAAATAAAACTTTGAAAACGATTTTAGGTGCATTATGTATGTATTTCATACTTTTAATATTAGTATATTTAAACTTTTAATATAATGTAATAAAGAAAAGTGCTTTATTTTAAGTTAACTTTAATTTATAACATATTATATTTAAAATATTTTGCGTGGTTATAAAGTATGTACCTAGTTTAAACTACCTGAAATGTAAGTACATTTATTTGCTTAAATGATGATTATGAGTGCGATTTTTATTATTTAATTACTGGCGTACATCATTACAAATAAAAATTTATTTCGGTTTAATGATAAAAAAAAACATATACCATGGGAGAAAACTATTTATTTATAAAATAACAGTAAAATCAGCAATACATTTGAACCAAAGATTTTTCTTCTGCTGAAAAGTAGACAAGTTTAGGAGCATTTTATTTCAAAGAAATTAAAGCTCTATAATAGAGCGAAAACTTCAAAACACAGAATGATAGAAAATATTACCAAAATTGATGATGTATGTGCAAACGAATGTGTTTAATTTATGATAGCTTTTACCTTCCTAGATATTTTGGATGCTCTTACTTTAACTGAGGATATGTTTCGATATTTTGAAGGAGGGTAATTGAAATTTTTGGTTTCTCCTTAAAATTTGAATACATCCAATAATAATTGCCCTTATATAGCATCAAACATCACACGTTACTAGATATGAATCATAATTGTTTGATATTTATCACATTGAATTCCTGAATGTAGAGTTTTTAATTTCCGTATATTCCGATGTATAACGCGCATCTATATTTTCAAACTGCCTTTTTTAAGTTTTAGGCATTATCTCCGTATAACGCCGCACACTTTTTTTTACGAAGAAATCTGAAATGTGCACGGGTATTTTCTCTTATCTTCTTTTGAAGTCTAGAAATGATTTGTGAGGGGATAGTTAAAGTGTGGAGTGAAATTTAACCTGACATGATTAAACAGTTATTTTAAAAATGTAGCATTTCTAATAGTCTAGATGGAATGAAAGCTGTTTATTTATTATTAAAAAGTGAAAATAAAGCAGAATTCGATGATATGCGTGTGCCTGAAGATATTATGAAATATGAAAATGTAGGGGCGTCGCTACCACTGTATCAGCCGTATCAATGATACAGGGCCCCTAAGCTACAGGGGCCCCAACATGTGTAACTACAATCCCACTAACAGAACTCTTGTATTTAAAAAAGGCCCCCGAAAGAATTTTGATACAGGGCCGACGCAGAACTAGCTACGCTAGTGTGAAAGTAACGTATTTATGTTATGTTTTAATGTAATTATTTTGTAATGTTGTATTCAATAATGAAAGTTCATTAGAGGAGTGTCATTTCTTTTAAATAGATAGTATTTAGATTATGTAAAAATCTAATTTTTTATGCTCATTTTTCTTTACTTTTAAAGCTATCATTTTTATATCCAGCGTTTAGTACGCACCTGTAGATTTTTATCTTATTTTTTGAGTTGTAAGTGCGCGTTATTCTCCAGATTATACAGTATATTGCGTTAGATATTTTCAACAATTGAAAATTCTCTAAACCTCTCAATAGCTTATAGACGTTGCTTCAAATAGTTGTCATGTGGAAGACGATCTATTTCAGGCATGTCAAGCTCATTTGATATCACGGGCCACATGAACCTTTTTATGTTAAGTTGAGGGCCGCATGTTTTCAATGTTCAAAAAATTAATTAAACAGGATTTTTAGAATGATTATATTCTTATTTATAAAAATCAATGTATTACATATTATATATATATAGTCGTCTAATATTTCATTTCATTTTTTAAGCTATAGATGTTTTATATGTTTTATTAAAAAACAAAAAAGTTGTATTACGAAATACAATTTAATATTTCTTTTATAAGATATTTAATATCGTTTGTTTTCTCAAAACGTAAGCCGTCAAAACTTGGTTGAACATATTGAGCTGATGTAATTTTTAAAAAATGATGATAAATGTTTATCATTTAATCTTGACCTTTCAAAATTTTTGTTATTTTTGCTTAAAGAAAAAAAGTTTTCGTAAAAATAAATATATCCAAACATAGCCATTCATTATATGCGTAACAAATGATAAAATTTTAAGAAACCGATCTACAAATGAATATGCATACAAATCTAGAGTTTCAATTTACAAACATTTTTGCTTCAGCAAGGAATCACAATAGATTTCAATTAATTCCATTTGTAAATTTTCATGAAAAATTTCAGTATCGATAGATAGATGTAAAGTTAAAAATTAAAGTGTTATTCAAAATTTTTAAAATTTAGAAAACATTCGATCGAATTCCATTTCTAACAATTCAATTTGGTGAGAATGTTCTGTAAATTTTGATTTAAGTGATTTAATCAATAAATTTTAAAAGCTTTCAAAGTGAGAAATTTTCTCTTTATGTTTGTAATAATTTTTGTTTGAAAGCATTAATATCAAATAACATTGTAACAAAAAGGTTTTTGCTTTGAAACTTAAGTTGACTTGTAAAATCAACTGAGAAAGCCAGGGGTTTTCTCATTGATACTTAATCTTTTAATTCAGAATCTGTTTTTTTCCTTTCATCTATTCTCATCTTTTAATTCAACATCTTTTACTTCTTTCATATTTTCTCATCTGTTTACTCAGCACATTCATAATTTTTCTTTGCTTCCAAAAAAATAATAATTTCATCCAGAAAATTAAAAAAAATCGTTTTAACACTTTATGACTCAAAATTCAATGAACTTTCGAATAATATGGTTGACCGATAAATTCACATTCTATATCTTCCAAAAATGAAGCAAATCGACGATGCTAAAGTCTACATGCTGGTGTATAGTTACAATTTTACTAAGTATTTTAAAACATGTCCAACATATCCAAGTTCATACCCAAGAACAGTACTTGCTATGAAATAATATAATGAAAATGTTTAAAATTATTATTACCATGCTGTTTGTTTGTTTCTTTTAATCTCGGTGCACTTTTTGTAATACTGGTCATGGTAGTTGCGCTATCAGTTGCATGATAAACCAACATTTTTTCCAAGGAACGTTTTGTCTCAAAACTTCTTTAAATGCATCAAAAATATGTATTATGCACATTACAGGATTCGAATTGACCCAGTTCACGACTATTTCATCACATCTGCTGGTTACAGAATTTCGACTTAAACTTATAGATCTAAATTTTTTTGTTTGTGCTGGACATAATACCGTTTTTTCTTCTTTTTTTTCGAATCTAAGCCGCCATCAATTCTAAGCTGCACCTCAAATTCTCAACACATTTTTGTAAAAAATGAAAAATAGTGTAAGAGGGTTTATAGATATCAAATTTTACAAAATTAAAATAAATTTAAAATAAGAACTAATGAGAAAGGAATAATTATTTATTTTATCAGTATAAACTTTTAATTACATACATGCTCGCGTAATTGCTCTAAATACCCTATCCAACAAATTTCTTTCCCTTCAATTCTTTGCCGCGCCCGATTTTCAGCAGCATTAACATTGGGGAAAAAAATGCGGCTTAGATTCGTGTAAATACGGAAATTCCTCCTCTTTAATTAAGCATTAACGAAAAAATTCTTCTTTAGTAAATGGTTTCGATTTGTGCTTACGATTAAAAAAGTAATAATATATAACTAGTTTTTACTGCAGTTGTATTGTCTTGAACAAATTTAGGTGGCTGCGGTAGCCTAGCGGTCACACAAGGTAACAAACTCGAGTCATATGAGTTTGAGCCTTGCAATATGAGTTTGAGCCTTGTACCAATGAAGCTGCTGCAACATATTTGTGACTGTTCTTAGATTTGTGTCATAGTACCTTTTAAAATCATATTCCTTAGCAACTGAATTGCAGCTTTCACATACCAGGCACAATATTTTATTCTTGCTTTGGGCATAAAAACATTGCAGTTCCCATTTTTCCCACGTTCATCGTCAGTTCACATTTTCTTACTCTGTTCTAGAAGTTTGACTATGTTTCCATTAAATAACTTTCTAGTTTAATATGAATGAAACCCAAAATCCACTTTCATTCACAAACTATTGATTAAGCACTACATTTTGTCTTGGTAATCTCTAGGGTTTTTAAATTAAAAAAAAAATAATACTTCAACTGCTTCTAGTCACGCTATTCGTCTCTAGCCGATTGGACTCTTCAAAGAGAAATAAAAGTCGCACACACGATGAATCAACCGTAATGCGATCTCTATAACAAATGATATTCATAAATGCATTTAGAGTTTTATTAAAAAATAATTTATTTTTGTAAAATTAAATGAGAAAAAATTTAATAAAATATTAAAAATAATTTGCATTTAAAGGCTATTTTTATAATTAAATAGGATTTTTTTAATTACAGGAATAGATAACAGGTTTTAATATGTTGTAAATTTTTAAAAGTTTAACGGAAATGTGAATTTTAAAATAAAAAAATACCCTTATAAACCCTGATTTTGTAAAATGTAATTAATTTTGTAAAATGTCTTCGCGGGCCGCAAAATATGTACTGTGGCCAGAGGGCCGCGTGTTTGAATGCCTGATCTATTTAAACGGTAAGAATTAAACAAAAAAGAAAATTGAAAAAAAAAATGTACTTCACAGAACAGATTTAATAAAGCAAACAAAAAGATCAAATATGAATTTTGCTTTCATTGGCAATTAATTGTCAAATTCTCGCAAACATTGATAAAGTGTCTTCATTAAAACTTTTAAATAACCTCAACTTCCCACTCGACTGTATGAATGATGCCCCTGGCGATGCCTGATTGCAATTTAAGTCCATCACCATTAAAAGAGATAAAAAATATCCTGGATATGGAAAAACGGTTTTTGAAGAAGAGACCAAGAAAAAAAAAAGTTCCACCAACAATGAGTAGAAAGAAAAGTCCCTTCAGAGGTCCGGGGGTCGGTATGCATGGCACGTGTAATCTACGCTCACTGCATAATCTGGCGAACGCAGACCGTCAACAATGCATTTCCCTCCTCTTTAAAGATTTCTTTAAGTCCTCGGGGCTTGTTGTTGCTTCGTCCTCCCTCGGGTATTTACATAAAGAAGATTGTAGTTCCACAAAGCCCCCTCCACTGAAACCTTTTCGATGAAATATTTTAGTCTAATGATCTGGTGAAGCCAAAGTGCCTTCATTTATTCACCATTTTTTTCCCAACCACCTCCCCCTCCTTTACCAGTGCTCATTTCCACCCCTTCACTCTCGCATTGCTCTTACTGATTTCACGTTTTGATGCTTTCGACACTTTTTTTTGTTCTTTTTTTTGATGGTATTACCGATGTCTTTCTTAAAAGAAGAGTAGGGAGGGAAAAAAAAAAGAGAAGTAAAAAAAAAAAAAATTGTAATTTTTTTTCTTAACCCTTTTTACTCTTAAGCTCAGTCTTACATGGGGTATATTATTTTTGCTACCCTCCCCCGCCAGTTTCCATTCCGTTTCCCCAAGTTCGTTTTCACAAATACCACCTGAATGCTGATGTAGCTACTTTTGGACGAATATTGAAACAGCATGATGACTTGGTCGTTAGGCATGTAACTTTTCCCGTTTTTCATTGTTGTCTTCTTTTTTTGTTGCTTTTTTACATTATTATTTTTTCACGCTTTCAGTTTTTGCGTAAGTCTTTCTAGGCCTATTTATTCTATGTCATCACTAAACCGCTTTACTTGCAAATGGGGTGGGTGAGCGCTGTTGTGAGGAGGAAGGGGAGGAGGGAATGAGACGACATTCTAACAATAATCTTTTTTGAAAACTTGATCCTTTTTCAACTTTTTTTCTTCTGCTTTTTCCTGCCACTTTATATAGAAGATGCTTACGACGTACTGTTCATTTTCTTTATTATGAAGATTCGTTTTCTTCGGTTACTGTTTATGGTATTAGATAAGAATTTAAATGGTGCCCATGTTACTCTTTCTTGTTTTTCAGTTACAATATTTGTGATGGTTTTGTGCAAGGATTATTTACAAAGGCTGATTTTAGTACAAAAAATTTAATTTCTTAAAAAAAAAATCTGGGGAATTATTGTTTTTTTGGCTTATAGTTCAAGATCTTACCAAATATATATATATATAAATAAATACATAAAATAACCAATAAAATATTCTAATTTATATGTAAGAAGACACGGAGTTATTAGAAATTAGGTTTGATTTGTTCTTTAACAAATATTTTGGATTTAATTTAAAATATTCACGAGCCAGAGAGGGAAAAAATAAGAAGAAATATATGTTACACAGATAGGTTATGATCGCGCGATAAACATATACATTTTTTTATTGTTTATACATTTTATATCTTATATCAGCGCTTCTCAAACTGTGGGGCACGCCCCCCTAGTGGACCGTGATAACCCAGCGAGGGGGGCGCGAGCATATCGAAAAGTCAAAAACAAAAGTCTTAAAAAAGAAGGAAGCAAAACAAAATATACATTCGGACATAATAAAAAATAAAATACATATTTACACTGATGTAATATATTTATAAATGTATCAGTACAGCACAATGTATTTGATAATTAAAATCACAACACAAATCAAGAACAAGCTTAAAAACTACTAGTGATTCACATAGGCTTGTCATATACAGAATTTGATAATTTGTAAGCTGTATGATTAAAATCGTGTATTTTGTAGTTTTAACCTCAAAAGTGCATTATTATTGCACTCAGTTTAGTTTTATCGTGTGAAGGGGGGTGCGATGAAAATTCTGATCGAAAATTGGGTCGCAAGCATTGAAAGTTTGAGAAACATGGTCTTATATCTCATATAAACTTTTATCTCAAATTAGCTCTTATAGCTTATATCTCAAATGTTAATGCGATATATATTTTGCCACCCATCCAGTATAGTGGTTAGTGCCACTGACTGACGCGACTTCGTTTGAATCCCAGAGAATGTTTGTGTTGTAATCTTTCCCCTTTGTGATGTAAGCCCCCATGTGATACTTTGTGGTGCACGAGGTTCATGAAAGTTCTCAATAAAATTTTTTTAAAAAAAATGTAATATATATATATATATATATATATAATATAAGGATTTTACTATTAAAGAGTTTAAATTAAAAAAATCATTGAATTGATAAAAGATTATAAACCAATAAGGATCTTAGTGTCACTTGAATTAGAATACATGTATACAATTTTTTAAAAATAATACTGTTACAGTAAAAGATATTTAAATAAATTTTTTTTGGAAAAAAATGTCATATTTTTCAACCATTCTCCTTTTTTGGAAAATGCTACAATAAATAATATTTTGCCCATATATAGCTAAGACTTTTCTATACAACCTGAACTAGGATTTTTGAAAAACTCACATCGTTTTCAAAGCTACGTTCAACTGAAATAATATAACCAGTGTTTTCTGCTAAAATTTCTTTAATATATTAAAATATGAATATACCCAGTTCTAAATTATGTATTTCAAAAATCCTAATTCAGACTTTGTAGAATAGTCTTAGCTATATCAGGCGAAATATTGTTATTATAACAGCATTTCCCATAAAAAAAGAATGTTTCAAAAATGTAACTTTTTCTTCTTCAATTTTTGCTAAAAAATTGCATTTAACTAATTTTTATTTTAATAATATTCTGAAAACAAGTTTATATGCATATTCAAATTCAAGTGACACTAAATATCCAGAATAAAAATACTCATTTAGATGATTTTGCAAAATAACGGTTCCGAACATAGTTACTTTAAACCTTTACTTTACACCATTACTTTAAGCATAATTTTTCTCCTAATTTAAAAATGCAATGAAACGAGAATTAATTCCGTTACAAAACACATTCATTATATAATATTATTGAATGTCAGATTTAAATGGAAGTTTTATGCAGTATTTTATGAAAATTGTCCTCATGAGCTGTGGATTTGTTATCTTATATATCTACAATAAAATAAATTTAAAATGAAGATCGAGTCTGTGTTAATAGAAATTTATATGGGATAATGTAATATAAAGCTATCAACTAAGATTATGAAACTTTTTATATTTTGGAATATATATTTTTCATATTCTTTACCTTTTCAGTTATGTGCATTAGCTGTATTACCTCAGAATTATTTCTAGTACTATGTCAACAAGTCTTTTTCAAAGGCAGCGATATTGAGTTTGAGATGTTCTTTGTAATATTATAATATGATTTACTTCGCTAAATTATTTAGTAGCAAAATAAACTATATCAATGCGTTATGCACTTTATAATTACGAAATTTCATTAATTATGCATTATCTGTTAGGTTTGTTTTGATTAAATTCTGATTTACTTCAATTTAGTTGCGCATTAATTAATTAATATATACTTTCTTCTTTAATCGCTTTGTCCCAGATGAGGCTTGCGTGCCAAGTTTAAGTTTCGGAAAGTTCTGCAAAAACAATATCTTTTGGGTATTAAACAGTAATTTTAGAGATAAACTATTTGGAATCTCTGGAGATTACCATGGAAATGGTTCAACTCAAAGAAAACTTTAAACCACTAATAGGAAGATAGCGTCTTTTAAAAATATTTTTCTGCCTCTAATGAATCTTGATGTAAGGCATGGGACCTACATTTACCGTAAGAGAAAAATCTGACAAAAATCTTTTATTTTCATTTTCTTCGCACATAATTATCTAAATTTCGAAGCAATCGTCAGCATTAGGGGAAGATCCTTTCCTTTTCCCCTTTTGCATTTTTGTTCAGTCTCTTTCTCTGTCTCTTTCTCTTACTCTGCAAGAGCTACATCCCAAATTTACATATCTAATTAAACGAATAAGTTCCTTTAACTGTGTGCCTTCTACACTAATTAGCGGAAAGGGGTGGACGGGAAGGTTTTGCAGACGATTTTCCTCTGCGATTGGGGATTCTAGCGCTGTCGTGGGAGATTCCAACTTTTATACTTTTCGTCAAAGACTTATCTGTTTGTGTAAAGACCAGCAAACTATGCATTAGAGGATTCGGTAATCTGTCTGAATTTGTTAACTTTTCGGATACAGCGTGGGAAGTGTTCTTTTTACTGAATTCGAAGATCTTCAACGCTTCGGGGAGTGTTTTTAAAAAGACGCGTCTCGATGCTCTTGCGGAGTTTCGGAGTTCTGCTTTTAATAAGCAAGAGTTTTGACAATGTTAATTTAATACTAGCACATTCTCTTGAAAAGAAACTCCGTTGGACGATAAAAAGAACTAATAGCGGTAATGCGTCCCAAATTATTCCTTTAATCTCAAATGAGAAAAGTACATTTTTAAAAATATCTTTTTTTTTTCTGGAAGGTACTGAGTGGAAAAATTCGATAGGTCTTTTGAGCGTTCTAGGGACAATTATGATTAAATATGCACCAGGAAGTTGAAGAAAATGAAATATTTTTGATAAATA
Source organism: Trichonephila clavata (assembly GCA_019973975.1). Taxonomy (NCBI): domain Eukaryota; kingdom Metazoa; phylum Arthropoda; class Arachnida; order Araneae; family Nephilidae; genus Trichonephila; species Trichonephila clavata. Next base: position 54,962 of record BMAO01037309.1, read on the forward strand.
AATAAACGCCTTTACGCATGAATTTCAAATGTGTTATGATTTTATCTAAAATTGGATGCTTGAATCGAAAATCATAAGTGTTGTTGAAAAAAAGATATTAAAAAATTTAATTTGAAATTAAAATTGATGAATGAATTAATAAATTGTTATTAAATTCAATAATTAATTCAGTTCAAAACATTTTTAAAATGTTATTGACAATGTATAACTAAATTCAATGTTATTAATTATTTAAGTCTAACTCAGTGGTTGCTGCAACCATGAACTCGAAGCTAGAGCGTTATGGGTTCGAGTCCTTTTTCCACTGAAGACACGCCATGTAGAGGGCTGTGATCAGTGGTGTAACGGAGAACTTTTAGGCCCCCCACCAAGTCAGGTTTTGGGCCCCCAAGTTGGATTTTATAAAGGGTAGGAACTTGGCGGCTGTCATGCTTCGGGCCCCCTAGAACCCTGCCCCCCGCAGTGGGGGTTAAGGGGTTGTAAGTTACGCCACTGCGTCTGATGCATTTTAAATCTGCCGTGGTTCAATGTCATCATGTTGGTGTGGCAGTAAGAAGAGATTTCCAGCTAGATGTCGTCCATATCACTTGACCGAGGATCAGTCAGAGTTATGAGGTCTGTTGCCTATAGTCCTCGCGTTGCTTTATAGTGCGTCGTTAATGTAACTCTCACTCACTTGACCGAGGATCAGTCAGAGTTATGAGGTCCGTTGCCAATAGTCCTCGTGTTGGTTTATAGTGCGTCATTAATATAACTCTCACTCACTCAAGTTGTAATAATTGTACATTACATGTGTTTAATTTTTTTCTTCATTATAAACAATGCCTTGTATGTAATACAGCATTATTTTAGGATATTTCTGGTATTTCCACTGTCACTCAAATTGCATTCACTGCTGTTAAAAGAACCGAATCATAATAATAACAAGACGAAATCGCTAAAATTTTGCAATTCATACTACTTTCAGAAATTAAATACTTTAAATTTTGAAACAGAGGGGAGAAAAATATCAAATTAAAATCTTAAATCAGAGTGCAAACAGTTACCCTTTGCTTATATGTGAAAAATTAAATTGTGTAGCCAATAAAAAACATACGAGTTTGTTAGGAACTAAATGTATGTTATCAGCTACATAATAAAAAAAAATCTATCATTCGTTTAATATCGAGTACTTAAATAATTCCTACTTATTTTTTTCAATTAATTAATTAACTACAAATAATACATGCAAGTAGATTGCTGTTATGGAAAAATCGTTCACAGACGTATTTGACCTTTAAACAGAGGTCTACCGCAGTACGTGGTATTTTTAATTTCTCAAAATCTAAATAAATACTAATGCGCATTTATTATTTTATTTTAAATAACACTATATAACTAAGAAATAATCTAAAAATAGTCTATCTGAATAAATATTCAACAAATATTATCTATTAAAATAAAATAAACAATTCCTGTACAATAAATACCTTCTCATTCAACATTTATTCCTGTACAATAAATGTTGTGAATGAGAAGTGATATATACAAAGACTCAATATCCTCGAAATATTTTAATTATTACTTTTGTTGTAATAAATAAAACCTTCCTATTTTCGTCTGGAATTTTTCCAAAACTAAATCCAAAGCTTTTATTTTGTGAAACTAAGAAATGGGAAAGACAAATACTCTGGCCCTGTTTTGTCAGCTCGCGTGTTCAAATATTATATAAGCACCGCTCTTTATATGGTAACCGTATTTGCAGTACTATAATTATAGAATAAACACGGAATGGTAGAATTAAAACACCTGATAAATGCTCTTTAAGAATGATTCCTAGCAAAGTAAATCTTGTCTAGTTTGCTTAGGAGTAGTATATTAATCTGCAACATTTAATTCTTTTAACATTAAAAAGCTCTTAAATAAACACTACGCTTATTTAACTAATTCCTGACATCATAAATGTTAAGAGTTAATTAAAAAGATTGAAATTATAATTTTTTTTCTATTCTGCTAAGCTGAAATATTTATTAAGTGTGTTATATTTTTAAAAGTTTTTGAAATAATTTATTTAAACATTTAAAATAATTTCTTAAGGCAATAAAACTTGATCAATTTTTAAGCTTCTCCCTTTTGGAAATGTTGATGGGAATTTCTACTTTGAGTGAGTCAGTATTTATTAAAGTCTCACTATAGAGCAACACAATGGGTATTGGCAATGGACCTGGTATTTTTGAACCAAGGTCAAGAAATTTTACTTCGATATCCCTTATCAATAAACGTTGGGCATTAAAAACTCTTCCATATGATGAGGACGTAACCTCTCGTGAGCTATTTTCTTTTTTTTTTACGTTCCACATCTCCCTTCAAAAGAATTTTGAAGCACAGTTAAGTTTAATGTGGCCTTATTGGTCACAGAGTATTGGTGGTAGAGTCAAGGCTTGAATTCAGAACTCGTTTTGAGGATATTTGTTCCTAAAGCTGAGATTATGATCACGGGCTACTGCGGTTTCTCTTTTTACAGGAAAAATATTCCAATTCCCAAAAAGAGCCTTAGAACATAAAAAATATATAGTTTTAAATGCAAAACAAATTCTTTCAATGCTGGCATTCTCCATATATGATTTCTACATGAAGATTAATTCTTTTTTAAACAGGTTAAAAGTTCAAAATTAAGAAAGGCAAAAGAAAAAAAAAATCTTTCCCTTCTTTTTTGTAATAATTTGTTGTTCAGACAAAATCATCATTGCCTCTTCCATACGCATACCCTTCTATTAATCCAAGAATGATTTTGAATCTATCGCATCCTTGTTCAACAAATACCTTCGCTTTTCCATTCATTTCGATTGCCTCTGACAAATGCGGTTATTTCAAATTATATATATATATACACTCCCACTATGCACTTTTTATACATATATATCTACACCATCTTATAATTTTCTCGAAGGCGTATTTCTCGGTGGCTGTGATGGTAGCGCACAGTGAAAGCACTGCAATTTGCTCTGGAGCGGATATGCGAAGGCTGCAACCACACCCTTAGCGGATATTTCTCTGATTGGATGAAAGGACCGACAGTTATTTACTTTAATATCAACTAAATTTCCCATCCCCTTTTTCTTTGCTACGATTATATATCTAGGGATGTTTTAAGCGAAGACTTTGCTTATTGTGTGTGATTTTTGTTCATTTGTTTAGAAACTCTGTGTAATACTAAGCATTAAGGCTGGGTCCGGACCTTTCTTGGTGTTTTTGCTTGTTTTTTCTGAAGTACTATGTGACCTTTTGAATTTTCAGGTTTAACATTAGATGAAATGCTAGGCTTTTGGACTCATTCATGGAATGGCTAAAGAGAAAGAGTAAAGAAAACCATAATCAGCGATTTACGGGAATGTGATGCGATTCTTTTCAGTCAATTGGAGAAACATCCCTCTCCACCCCATCCCCCTTTTCTCGATTATCAGCTTCCCAGTCCTTGATATAAAATTTAGTATTTGTGTGAAATAAAAATGGCCAGAGTAATCATTAAATGTCAGACAGAGGTTGAAGGATGTTTTGCAATGTCGAGCAAGGGCTATAAAGAGGCCTAATGCTTATATATCAACTTAGTGTTTACAACAAAGAAAATGTAAGGCGATACTACAAGGAAAGGTGCATTGATTTGCTCCACAATCAAATAAAAGTGATTATTTTTTAAATTTCTATTGGGCTGTGGATTGGTTTTTATCACTTGGAAATGAAGCAAATATATATTCATTGATATATAGGAAAAAATTACAAGAAAAAATGATTAAATAATTCTTTCTCCTCTATCTCTACATAAGTATATATACACATATATATCTTCTCTCTCTCTCTCTCTCTCTCTCTCTCTCTCTATATATATATATATATATCTTCTATACATAAAGAGAATAAAGGGAATAAAATGATAGTGCAGCATTAAAAACAACTGATTAACAATCTAAAAATGTTACAAGTTTTATATTTTCAAACTGAAGTACTTTTTATCAAATACTGTATAAATTTAACATTTAGAACTAAAAATTAATCTTTTTGGTCAATTATGAAGGATATCTCATCTTTACTTCATAATAAGAAAAAATACTCGTTCGATCCGTATAAAAATATATTAATTTTATTAATAACTTCTAAAAAGTATTTGAAATTATAAATGTCATATTTAAATTTCAGTTAATAATTAAACAATATAAATATTGAATTTAAAATAATTATAAATATTTGATAATTATTACAAGATAATAAAAAAAGTTCCTTTATTGCAAATGAACAAGGTAAAAAATTATCAAAAAATTACAAAAACAAACGTTTTATTTTAGTTAAAAATGGTCAAAACTGATTTTACAAAATTTTATCCTTCTATTCAATCAGGAAATAAATTTGCTTGCTTATTTTTGGAATAATACCTAGAAAAAAATAAATTAACTAAAATGTATTGTTTGGAAGGTTAATTTTATATTTCATCTCTTGAAAATTATTTTAAACACTACGAGAATATATTTAATAACATAACATAATTCATTTAGTAATAAATTTTCTTTTATCTATGCTTCGATCGTCTAGTTATTTACACATAATTTTTGTAAAGCCATATGATAAATAAAGCATCCTTATTTTTCAAAATTAGAGAAAACTTTTTTTTATCTAGTAACTATTACCTCATACACTGAAGTCTAAAATGCGGATGCAAACAGTCAAATATCAAGCTGCTTCATGATTCATTAAAATCCTTCACTTTAAAGATTTTTAGAACGGTGCCATTTTTTTCTGTGATTCTTAGGATAAATTACTTAAATTAATAAAAATAAAATAATGCTTTCAAAGACAGACCGAAGGGAAAAAATGAATTGAGTTTTTGTTAGTAGTTTAAAAGATAGTCCTTAGACAAGCCAATTCAGGAAATTACTTGGCAAAATATTATAAAAAAAAGTTTTTGGAAAACCGTCTCCGGTAACATTCTGTTTCCTAACCTGTACAATTATATCGAAGAATTTCTGATTTAAATTGCCCTTGATAGCGAACATAGGTAAGCACAACGCAAGGCTAGGCTTAACGGACTCACTCAAGCATCATTTCACAGCCACTGTAATTTCTTTGGTTATTTGCTTCTAGCCGCCGAATGTTTGGACAAGGTCCACCCACACTTTTTTTCCTCCCCTAGGAAAAAAAAGTGGGGGTGTACAAGAGACCTGGCGCCATGACATTTCATGCATTAGCATCTGTTTGCACCCATTTCATGCTTCCTCGACTAACACTAAATCATTGTAATAAGACGGTTTCCATTCTCTCAGATTCGTAATTTCCCTCTAGTTTCCTCTCGGCCGTGTATTTTCGTTTTCATAGTTGCTGGGTAATTTTTTTTTCCTTTTCAATTGCCTCCCTCCTCCTCCGCAAATTTTTTTTTTCGGAAAGGGGGGGGGGAGAAGAAACACCTCCATCTCATTCTCTTTTTTAATATTATTTTATATTCTTTCTTCAACTGAACAGAAGACGTGGAATTATATAACACCGACAGCCGGGTTGTCTTTTTATACCATTTATCTTTCTGCAATGAGTGATGTGTCACTTCGTGTTTGGCTGGGTTCGATTAATGTCGTACTAGAGCGCACAATTGGTGACACGCAACTTTCCAGAGTACTGTGGAAAAAACATATTGCTAGACACTATTATCAGGACGGTATTTATCGGAAGAGAAAAAAGTTCTTTTAGAGCAGGGGTGTCAAACTCACGGTCCATAACGAACATTTTTGCTGCCCATAATATATAATAAAATCGCCCACAATAATATATAATAAAATTTTAAAATTTCTCCGAAAATGGGAATTATAGAAGCAGAGAAGAGATGTCAAATATCAGGACGTGTAAACATTAAATTTTTATTGTTCCTTTTTTATGTTTATTAAAATGTATTATTCGAAATAAAATTACATTTTTATGAACAAAGAAATTTTTTGAGGGCCACCTACAATTAAACCGTGTTTGTTTGGCCCAAGTTAGCTTTTGAGTTTGATACCCTTGTTTTAGAGGAACCAGATTATTAGTTTAAGACTTGAAACGTTTAAAGGTTGATAAATGTAGTCACTATGCCAATATTATATGTATTTCTTTCCAATGGTGCTGCGGATTGGTGTCTTACCATTGTCGACCTAGTACATTTCCCAGGAGCTGGTACCACTTTTTAGTGCGGCACCGTATAGGAGATACCATTTGCTGCAAGTAATTTTGTAACCCAGTTTCCTCCCCAGAAAGAGGCACTGAACCTGACGATGCTAACATATTCTAGGAATTTAATTGTGCCGAGAGCACCTAAGCCAAGCAGGCACTCAAGGGATATCTTTAACACGCCACCTAATCATACGACATGGATGCGGTTTATTTTCTGCATCATAAAGATCGACCGACTTGGGCCGGGGTCGAGCCTGCAACCTCTGGCATACAAGGTCAGTGACAAACCAACTAGGCTACCAAGCAGGCCCAATCAATAGATTAATCAATACAAATTAGGTTGTATTGATTAATCTATTGGTAGAAATAATGTGAATTTATATATATATATAGATCCTCAGAAGTATTTTCAATATAGTTGAAAAATAAGAATATAGGCAGTATAAAATTCATAAGTTATTTACAATAGTTTCGCATTTAATCTGTAAAGTCGTTTTCTTGTTTGAAAGTTTATGGCTACACATTTCTGCCCTATCAAAGGTTCGCTTAAGAATATTTATTCCTATTTCATTCTTTAACCAGATAATAAGATCGACCTCAGAATATTACCCATTTTCCACGTCCACAATAAGAGGATTTTTATCGCGACACATTTGAAAAGTACCAACAAATATCCCACGATAGTCTTTATAGTAATCCAAATTTTTACATTAAATGTTTTTATTAATTTATAGAACAAGGTGTTATTTCAAAAATCCCCGATACTTTGGATAATCGGAAAGAAGAAGCGTTTTTACAGTCAACGAAAGATAAGATTTAAGGGACGGATTATAGTATATTTATCAGCTCTCTGTTATACTTCTTGACCTTTGATGAATAACAAGTGTATAATACACGCATATAGGCCTGAAAAATGTGTCGAGAAACTAAATTATTCGTTTTTGGTAATGTAATTGGATATGTTTATCACACACATTTCAAGTTTTAAAGGAAAAAAGATTTTCTTAAAAGCAAACTGTAGACAGGAAGCTGAAATTAATTTTCATGTTTTTTAGAAAAGTTTATCAACAGCAATTAAAATATGTATGCTTTCCAAGGCAATACATGTGTGGAAGTATCCTGAATGGAAAAACAAGTAATGAGAGATTAATAAAATTTTTTTACTTTTCTTTAAAGAGAGTTGCTACATTCACTTTGACTTCAAAATCTTCATATGTAACTGAAATTAAGTTAAAATATAATTTTTGTTTCTTGGCAATATATTTTTTTAAAACTTGTTTTATTAGTATAAAGTATAATCCAAAGCATTGATCAAAATTTGCAAGTATGATATAATATTAATAAACACAATTACATTTAAAGAACAAGTAATTTTTCAGAATTTATTGCGTAAATACTAATAATCATCCTTTTTTTTATGTAACTGACATTCATTCTTCGTTATTCAATAACGTTTTTGTTTTATCAGTAAATAATGAAAATCAGTGGTTTCATTAACACAATAAATATTGCTTTAAAACAAAAGCTAAAACAAATCTTTTAGGAAAAGTAGATTTTTTTTAAAACATGGGAAGATAGGAACTAAAAAAAAATATAAATTTTTATCTAGCTCTATAAATAATTTTAAAAAATAGATAGATATGCTCAATTTAGTATGAAAATATTTATAAAAAAGTGTTACTTTTTGAAAAAATGCAAGATTAAAACAGGTGCTTATGCCTCAAATCATAAAAACTCCTTACCTCAAAAATTGTGAAATTGTTGCTTATATCACAAATTGTGAACCAGTTTCTCATGTTAGATCATAACATACCTCCAGGTTTTAATTGATGCTAGATCAGAAATGCGTCCATTAGAAGATGCAATTGTATACACAACTTTAAAATTTCAGCTGAACAGGTTTTAGAATCCTGTCAATATTTGCCACTCTTTTATTACAGAAAGTTAGAAGATTATGAAATACGCGTGTGAATTAGAAAACATTATCTGCATCAATCAAATGATATTACAATCCATTTTTTTAAATTTTTGACTTCAAAAAAGTTATGCATATATATTCTGACTCATGATTGCCTTGGATTTTTCAATATGTTTAATTTTCCTAAAACGTTTGTGAAGTTTCATGAAATTTTGTGAGTTTATATCTCCTATGAGGTTTGACGTTAAGATCATCTGGCTACTTAGTTCTTCTCATTTTATTTACGAAACATCGCTTTTTTCAATAATCCTTTGAATATAAGATTAATATACAGTCGAACCTCCATTTAACGAAACCTGTTTAACAAATTTCGCGATTTAGCGAATTTTTCTCTTTTTCCAATTAAAATGAAGATGGATTACCCCGATTGAACGAATAATAAACTCCAAATGATTTCAGCAGATAAAAGAATTTTTTTTATCAGTTTGTATTAGAAAAAAATTGGTCTACTTTTCAAATGGCATATCCTTTTTGTCCGAAACAGAAAAAGATTAACCTTGAAAGCAGCAAATATCGCCGGGAAAGGTTGTAGACAATTATTAGACTTTACAGGTGCTGATGAGCCAGGAGTGTAACCTATCGTGTAAGTTTTGAATAGGACAAGAAATTCCTTTTTTTTTAAATCTCATCCGACTCCTCATGCAGTTGATATTTTAAATTTCAAAATTATTTTAAATTTAATGACGGACTGCATATTCATGCAACTGATGCTGAGGAAACCGTTGATTTGTCAAAGCCAATGAATAGCAATTCTAATGAAGAATTGATGATGAAAATCCTACAAAAATGTTAATTTTTTTAGTACTTAACATTGCCTGGAAACTGAAAACATACCTCTTGCAGCAGGATGTAAACGAAGCAATATTTTCTTCTTTGCATAAAGTTGAAAAATTACTCTCAAGGAGCCAGGAATCAAAAAGATTGTCAAACATCTATCAGTCAATATTTTAAAATTTACAGTTAACTGTGGTGCGTAACAACTCTATAATAGTATTTTTAGCTGTTGAATAAAAAATGTGTAACTTCTAACTATGGATAATTTTTGTGTAGATGATCATTATGAAATTTCAAAAGATAAGTGCAAAAAATTAGTACTTTCTTTGGACCCCCATATAACGTATAACCCCGAATTACGAACAAGATATTCGGTCTCAAAGAATTCGTTAAATTAGGGTTCGACCAGTGGTGCACACAAGGGGGGGGGGGTGTCCTAGGGGTCCGGACACGCCCCAAAGCCCTTGAGTTTTTTCGATTGATGATAATCATATATAAATATATAACGTAAAATTTAATTAAGTTCTTGTAATTAACAATTTATATTATTAATTAATACTAATTATTAATTCAATAATTTATTTTTACTGTTTTTTTTTGTTGACAAAATCAGAAGGATCAATTGGTCTTGTCTTGAGGTATGATACGAGTTGGGGGACTTTCGACCATGTACCCCCCTCCCTAGAAAAAATTTTGTGTGCGCTACTGGGTTCGACTGTACTTCGAATGAGAGTGTGATACGGATTGCCCTCCAAATCCATTGTGAACCTTGTTTCTGCGTACAAAGAAAAAGTATTAAATATGAGCATGGTATAACTTGATACCATCTGGGTAAAACTTTATAGAGTTTTGGAGAGTAAAATATTAAACAGTTAAATGATGAACTTTGCACGCTAAAAGTGATTTGCGTCCCCCCCCCCTATAATACAACTTTATTCTTCTTTTGAAAACTGAAAGTCTGCTTTATGTTTCTAAAAAAAAGGAAACCACAAAACTCGGTTTAGATTCTTATTTCTGGCAAACCTAAAATCCAAAGAAACAACTTGAAATAACCAAAACAAAACAAGCAAAAAGAAAAAAAAATGATCTGAAAGATCTAACAATTCAGATTACAGTTCGGTAGTTTTACACTGGTACCCAAATCCGTCCATTGAATCAGTATGTATGAACCACACTGTTATGTCCGCTGGGTTCAGACTGAAATGAATCTTCCCTTAATAATGCGTTTGTAACCATGTGACTCCTCAAAAGGCTGCTGCTGCAAATAACAGGTCTCTTCTGTGAGCTTTTTGGCAGATTTAGGGTGGGGCACTTTTTCAAGGGTCGGGTCTTCTCTTGATTTTTCAAAACAAGAAGTTTTCGGAATAGTTGTAGGGTAGCCAATCCAGAGTGAGCCTAAGCTATGTTTATAAATCTCGCCTTCTTTTTGACGATTTCCCTTTTTGATTTCATAGATCGACATTTAAAAACAAGTTGGTAGATTTATTTTTCTTTTCATGGTCTTTAATTCAAGTCGGTGAAAGATGATGAGTTAAATAATATTGTCTGGAGGTTTTTGGGAAGTCATCTTCAAAAGAAATTTTCTTTTTCTTCACAGAAGGCAAATTATTTTTCTCGAAGCGTATTTGGGTGCTCAGATATCCGGCCATCTTTCATTTTACTTGCAGCAGCATTATAGCTTAAAAGATAAATTGTAATTCCATCTGTCTTTTGTTTTCCTTCGAATTATTTTTCTTCATAGAGTTATAAGTTTTTTGAAAATTAATTTAGTAAGGGAATTTGAAAAATGACAATAAAATTAGAATAAAAACTTTTTTTTATTTGTAAATAAATTTTCAAGTGCCCGAGGGTCGAGTGCTAGCATATCGTGCTTTCACGCCACGGGCCCGGGGCCCAAGCCGTGGGCTGGGCAGGGATGACTCAGCCTTTCATTCTTTCAGTGGGTGGATAAAATAAGCAGCACGCTTGCATTGGAATTTAACAATGGGTGTTCCGCGTCAGACTGACCAACTGACCGTAACATCTGGTCATGCAGCTCAGCGCTCAAGGTCATGAAAACTGAGATGAGAACAGTAGGCCTTGATCCTTATGGGCAGTTGCGCCACTAAATTTTTATAAATTTTAAGTTCACGAGACATTTTTTTATTGCAATGCAGTTTCTTAATCTATTTCTTTTATCTTCGTAGAAAATGCTAACAAAACCGTTTTCTTTGGTACACTTTAATAGAATCAGTCACCTTTGCTAAAATTATTAACTGATAATTTAAGCTAACAATTAATAATTTAAGACCTAAGGAAATGTTGAAAATTTTCTTTTTTCTCTAAGTAACAAATAAAATATTGTAATTGAGGAAAAACAAAAATAATACTAGAATAACTTAATATCCTTTTATTCACAATAAATTACAAAATAAATTTTTTCGAATGCAGTAATTATCAAAACCTTAAGTAAAACAAGGAACTTAAAATTTTTTAATATTTTAGCTCGCAGTTGTGCTGAATGGTATAGAGTTTTACTTAAATGGAAAAAAAAAAAATCTTTCAACGGTCAATTTATTTCAAAGAAATTTTGCTTTTAATCTGATAAATGTTTGATTTTTCCTTCTACGAACTGAGCTTTTTATTTTTTGCATTTGTATACGAAGAAGATGAGGAACGACGAGAGAGAGAGAGAGATGATTCGCGAGCAAGAGTGAAAAAATTCATCAAAGACATGCTTCTTCAGCTCGCTATTAGGGAAATTGTATCTTAAAAGCATGCAAATTCCATCACAAAGGTATGATGTACTTACAAAGTAATATCGTGTCTTTTGTTGCTCACAGGTGCGAAAGGAATGAAAGGAAAGTGTCTGAATGAAGTTATTCTACATTGCTCAGTGAAGAATCGACGAAGCAAAGAGTAGAAAATGTTTGAAGTAACTATGAGTGAGAAAATAAATGGATAAAAGCGCATGAAAAAGTCTGAAATTTTCCAAAATGCAATTAAAAATGAAGTGTTTGATTTTTATTTAGTTTTTAAGAGATAGTATTAATTTTTAGGTAAAAAAAAATCATAAAAATATTTTAATTTTATATTTTTTTATAATACATTTTTTGTTTGAATATTAAAAATTCTAATAATTTATTTTTTGAATAATAGTTTATATTGATATTTTAATGAAATGAATTATATTTTCTAGAAATCTGGCATTTCCTGAAATTTCACAATTCATTAAAAACTTTTTTATGAAAAAATAGGGAAGGAAATTTTAAAAAAAATTATTTTGTTTTAATTTCAAATTTTTTTTTATTACCGTTTTAGGGATATTCTGCAATTAATCATTCCGTGTTTCTAAAAATTTTTTAAGCAAGTTAACAGAAAGTTTGGATATAAATATAATTTAATTATTTCATAAAATTAGTTATTTTAAATTAAACATGCGTGTTTTGAATGTATTTATATTTTTCTAAGGTTTCTGAAAGGTTATTCTTTAATATAAGTTTATTAATCACTGTAATATTTTGTCATTATGCTCTCTCTCTCTCTCTCTCTTTCTCAATCCAAAGATTACTCGTCAGAATTATTAAATACTTTCGTTTATTTTTTCATACAATCTCATACTATCACAGCTCTATCGTGAAACAAATAAAAATGAATTTGTATCAGCAAGTTTAATTTAAAAAAAAATTCTGATTAATAGTTTCATGTAGGATGTTTAATTTGGAGACCTATTGGACGTGACAGGATTCTTAAGATCTAACAGCTTAAATTGAAAAAAAAATACTAGAAACTTTTTCTCTTTATTTTCAGTAATCATTGATTTCTTTTTACATTATTCAAAGCTTTATTCACATAATATTAAAGAATATAACGAATTCGGCATTTTTTTCTGTTTCCCGATGTTAGTATCACATCGACATAACTGTTTTTTTTTAAGGATTAACACATTTTTTAATATTATTATTTGTACATCCATCCATTTTTCATGCGTAAAAATATGTTAACGGGTATAGATTTTCCGTAATTAAATCTATTTAAAAATAGGTGGTTAATTTAAATGTTTAAACTGGGTAGAATCAAAATCACCCCCCAATGAGTTATGGATAAAAACTGATAGAAAAAAAAATTAAAAGCTACATTTATTTTAGTTATTGACAGTTAATATTACGAATACAAAAAGAATATTAAAAGTAAAAGTAAAATGCAAGAATATAAAACTCTTCTTGTAAGTAATCATATCTTACTATTCAAGATGTATTCTTGAAAACTGAAAGTACAATTTTTTCCCCCAATGCCTTACACATTTGAATTGAAATGTGTAACGCCGTTTTAATACGCACAATCATTGGGAATCATTTTAATCTTGGTTTCTAGAAATCGAATTCCAGTGCTACAAATCCTTCCTAATAGGTGACCTACATGGAGGTCTCTTCATCCATTACTATAACAAATCCGAAGAACAGGAGTTGTGGAGAGAAAGCCAACTTTTCCGGAATGAGGGAAAACATCGTTCTTTCAATTCGCGAAGGGGCCGAGGGTGTTATTTTTCTCGCTGGGTCCCTCATCAGTCCTGACGCTTTGGGGACAAACTGCAAACTGAAACATTGTTGCAAACATCTCCATTATGTTTTGTCGAGATGGTATTAAGATTATCACTCGAATTCTAATTGCACGAAATATTTATCGATAGAAATACTAAATGGGTTTTGACTGAAAGATCAAATGGAAACTCTTTGCGAAATTATTTACAAAGGTTACTGTATTCAATGTTCATAGAAGTCTAAGTTTGTTTTTTTCTGGTTTTAACTAACGTAGCCCGGGAGCATAGTAAAGGATATATTGATACTGTATCGCATAATGTTAAGGGAACCAGAACATGCTCGAAAGTGTAAAATGCCAAAATTAAGACCCTTTGTTTATGAGACATATATCTTTTAAAATTTCCAATAGAGCTTGGATATTTCGTTCTTAATAAACATAATTTAATTATTCTGCAGAACTACAAAAATAACTTTTTAGCTCAAAAGTTTTTTTCCCCTACTAATTTAAGTAATACATAATTTTTGAGAACTCATAATACATAATTTTTGAGAACTCATAATACATACTTAGGTACCATTTTTTAAAAAAGTATCTTTTTTTTATGCAAAATATTTTTTACACATGTATAAAACAATACTCAAAGGACAGTGAACCTATTTTTTTAGTGAAAATTTAGTATAGTTTCTTTAAAAACATTATAAAACTTTGAAATTTGGGAAATTTCTATTTTTCTGCTTTTTTTATGGATAAAACCATTTTTAAAAAATTAGGCACGATTTTAATAGAAAAAAAGAATTAGGTTCACTATATGCATAGGCATCTTGTATAGAAGTATAAAAAAATCTGTAATCTTATAGTGCAATAGTTTTTTTTTTAATGTACCTAAATGCAAAAAAATATGCTTTTGAGAGAAAAAGTGAAAAAGCTAAGGGTCAAAAGGGGAGTGGTCATTTGTTTGCATTTTTATTTTTTCATATTTTAGGGCTATTTTATCAACAAACATATAAGTATTATACATTTTTAGGTTCAGAAAAATATACACTATTTTTAGAACTAAAATTGAAAAATCGATTCTTTCTAAGTAATGATGTCCTGGTTCCCTTAAACAACGGTGAAATGAAAAATACAACTCCTGTGTAAATACTCCCTTTCCTAATTTCTACATATCACCTTGTAAAGAGAGGGTATTTAAGTTTAATATAACATAAACTAGCAATCGAGTTATTTCAGACGATGGTATTTACTATAAGGCCAATTCCAAACATTAACCGTATTTAACCTATAATACACCAATCATATTAAATCAATATAGCCTATTACTGTGACAACAACTGCAGGACTATTTCAAAAATTATAATAAAATAAGATTTTGAATTACACATAAAATGTAACAGAAAACTAAATAAAGGACACAGACATAACAATGAACTCAGAAGGTTTGAATTATAGCTTTATACAAGATCAGTGGATGAAAAAGTAATTATTTCAATTAATACTGAAATAAAAAAAAATTCTTAAGTTTTATGTTTCCTTAAATCTAAATAAATAACAAAAGCTTTTCCTTTTTTTGTTTTGTTTTGTTGCAAACAAATTTTATACGTTCAAAATAATACTCTGATTGTCAATTTTATGTGGTTAATTATTATTTCAGATATACTCTGGGGCGTCTTTAACATATACATTTTGGATTTACGGGTTATGGGGATTTATGGATTTATACTCTTGAATAATACTAAATCTACAGTGATAGGTATATAAGTACTGTTAATGAAACAAGTTATTGTGTTTTGATAATGTAGCAACATGCATGAATTTAGATTATTTTTACTACTTGAAACTGTTAAATCAAGAAAACTGTTAGAGAATTTATATATCAAGGATTTTTAAAAAGAAAACTACTTTAAAATGTGTAAGAAAAACAACTTCGTTTTTAACGCGGAAAAATATATTTTCCCTATCACATGCATCAAGTTTTCAAATGAAAACATTAAATATCTATTGACCCATGTCTTAAATTTAGGTTATTAAAATAAAAATTCATTAAAAATCTTTCCTAATTATAAAATATACAACAGTTTTTTAAAATTCATCCAACGACAGTGCCATATTTTTTTGTATTTGAAAGACATATATATATATATATAGTTTTGCTTAAATGTTGGTTTAATTTAAAATTATTAAATGTTCATAACTTAATGCGTCATAGAAAATAACCAGTTTAATGGATCCAAAGATGAAGGTTTGTCTTGGTTCTTGTAATATTTGTTATGAGAAATAGTGAGAAATATTTCTAATTAAATCTAACGGATAATATTCTGTATGTAATTTTAGGTAAAAATATTGTAGATATTTTATTGAATTAATTATTAACGATCTCTTGAGCATTTGTCGAGGTGATATATTGTCAGCACTATAACAAACCTCTAAAAAGAATTTTTTTATTCGTCACTGAATAAGTTACTTCGAATTAATTTTAGAATTTTATTTTTACTACACAATTTAAATATAATTAATGTGTAAGATAAAAGGGGACACAGCGCAATGATTTATTTTATATATGAAGCTATATCTACCATATTAAATATGTTTTAAAAAGGTATGTGAAAAAATGTTATTTGTTAATATGCCTTTTTATATTTTCACCATTTAATTAAATGTCGAAACTAGTCAACATTTACATAGATTTTCAAGATACTGTTCGAAAGTGTGAACCACGAAACAATACGAATTCAGCTACTGCAACCTCCCTTTGAAAGCCAGGCCCTACTAATCTCTCCATCCTCTAAGCCCCTGATAGGGGCAGAGGCGCATCCCTACGGGCGGCCGCAGAAGGCTTTGCAGGCCGCCCCAACCATCTATCAGGGAGACTGCTGACCGGTGCAAAAGCATTGTTTAATTATCCCAATAACTGGAAGAGACTTTAATGGAGAGGGTTGACGAATCAGGGCTTGTCACTTGTGGTTAGTCCCGGCTGCCATAACAGCGTGTTTCGCCTGGTTCTGTCACGAATCCTTGTTGCTACCTTCAGCCATATCTTCTCGGATTCATTAAAATTTTACATACATATCGGATGGAACATAGGCTTACGTCGCTTCCTGTTTGGCAGAGTGAATGCAAATTTACAGGAAGTTGGTTCGGTGTTGAAATTGTGTCGAGGGATTTTCTCAACCGTGGTAACGCTGAGTCATTTCTGGAAATGTTATTAATTCAAGTTTCATATTTAAATGGCTTTCAGAATGTGAAAATCGTATTTATAATTTAGATTGTTGAGATGACAACTGTACATAATATTTAAACAGGAAAGATGCATGGTAAATTAATTTCCTTACGTGAACAACAGTATTTGCAATCACAGGTATACATTTTATTTTAATGCAATATTTATAAACACGCTAATAGTATCGTATAAAATTTGACAAATGGAAAGTTTTTTGTGGAATATTCAGGGTCAATTGTGAAAAATCTATAGCATGTTATACTCATCAGATGACATTTTGTTACAAACCATAAAATTCCGATACTGGAAATATTTTCAAAAATGAAAGAATTTCTAATGAATTACTCATTATATTTTTTTACATTATTCCTCAATGTAAAACGAATAAACATTTTATTGCACATAAATGTATATTTTGGAAAATTAATTTACACATCTCGAAAGTTAAGAAGAAATTAATCTTTATTTGATAAAATTACTTTTGTCACGTTTACTTAGAATAACTAAAAGAATGGTATTTGGGTGTCACTTTTTTAAAAACAATTCCAGTTTGAAATAATATTCTTGAAGCATTTCAGATATTTAATGCGTATTAGATTATTATTTTAAAACATCACAACATGTATCATTCTTTTTAACTCTAGAATACTGTGTATACCTTCCATAACTTTTTTGAGGCTCAAAAAACTAAATCCTATTACTACTTCCAGTTCAAGATCAACTTACATCTTGCCACCTATCTGACGGTGTCAGATCAAAGCCCAAGAAATTCATCATGGCAAGGGGTTAGGTGTACGCCTGTCGTTAGCTTTTAGCACCATGCAGGTGACAGTACGATTTGGTTCGGTTTTTACAGGATAGATGGCGACACCACCTATCTCCACTTCCACAATTTAGGCATGGAACTAGAGGGGCAGGGGAATATTCTCCACCCCCTGCACCCGTGGTTTCTGCTGCGACCACCCACAAGACTTTAGGACCCACTGATTTAACGAGCACGTACTCCGTGTGTACTCGGAGGGTATTTGGTGGCATCGGGCATCGAACCCAAGCCTTCAGGTCTGGAGTCCGATGGTCTAACCACTAGGCTACCCACGGCCCTAAGATGTGAGTGATTCTATAAATAATATGTGACCGTTGCAGCTTAGTGGGCATGATCACGCACTTGTGCACTGCGTGTCATGAATTTGAGCCATAGTGCCACTGAAGACCACCGTGTAGAAGGACTGTTATATGTTAAATTTGTTGCGGCTTGAAGTCCTATCGTTTTAATGGTGTAGAATTTTACAGATATGGTGTCACATCTCTGACATCGTACTTTTCACTTGACCATGGTTTCAAATGACAAGGACCGTCACCAGTAGCCATCGTATTGCTTTGTGCTGCCCATTAATAAACACTTCGTCTGCATACAATAATATCGGGGAAAATATATATAAGTAGCCAGTGAATACAAATAAATCATAACAGTGGTGCACACAAAAAATTTTCTGAGGGGGGGGGGATCCAGTCCACTATTCTCTTATCATATCTCAATACGTCACCAAACATATTTTTTTGACTTTGTCGATTTTAAGAATAAAAAACAGTAAAAAAAATTAAGTATTGAATTATGAATTATGAAATAATTATGAACTATGTACATAGGATTATCATTAATAAAAAAAAATCGAGGTCTATGGGGGTGTATGGACCCATGGACCTCCCACCCACCCACTTGTGTGCTCCACTGAACATAGTAGCTATAAATGCTTAAGAAACTCAATGAAGACGTCAGTAATTAAATATTTTAAAAGCATTTAAGTATTTTTTTTAAAATACGTGCCCTCAATGAAAATATGTTCACAATGATATTTTTAAATCTAAGTTCCCTCAAAACCAAATTATATTAAAAAGGAATTCTACCGTCTATTTAGAGCCCACTAAGGTTGCGGATCTATTGACCAAAGTATAAGATGGTAAAAGTTCTGTAGGGAAAAATCTTATTACATAATAACAAAAAAAAATAGCGGAAATAATAATTATTTTTTATTACATAAAACAATTTATGGTGCATTAATTTCGCAGCAGTATACATTACAGATACACGCAAATGATAAACATTTTTATTCCCTCAATGTTTTTATATTAAAAAATACATATTTAATAATTTTTCAAAATTAATTTTCTGTAATGCCATATTCTGAAATAAATGTTTAAGTAAGACAATAGCTCAAAATTATGAGAAAAATCCTTAATATTCTATTTTTAATGAAGAATTGAACTTATATGATATGAACATCCTTTGGAATATCTAGATTTTTAACGTAAGGGTGTTTTCATGCTGATTTCTACGTCAATGATTTCTTTTAAAAAATCCATTCACATTATCAATGAAAGAATTACAGAAATGCAGCGAAAGGCTTGAATTTCGTTAAAACTGATGATGCCTAAAATTAGTTGGTGGCAGAATATGCAGATTAAAAAGTACTTTGCCTTGCCGTTATCACAGACACATGAAAAGCGTTTATGAATTTAAGTTTTATGTAATTTTAAAATCTACGTTACATAAATTTTAAATATAATGCTATGTAGTTCTGATGTTAATTCATTATTTTCATTTTAAACAGGAACTGGTGATAAACAGAGCTGATCCTCAACTGAATTTCAGTGTTTATTGGTGAATAAAGAATATGATTGTATCGAATGACATTTTTTGCAATAGCATTGTATTAAACAGTTATGCTTTAATTTTTAGGCAATGTGTACTACAAATTTTACTATATTTGTCTTGTCTCTTTGCTAGTTTTTAAGACGAATATGCATTTTTGTTATTCTTCCTTGAGCTTTATGATATTATTTTTTTTAATTTGAGGAAGACTACTAAATCTTTAAGTAACTGGAGTATTTTCATAAATAATGTATATAATATTGTTAGAGAAGTAAACTATTTAATATGTTTATATTTGTTGATATCACTAAAGGATAATTTTGCATTCAAAAGACAGTCATTTCACAGTTTCTATGAACAAGTGGTATAAAACTGAGTCACCTTTCTTCTCATTTGCTTTTAAGGAGTCGCAATTAATTAAGGATACGTATTTAAGATCATATGTAATTGAAAAATATTTAGCATTACATTGAAAACTTGTAGTCTGGAACATTCCTTATTTCCTTTGCAAGATAGTTCTTAAAACTGGGAGTGATGTCAATTGCATATTATCAATAGAATGCATTATAATTGCGAGTTTCATTTATTTTATTATCTACACTCTTTTTAATGGAAGGAATTAAAATAAAATTTTTTAATAATAAAATAAAAAGCATACGTTAGTTCAAAATTCATCTTTTGCAGATTATTTTTTCAATTCCATCTAGAATGCTTTTTTCAGTGATTAACTTTTTGATCTAAAAAGATAGCTATGCGTATAAGAATATTATAAGCTTATGAATTACGTAATTTAATTACATAAATTAGATTAAACATTTAAAAAAGTTTCAATTTTATTTTCATATTTAAAGTAGTTTAAAAAAGGATTCACATAATACAATCCCCTAAATGATTTTTTTATTACGACAATGTTAAAATTAATGGATTAATTTTGTATTGCAAACTGAGTTGCCACCTCACTAATGTAAATATATGCACACAGTGGCTTAGAACTTTATTTAAGGTATGTTAGCAATGATGTAACTGTTTTTAGTGGTGGTCCACCTTGGAAAGGATGAGGAGGCTTTTAGACATTATACATTCATATTTTACTGACGAACAAATACAAATAGACAGACACATTCACATTTAAGGTATCCGATTACTTATGACAAATTTAAAAAAAAAAAATGGAGATATGGGGATTTTTTTTGTGGTTTTTAGATTTGTTTAGTGCATTTTAAGAAAATTTGCTAAAATTAAGAAGAGAAAAATAAATTATTATTACTAAAATGAAAAAAAAAATTAGTAAAAACTTACAAAAAATAACATAAATAGGGCCATAACATTTAAGGTATGTAACATTCTGTACCAAAAGTTTATGAACAAATCTTCAATTTTTCGGGTCTGATGTGTTGCTATGTTATTCAGTTTTGAAATAACTTTCAGTATGAGAGATATTATAATTTTTACAAAAGCTTTAGCACTTTATCTTAGTTATTATAAACAGTTGCTTTAAAAACAGTGATTATATCCACATAAGGGACTGTAAATTTTGTAATAAAACAGCGATTGATAAATCTCAAGGTTAAAACACTTCTATTATTATACAGAACATACAAAAAAAATTCAGTTAATTATTTTCAAAAATTTTTTAGCAATCGCTGTCTCCGTTTGAGCATTTTCACAAAAAGTACATTTCGAGAAACGCGTTTTAAAGTATGACATCTTGCTTGAAGTAATGGCCTCTGCTTTTACTGAAACACTTGTAGTTTTTGTTCTAGTGAATGGAAAATAATAAACTTCATATTTTTATAAAGCTAATAAGATGGTCTATAAAATAAAACATAAAAAATTGTCAATTTTTGGCAAAATTCACCATTTTAGGGTAGTTGGATACCTTAAGACAGTCAGAAAAGCATTCATCTTTTGCTCCTGAGAGCTCACCTATTTATGGTTCTTGTTAAGCGAAAGCTGTTTGAATCATATGTTTTCTGGTAAAGGCTTCTTTGATTGGTGCGAATATTCGGGTAATGCAAGATTGCATCACCCTGATTTAAAAACGCAGAAGTTTCAGTTTTGGGGAGATAAAGTTTCATTATCTCCCGCTAGGCGGTTAAAATAAAAACTCATTATCACGCAAAAAGTCTTGAAGTTCTCAAGACCATGATGGATTGAAAAACCTCGAGAGAAAATTCAAATGAATTATTACATATATGCAACCAGTTACCTACGTAAATCATTTTCTTTTACAAACAAAAACAACTATCTGTTTTACACACACGATGATTCATTACAAAGCGTTACAAAGTACCCAATCCAATACCGAAATTTCATTATCTAATGGAGGAACATAAAAAGCAAATCCAAAGAGATAAGCAGAGTTCTGCGGTAGAGATTACAACGACACAGTGACACCCATTTACATATTCTCAACATCCATCAGGATCCACGAACTTCCGTGTATCAGTGTATATGGGACACTGAATCAAAAGTAATTCAATTACTTTGACTCCTACTGATAGGTAGATCCTGTCAATAGCGATCAGGACCTGATTCGTCTCTCATCATCAGCGACTTTTGGACAACACATTGAATGACAATGGACGCATCTGCCCCAGGCTTGCTTATCGGGGATGGGAGACACCCGCTTCGAGTAAATTAGAAAATGTGACGGATTATGGCATGGAATCATTTTAATAAATCTGCTATTAAGATTAGGCTAGGGAGACCCTTTAAAGAGCCGTAGCGCTTCCATTACGTAGGGGGGATCGGAAGAGCGAGATTATGGATGTTTTATTCATACACTCCATCGTTGCTTATGCTGCACGTGTGAACCTTTCTCCCCCTTCTTTTACCTATTAGAAGAGTCAGCAACCCTCTTCCCTGGCCTTTGGGACCCTTTCAAAACAATCATTTAAAAGGGGTTGGTATTCATTGAAGTTTGATTGAACAGTGGAGGTCTGTTCGGGAAATTTCTAAAATTAATGTACAAATTTGCTAAATTCACGATGGTCGCGTGATAAATGCAATCACGTGTTCTACGTTGAATTTAAAAATGACTTTAGAAGTATTTGTTCTTTTTGTAAAACTTAGATATAATTTTAAATTTGTGGTTATTTGATATAGGTTTTCCAATATTAAGATTGTTCAAAATTTTTTTTTTAAATTAGGGAAAAAATTAAAAAACGTGTATTTTTA
Source organism: Trichonephila clavata (assembly GCA_019973975.1). NCBI lineage: Eukaryota > Metazoa > Arthropoda > Arachnida > Araneae > Nephilidae > Trichonephila > Trichonephila clavata. The sequence goes on from BMAO01037309.1 coordinate 77,447, forward strand.
AATCAAGTTTAATTTTTTTGCTTATGTGCATTATTATTTGACTGGAGACACTTGATTGCATTTATCATGTGGCTATGACGTCACATAATTTTCTGAACTGATTGGCCGGAAGTACGTGCTTGTATTTATCACGGGACTATGACGCAGCATGAATTTAGCCCATTACATGTATGTTTAAATAATTGATAAAAAAATAAAGTTTTGTATATTAACTCCTTGACAACTAGACTGCGCTCTCTAGTATCCCCATAAATCCTAGATTTCTGAGGATACTGATCTTCACGTTACGATGCACATTTCATTTTTACTTTTGACTCTGACAAAAGCGCATGTACTGGTTGCATATTTAAATAAACCATGTATCGATATGGTTTATTTAGATACTCCATGGTAATACAATCGGATTTTGCTTTGTAAATAGTATGTATCCATTAGTGGTTACATGGTACTCAAGGGGTTAATTAATAGTTGATCTATTAAAAGTAAATGGTTGAAAAATAAATTTGAACATTTAATTAGAGATGATTATCATTAACATGTAGAGGTGAAGAAAATAACCAAGAATTGTTTCATATAGTGTGTTACTACAAAAAAGGTGAGTAGGAGAAAATTACAGCATATGAATTTAAGTGACATTCAAAAATGTTAGGTAAAATAGCTCTTAAAATGTGTTTTAATATTTATTTTGACTGAATGAAAGTATTTTTTTAGTATAAAAATTTCTTTCTTTTATGAAAGAGCATATTTTAATCAAATTTTAACAACTGGTTTTCCTTTTCAAAATTTTAAGTTGAAATTTTATTTTTTCCAAAAATTAAAAACTATTAAATAAAAATAGTTGTAGGAATATACAAATAAAGAAAGCAGTGATCGTGTTTTAAATTTAGCAAATTTAATAAAAAAAAATTCAAAAAACATAAATAAGGATGTTTTTTTTTAAAAAAAATTCCTTGGGTTAGCTTTTATTCGTATAATTTCCACTATTAAATATGCACGAAAATATAATCCATTTAAATTATAAAAATGAAGAAATTTTGATAAAAGTTTTGAAGTAACAATGCAATTAATTGGTAGAAAATAAAAACAATTTGTAATAACATTCATAAATCCAAATCATATAAGGGAAAAAAAACAACAACACTATATTTTACCATCACAACTGAAAGTTATTCTATGTCATTTTAAGGAGAGTCGTAAAGTAAGAAAAAAAATTTAATAAAAATTATACTACGCATTTAATTTTCGCCAAGGAAATATTAATTTAGAATTATGGCAATTCTTAAAAATTTACGTAGAATTATCTTTTTACAGTTATGACATTAAAATTCCAACTACTTCGGTTGACTAAAATAAGAGGAAAACATGCCTCTCTAATTAAAAAAATAAGCCTAAAAACTTATCTTAGGATATTTAAACATTTAAGAACTGAAAGGTTCTGAGAAAAATTAGTTTCTAAATTTTAGCAGAAACATAATTGTAAAACAACCGCATCTTAAGTTAATTAGAATGTACGGAAAAAATTACTCAAAAAAACTTACCAATGATATATAATTTGTGAATAATCATTACATAGAAGTAATGTAAGACTAAAATATATTTTTTAAACGAAAAAATAATTTGACATTATTTTCTTTCTCAGCATCTAAGGAAAAAACAAGATATCAATCATTGGCATGGCCAAGTAATTTTAGCACGTTTTTCACATGTTGTATTTTACAATAATGCAACTAACGAACTTTTTACTAACAGAAAGTAGTGTACTGTATCACTCCTCTAAATGTACTACTATTGAGCTGAAAAGAAATGACACAAATCTGTATCAGATTTCCTTCAAAATGCAGGTAGATTTTTTTTAAAAAACTTTTTGCAAACAATAAATTTACTAGGTAAAATTTGAGAAAATTTTGTTATATACTAGCGAAATTCAGGAAAATTTATAGGAAAATTCGGGAAAACTAAGGGAAAATTTAAATATGATTCGGCTCCTCTAGGGCACAAATACGACCAAATGCCGAAAACCCGAGGTCAATTGATTGCTTATTGGCTGAGAGAAAGGTACGACAAAATATGGAACGAAGACGAAGACGAAATTTGCGTCCTAATAGCGCTTTTGTTCCACAACGTGAAAAACGCGCTAAAAAGCCATTAAATTGAATTTCAGGTGTATTTCAAATCACTTTGTCCAGAATACCTTACATTGGATAGGAATTAAAAATGTCATATTTCTGAAAATTCAATTACTAATTATCTCTGTATGGAGTACTGGATATATTTATTAAAAATAAGGGAGCTTTGTACAGATAAAAATGACCTCAATTTTTTAATATTTTGGACATGATTAACAAACTATTAAAATATTTTCCAAATTCTCATATTGCATCGAAACCATATATATAGATATATTACAACGGCTAAAAGGAGAAAGGGGGGGGGGTAGCTGTAAAGAATAATTACAAAAGACGGAACTTTCTTCAATTTTTTATAAAAAAGACGTACTAACCAACACTTTCAGGCTGTTTATTGAGAACTGTTTTTTCTGCTCATTTTCCCCGGTATATCAAATGAAGATAGTAAGCAGTTGTTGGTTTTTACTGTTCTATATAAAATAATCTTTTGAGTGAATTACATGCTAAATTATTTCATTAACATTGCTAGTATTTTCACGTGGAAATTAAATACACCTGTATTTGCAATCTATTCTCAAAAATATAAATCGCCTTTCACTTTTTGAGGTAATTAAAAGCATGTTAAAATATATGAGAGTTTCAGAGTTATAAGAAACGTCTGAATCCTCCGAATCAAATTTAAGTCAGGGGAGCATCAGAAAAATATAGATAGGAAGGGAGAGAACAAACGAGAGGTAAATCTAAAATGGTTAAGACGTGAGTTATGTGCTACAAGATCTAGCTTTATTTTAAAACTAACAAGTAATTTCAGATTTAGAAAATTCAAACCCAATAATTTTTTTTTTGTTTAATTAAATAATTAAAACTTCTCAACTTGAGAATGTACATCAAAATTTTGAGATAAGTGGATTCAAAGTTTAGGTTTTAAGATAAACGGTTTGATAATGTAACAAACTTCAAAAGAAAAATGGAAATTATCAATATACATTCTTAGTTTAAAACCGAAATATTCCAGAATAAATTCACTACAGATATGTGATGGAGATTGATGATATTTTCCTAATAAATAAGAGTACAATATACAACATTAATATATTTTCTTGACTATATCGAATGAAATTGCTATGTATAAAATTAAAAAAGAAGTTTCACTTCCACTTTTAACATATTTGCATAAAAAAATTAAGAACGTTGATTGTGGTTCTCTGAAAACATTGATGCATGAAACTAAATAAATTCATTACCAAATGAATCTATTGATATAAAAGAAATTCTCACAACATATTTCCAGCTGGTAAAACAATTAATTTCCCCAGTTTAAGTAGAACAGAGGCAACAGTTTCCAAAAATATTCTAGGACAAAGTAGAGCAAATAAAACCAAAATTGTGAGCAGGAAAAAAATTGAGCAATTTTGTAGCATTTATCTTACTTAAATTAAAATGCAACTGTAAATTACTAATGCCTACTCTAAATTTCAGATGATATGATTCATGTAAATAAATTATTAAGTTGATTCGAATCTTTCAAACCATTACATGTTCGAATGTTTAAAAGTATGTAATACTTCAAAGAAGTATATTGTTTTATGAAATTTGCAGACAGCCCCCTTTTTCCTCCGCAATCTCGGCCTGGTGTCCTCCCGTTTTCCATACCTATCTGAGTGCCATGAAAATGGCTTACGCCATCATCGTATGTTTAATAAACTATCGCGCCCCCATGAAAAGCGACGGGGGCGCAGTGGCCAGAGGGGCGTGGACGTTGCAGATAGCAGGACACACACTGGAAAAAAAAAGAGGGGCGCAAAGCCGGGAGCAGATGTAATTGCTAGAGCGCGTGCGAGTGATGCTAAAGACATGTGTAACGGTCTCAGAGCGGTTTTTACGGCCTCGCCTTACCCTAATCCGAAATTATTCTGAGTATTTTTCAATACTGCGATAAAAAGGAGGTTTTACAGTGTTTGCCGGGGCCCCTTTTAACGACAAAAACTTAATTTTGCTCTCGCCTTTCGAAGCGTGAAATTGAGAAGCATTTCCCTCCTTTTTTCACACTACTTCTTACAGCTTTTGGTTATCTAGAAGCACGCATTGCTTTTTCTTTTGATACTACGTTTTTTTTTAAAGTGGTTTTCGACGCTTTGCAACAGCTGCTGAACATTATCGAAAGGGGTCTAATGTTTATCCTTCGGTTCCGAATCGAATATCCTTTCTTTATGGATCTTTGCAATGTAGCTTTCATAATTCCTAACGCCTCTAAAGAAGATGTTAGAATGAAGCTTAAGAAATAGATCTACCTTCTTTCAGAATATTGAGAAAAAAAAGATTTATGATTTTTCTCTTTAAAAATGAAATGCGCTTAACACCTTTATTTTCTTTCACGCATGACTTACATTCTTATTATAGGTTTAAGCTGCTTACACTGCCGAATTAAGGCTTAAATTTGTTAGTAAATAAGCTGACATCTTCTTCTAAAAAGAAATCAAAATATTTCAAATGTGTTTCTGTGATTTTTAATCATTTTCAAAATATTATAAAAACAATAAATAAATAATTGTCACAATAAATATATCTTGTTCGATAAAGAATAGAATAGTTGCGTGGGAAGAAAAATTGGTTTGAAAATACAACCATTTGATTTGTGGTTTTCTGGACTAATAAAAAATAGTTATGGATATTTACATACAAAATAATTTTTTTCTCTTGAGTATTATACATTCTACAAATATATATGGTAACATTTTTGGAGTTCATAAGTTTCTAAATTAAATAAACTTTAATACAACAGAAAAATTTCCTAATTTTTATCAAATCTTCGATCTCTGTCACTAAATTCCAAAACCCCAATCATCTTTTCTCTCTCTCTCTCTCTCTCTCTCTCACACACACACACACACACACACAATGGCTAAAACAGAATAGCTACATCAGCAATACAAAATACTCTATATGTGTAAATAAATACTGGGATATGTATTTTGAAATGTGATGCAAAAATTCCATTTGCATCAAAATATAGAAGTAATTTTGACTTAAAAAAACATAACTATTTCAAACGAATATGTGAAAAGGTTAGCTCTGAATAATATATTTGAATAATGATATAAATGCATTGATTAACCATTACATTGATTTCAAACCATTTGTAGATTCCATTTCGTGCCTTATTTAATATTAAACTCGAAAAGTCTAAGCACATCAGTATATTAGTTTTCTTTGATCAAATTGATTCCTCAAATTTTTGAATATCGATGCGTGATTATTTTATTATTTTTTAAAATATTGATATCAAAGAAACGTGGAACTGTTATGTATTTAATCCCTCAAATAATAGAAAACCAGCTAATTTTATAAAATAATAACTATTTTCTAAAATAAATATTTGCATAGGAATGATCACTACAAAAAGCATTAGTAATTTTAATTTAACCTGGAATGAAAGAAATATTGATTAGTATTCCTTTTGAACTGATGGAATTCAGCTTGTCTCCAAATGAGCTGTTTGTCTTTCACTTAACACTAATTTCAGCAATTTGATTTAACTATGATATTTCGGTTATTTTTAATAACAAATAATCTTTTCTCTTGTTTTGAAGTAATGTAAATAAACTTTCATTGCGTATCATTTAATAGACACGTGATCCTATACACTTGCGCTTCCCATAAATTTATTTTTATATACTTTCTTATTATTTTTTAAAGCCATGGGAAGTATAATTTTCAGCAATTTTACGAAGCTTTAAATGTTATGGATTTTTTTCTCCTCTATGATTTGTGTTGCTATTTCTTTCTTTTACTGAACAACTAATTTCTGAATTTTTAAGGCGTAACCGCAAATGACAATTTGTAAGTTTCCTAAGAAGCAAGAAAACTTTTCCAGGTGATGTACGATTGACTAAAGACGGTGATCACCGAGTCGGTAAGTAGTCGATCATACACCGACTACAAAAAGCATAGAGAAGTTTCTGTTTGTGCTCTGCACGAGCACATTAGAAGAAAACAAGATACGTTTGTACTGATTGCAATGTTCCTCTACATGTTGATCCCTTTTTTCTGAAATCTTATGGAAAGTAATATGCACAAATTTTTAAATTTTTGAGTACAAATGTGTACCTAATTTATAATTTCTTTCATAAATTTTTGTATTTATAAATCACATTTTATAAATACCATGTAATACAATATAAAAAGATATGCAAAACATAGGATGTCCTAAATTTTTGAATAGCTCCCTTTTGGAAGTGGGAAATGTATTTCCCACAAAAAAAATGGTCTTATAAAGATCAAATTCATCTTAAGTATAACAAGCTAAGTTAATTTCTTTTTATAAATCAACTTCAATCCCAAAATATTCTTAAATAATATTCTAGAAAAAAATGGTATCATAAAAAATTAATATTTACACCACAAACCCGTACATTTTTACTTTATTAAAAAATTTATTTCATTCAATCATTTGATCTCACACATATTCGATTTGTATCTATTTGAAACTAAGAAATATATGTCTAAAAGGAGCTGATAACATTTTAACGATGAACGGAAATTTAAAAAATGTTTCAGTTTGAAATGAAAATATTGCATTTCTTAAAGACCGCTCACAAACAAAATTCAAAAATATGAAGATGGTAAGTTTCTTTGATAATCTTTCTGGATAAAAAAAGGAATAAAAAAATAAGAAATAAAAATTTTCCCATTTTCTTCTCCATTTCTCTTGTGCCTGTTAAATAGAATTACAGAGGAATAAAAACGTGGAAGTGGAAAATTACGACTGCAATTTAAATGGGAAAAGGCGACGGAAAAATTCGACCGGGAATGTCAGTTGCACGTGCGGATGCAAAAGGATTTTCCAGCAGCAGTCTCTCCTCTAAGACGCAAAGAGTTTTCCCTCAACGATGTATTTTCTTCGCGATCAAATTAACTTAGGGCGCCCACTCTTTCGTTTTTAATAAAACCAAAAGGGCTTTTCGAAAACACGGAAGGAGGTTTATAAATAGTCAGGGGCAAGCGTAGCTCCTCAAAACTTGTAATCTCCGCGTAAATTGTTTTGGTCCGGGACTAATTAGTGAAACAAATTGGTTTTCCGCGTTGAAACTCTGGTCTTCAATGAAAACGGCCTAGTGATTAACAGTTTTAGAAAGAACTTAATTGCACTAGGACCTCTTTTGCCGGCTGCTGGCTTTAGGGTGGTCCACGGGCACAAGTGGCGCTGGCACCTAATCGGGCCCAGGCGATTTATTTTTTCCACATTTATTTTTTTAATGATATCAATTAGGTTTATGCCGCTATCGGATTTTCACTCTCAGTTTTTTTAATGTCGAGACCAGTATACCGTTAGGGTAAAATTGTTTTAGAAAAGATGGAGGGAATTTTTTTTATAACTGTTTTTGACAAGGAATGAAAAACGTCTTTTTAGAAGGGGTAGGAGGCTTTTTAAATTGACGGCATTAATTGAGCTCTGGCACCTATGAAATGGGCATTAACTCTTCCGTCTGAAAATGACTTTCCCCAAAAAAACTGGATTGTTTCTATAATGTTGTATAAATCAACGGGAAGGGGCTAAGCGTATTCAAAACAAGTTTTATCCACGCATATTTTTCAACTTTTTCCCCCTTCTTGATATTAAAAAGTAAATGATGCGGAGGACGTTAGTTTTTAAAACAGTTCAAATAAAAAAAAAGTAAAGTTTCAAAATAAAGTTCAGAATTAAGAAAATGTTTGCCTCAAACTTAATGTTAACTCATCAATATTTGCAAACGTTAACAGAATAAAAATGTATCGCTAAATGTTTTAAAGCGATGCATTCTCATGTAATTTGTTAGGATATTCGATGAATACAATAAGAATGGAATATTTTACTAAACAATAAAGACATAGAAAAGTATTATTAGATAAAATTAAGAATGAGATTATAAGAAACCATAGCCATTACCCGATTACTTCACTGGATATTTTTAGACATTGATTAAACATTCTTCTTAAATTCTATATTCTTTTAGGATAGTATTAAGTTTTTGATTGTTTTGTGAAATATGTTTTTACAACTCTAGCCTCTTGACCTAAAAAAGGACAGAACTTGAATTCCAATATTTTTAATTTACACCCCTGTAGCTCCCTCCCTCGAAGCAGATTTCCTTATCCACCATTTTTCGTGGTTCTCTACTCAATACAAGAAACATGCTTGCCAAATTCCATATCTGTAGGTTTAATTAATCAAAAACGGAAATATTTTTATCAACAACACCCCGAAATCTCTCGCAAATTCTATTAGGAATTGATTTCCTCAAAACTCATTCCTAAAGGATGTCTATCCAACAAAAGGAAAATGCCTGTCTAATTTCAAGATTATAGATCTAATAGTTTCGGATATCTAGTGGTGAGTGGGGGAGGGAGTTGTTTTTTTCCTATTATAACAAAAGGGGTTATATTTGTCGTAGAAATAATACTACACAGTTCATTTTAAGTTCAACAAATTTACCTCAATGAGATAAAAGAAATTTTTTTTATGAGCGAATGTTTATTAATGTAGCACTTTGAAGCAACATTAAATCTATCGGAACTGGAATTGTAATTTCGAACTTTGGTCAAGTGACGAGGATGAAGCCTGAGATCTCACTCCACTCTCCAAATTTTCATAACATACTAAGGTGAGAATTTTAACTCTACGCGTTTAAAGTGCATCAACGGTGGTGTTATATGAGGTGGAAAATGCTATTTAATTATAAGATGCTAAACTGCAATTGAGAAGAGCAGGAATATCATGGGGGAAAATAAATTTACAAATAAGATTGTACAGTGATATACAAGTAAAATCGATGATAAAAAATCAGTTACATTAATTACGTTAATTTTAATTCAATGAGTATAAGTCGATAATTTTGTTTTTAGTTCATTTCTCAGATGGCTTATAAAGCATCTCAGATTAAAGTGATTGAATAAGGAAAAAAAAAAGTTTAATTTAAAAATAATTATTTTACTCTTAATCTTTAATGCAAAAAATTGAAGTCTTTTTGGTACAAAGTCTCTTGTAATATTACTGGACCATTCATTAATATATAAATTAAGAAACTATGCTAAGTTTGAATACAAATTCCAAAGCCGAGTTTTGCAATTTTGCTCTATTTAAGATTTAGAAAAACAATGAAGTTATTATGTACTTATACAATGAAGGTATACAAATACATTTAAAATAAGTAATGGTTTCAAATACTTTTGTAGTCGTCTCTCCTCCCCTCCTCCTCAGAAATAATTTTTTGTAGTTCGAGTTCTTAGTAAGCATCCGTGTCGTAAAAATAGAGGTCCCAAAAGTTGAAGAGTCCAATCTTGCGGCCGACCTTACTTCTGTTGAGCTGTGAGTTGGAATCATGAGAAGCTTAAGGATATGTACTGTAGGCAGCTGATACACTTTAAATTTGGTGAAGTTTAAAATCCTCCTATGGAAGTTTGAAGAGTAAAGGGTCAACTGAAGTGAAATAATTGTCATCATTGTCACTAACTGTAGCTTTTAAGCGTGATTTTAATAAACTAATAATCAAATATGCAATAAAAAGAATATTAATCTCTTCACAAGAACAATGAAATCTTATATCTATATAATTAAATTTCATATTAATTTATAAAGTAATAGTACGTGAAATTTTTTGTTTGTTGAATAATCGAGCTTTCTTCATGATGAGTAAAGATAACGACTGCTGTAGCCAAAGGATCATGATCAAGAACTCGTGGCCGTCATACGTCGTCGAGTTCTGGTACCACTAAAGACTCGCCGTGTAGAGGGGCTAGTGCACGTTAAATTTGCACGTTGATGCACTCAAAATATTTACGTTGGCATAATGGGGAAGTCTCGACTGTGGGGTGTCAATTCAAGTGTCATCCTTGTCACTTGACCGAGGTCCAGAATTATGAATTTCGTTGCCAACAGTCCTCGTGCAACTTTGAATGAGGACGTTAATAAAAATTCAGATCAATTAATCATAAAAAAGGGATAACCAGAGATATAAGAAGGGGATTTTTACTCTGCGGATATCATTCTTCGTCATCGGATTGGCGTTTAAAATTACAAGGTCCGTCGCCAATAACCCTCATATTGCTTCAAAGTGCGGGTTTATAACCAGTCAATCAATCTATGGAAATGGAATGAACAAACGTATACCACACAAAATTAAACATAATTTTTCCTGCTTCAAAGACCAATATTAATAGGTTAAATTATCAAAACTTTTGCTTCAATTAAGTTATTATTCTGATATTGCCATTGGTATATATAATTTATCGTATAAGAATGGAAGCAAAATAACTAAGTTAATATTTATTAAAAGCGTTGTGATGTCTACAATGCCTTGATTGGGTTGAATGAAGAATTCTACATTATTTATATAAACTTTCCTCAGTTCCTACAGTCATGTCCTTATAAAAAAAGAAAACCAGTATTCAATTATTTCTGAAAATAATCCCCAAACTCCCAAATCTTTTATTTTTACACATTCTCATAGAATTCCTTATTAATTACTTTCTGATCTTTTCGAGACAAAACAAAAATGGAAGGGAAAAGAAGAAAATAAATCTATTTCTTTTAAATCCCGGATGGCTGATGACATTTCACGTCAAGCCGTCCCCCCCCCCCACTTTGAGAGTGAAAATGGTGCTACCAATCCCAAATACCTTCCTGCTGTGATGCAAAAATTGAACCTCAATATTCGTTGGATACTAGCTTAAGTTCATCTTAATCTTTCCGACATTTATTAATTTCCTTTTATTTCTTGCCTGCTCTAAATGTACTCTGTTGCAGTCCCATCGAAGGTGAGAATAGCGTTTTAACTTTCAATAAAGATTCGTTAATAAAAGCGCCTCTTAAAAAGCCCCGCTTATCAAGTGAGAAGGGGGGAAATATTGAATGGGAGGGATCTGGACGATCAAATATGGATCTTGCAGATTGGATCTTCTTTTATAATAAACCAGTTAAGCGTAACCTGCAGCCATTTCAGGAAACCCGTCTCTTCTAGAATTAAACGTCTTTCGAAATCTGATAAGAGATTCCCCGTTCTATCAAGGGAGCGGGTACAAAAATAATTTTTTAAAACTCGTCGATGGGGATGACACATGCTAATTTTCAGAAAGTGTTGTGGTTTTTTGATTGTTTTGTATGACAAATTATATTTATCTGAACTAGTCGAAACTCTAATGAAATTGATCGATTATTCAATCTAAATAATAGTTTCTCAAATTGATTATCTTAGTTTTTAATGAACTTCACTGTATAAAGCCTTTACATACTAGGTGTACCCAGAAACAAAGTACCGTTTTGGAAAAAAATCGCATAAAAAATCTTTTGCCAAAAAAAATTTTTTTTTTCACAGAGAGAGCATGCCGGAAACTATTTTTCTACATAGTTAACACCATTGTTCGTGCATTTTTCACATTGGGAAACCAACTTGTCTAAAAAGTTGCCACCAATGAACATTTTTGAAATTTGTGGAAACTTATCACAAAGCAATATTTTATTGTGAACCGTCTGTTTTCACGTTCACTTTTTAAACCAAACCATCATTACCATCAGAAAGCCGAACACTCCATTCTTCGTGAAGAATAATGGTTTGTCCACCATTAATCCATCATTCACCATAAATTTCTACGAGATAGCTATGAATTTTAACTGGTTTAACTTCAATTGCTTTCAAAAAATGGATTACAGAAGGCAGTCGTTCGGAATCGGTAATAGTCTTGTTGTTGTTACTTATGCCACCTGTCTGACGTAGTCAGATAGAGGCCCACGAAATTCATCATGGTAAAGGGTAAGCTTTGAGCCCCCAATGAAGGTGACAGTACGATTTTGCTCGGTACAACACGATAGATGGCGACACCGTTTGGACCCACTGATTTAACGAGCACGTTCTCCATGTGTGCTCGGAGGATATTTGGTGGCATCGAGCATCGAACCCAGGCCTTCTGGTCTGGAGTCCAATGCTCTAACCACTAGGCCCGGTATTCATGGCCCGGTAATAGTCTTAAAAATTTTGAATGCTCACTAACAAGGGTAAAAACAACACAGTTCGGCTGTAATAGCGTCATTGGACTGATAATCAATTAGAGACACATATGCGCAAACGTCGAACTCAAAACTACCACTGCAGTTGCGGTAGAACGAAATGGTACTTACCCTGCAAGAGTTATAAGCTTACATTAAATATAATTTTGCTATTCTTTAACGAAGGGTGCAATTTTTTAAAAGTTATAAAATGATTTATATTATTCTAATTGAAAAACATTGAAATTATTTTCGTATAGTTTCAATAAGATTTGAATAAGCAATTAAGTCTAACAAAAATTAGTACTTTATATGAATCTTTAAAAGTTAATTATGATTTCCAATGGTTTGCATTTTTTTGTTTGTTGTGAGAAAAACAAATAAATGAAGTATTAGAAGAAAATGCCATAAATTTACATACATTTTAATGGAGTTTTCTGTTACTAAACGAGGTTAATACAGTTCTTTTTACTTTTAAAAGAAAGAATAGGAAAATATATGGTGTATATATGGGGATACCTAGATTTTCAGTGAATAAATTTACTGATATTAATAACAAATCCTATTAACAAAAAATCACCTGTTTACGTGAGGAATATGCATTTTAATACTATTTAGATATGATATGCCAGAAGAATCCTTTTTTACTTAAAGGAAGTTTTGCAAACTTTTTGGTTTAATTAGTCTCTACTATATTAATCTATTTATTTGAAATTAGGTTTTGTAATCTAATATTATCCTTTTATTTTAGTATAAAAGTATAATTTCTTTCTAGCATAGAGACAAACAATTTTTTTCTAAATGCAACATACGTCTAAAAGCAATAACAGGAATTCATTTCACACTAAAAAAGGCGTCCATTTTAAAATTCATGTAAGTAACATAACTTTTTAAAACACACTCTTCTGTCTCTTTCTCTCTCTGCATGTATGTATATTCAGTTAAGCGAAAGAAGGAAGAGGTTAGAACAGAGAGTTTCTCAAAATGGGGGGCGTGCCTTCCTAGGGAGTCGTGATAACTCTAAGAAAGGGGTGCGAGCATATTGAAAAGTCAAAAACAAAAGATTATTTTTAAAGATTAAGAATTTACTGAAAGTAAACAAACAAAATTAATTCTGACATAATAAAATTCAAATACACATATACACTGGCATAATACACTTATAAATGAATCAGTACTGCATAATGTATTTTACAATTAATTTAACAATACTAAGTGAAGAACATGGGCTTGTCATATATAAAATTATATACAACATTTAAAACTTATCTTGGCAATTTGTGAAGTTTATAATTGATCCACTAACTGCCTATTTAAAGATACGTGATTCACTCTCCAATGTTACAGTTTCCACATAGGCTCGGGTATGTGATGTATTGGGGGGAGGAGAGAGAAAAGGAATAAATAAAAGCAAATCCTCTGAAATAAATAAATCCTTCGCAAACATTGTCAAAGTCCTTTTGTTGCATTCCAAAGCCTTCTAAATTATTTTATGTATAGCAGCGCACAGAAGAGACCGAACTTCGGAAAGACGTATATATACATCCGGGGCAATTGACGCTTTGACTGGGCGAGACGTTTAAATACGCCGATGGGACTTAAGAGGTTAAAGTCGTATTGTAGCTTTAACGTCAAAGTATAGTATTAATTAATTCAGTATATTGGTATTTTATGAAGGAGGGGGCGATGAAAAATATGATTGAATATTGGGTCTCAAATTTTGAAAGTTTGAGAAGCACTGGGTTAGAAGCATTAATAGGCACAACTTATGCTAAATAATTTACAGAGTTTTAATTTTCACAAATTTTTTCACAGTTCAGAGGGCAATACTGTAACCAACTATAAATATTAAGAGATTTTGAAATTATGATTTATTTTATTTTGAAATTATATAGTTGAAGGCTATATTTTTAAAATATGAAAATTAAATATTCCTAGGCAGACTATTATTGTTTAGTAACATAATAAGTTTTTCAGCAATAGTTAAGAGGTTATTCAATACATTGAGTTGAACACATCGTGTTGAATATAAGTAGATTTTTTCCAATAAAATTGAAGTAGAGCTTGACGTTTGTTAAATAAGATATCAGGTTAGACAGATATATTTTAATTGAGGGGACGTTTTTAACAACTTATGGTGAAGTTCTGACTTCCAAAATGTTATCTAAATACATCAAATCTGCTATATAGTGTAAATGGTGCAAAAATATACAAAAATGAAGGAATTGTTGAATATTTAAGGAGCTTAATTTACTAATTTTAATTGAAGCATAAGTTAAATGCTTTTTGAAAACAAATTTAGAGTAATAATAGGTAAAAGAAAGAATTAAAGAGCGAAATGCTTTCCATAAAATAAATAGTATTGACATTTCAAAGCCGTTTGAGATAGAAGCGAAAAATGTGAGATATTCTATTATATAAAATAACTGACATTCTTATATATATATATATATATATATATATATATATATATATATATATTTGTAATTGTTTGATAGATTTAAATTAATATAAATATATATATATATATATACATATATCTAATATTTAAAATTCTCCTGTCACAGTGTTTGTAACCAAACTCCTCCGAAACGACTAGACCGATTCTTATGAAATTTTGTCCGTATATTCAGTAGGTCTGAGAATAGGACGTAAACTATTTTTCCTTCCGATTTTGTAATTAGTAGAAAAGATATTAATTAAAAACCTTAAAAAGCGTAATTGTTTTACCTTTGTGTGTTGCTTATATTGCCGTTTATTTCGCTTGGCGTCTAAAATCGGTTTCGCGCCAGATGTATGAGTTTTCTCTGTTCCACCGTCCAAATAACCCTGCTCTTGGGTTACAATAGCAAAATGGGTGTCTATAGCAAATCAAAAATCACCAAATTTGACGAGTGAAAAGTTTTTTTTTTCTTCTATTTTTTGTACATATCTGTAATTCAAAAATTGTCATCGATTTATAAAACAAAAATAACAAAAAAAATTTGTGAAAACCATAATCTTTTTTACTTTGTTATCATTATTTGAAATAAGTGACACGAGATAAATGAAATGGCTAAACCGATTCTTTTGAAATTTTGTGCGTATATTCAGTAGGAAACAGTTGTTGCCTGGGGATTTGATGTCATACAAATCTATCGATGCAGTTTGCGATACCAACAAAGCTTTAAATTATTCAGCAGTTTTTAAGCTCATTGGATTTGCCAGGCGCACCACCGCAAGGTTGTATCTCCGGTTATTTTGCTTCGTAATTTGAACCCACCACGGCTGTGCAGTGGCACGTGATAAGTCATGAAAAAATTGATTGAAAACGTTGTCGAAACTAGCATTTTGAAACTAGCCACGAATCCTTACTATTCCTACAGATGTGCCAATTGAATTCAAACGAATTCAACTTCCAATTAAATTGGCATTCGCAATAACAATCAATAAGCCTCAAGGCCAAACGATGTCTTTTTGTAACTTAGATTTGGGCACACCGGGTTTTTCACACGGACAATTAATTATACGTGGCATGTTTTCGCGTGGGTAAACCATCTAGTTTGTTTGTGTTGGCTAAAGATGAACTCATTAAAAATAACGTACACTCCATTGCACTAAGAGACTGATAATGTTATTTTTTAACTGTCATAAATTTTGATAGAGATGTAATTTGAAATTTATTAGTTAAAATAATAAAAGTACAAAGAATTCAAAACATGAATGTTTGGTGTTTTGTTACTTTTATAGGCCGTCATCGTTCACAGCGCTCCATTCCTCTTTCAGTCACACATATACCACAGCCCCACACACTTTCAATGAGTTAATTATTTTTTATTTAACTACCAAAATATTCACTAGAAATAATTTATATGGCAAAACAACGTTTGTGTGCCGGGTCAGTTAGTACCCGGTTATATATATATATATATTAGTTATAAAGTTAGTTATTTTGTTCTTTATCTTAAATTTTAATTCAACATATCTTCAATTATGAGATTGAATGAAACAACAAATTAAGGAGAGATTCTTTATGACAACTAATGCAAAAAATGTTTATATATTTTTTTTAAAACGCTTATAAATTATGAATGTAATTGAAATATCTTCGTCAACATCTGTCGAAAACGGCAAATGATACTTTCAATGAATAATATTGACAAGGCACGTAAAATACGAAAATAGACTTGTAATAGCAATTGCTAGGTAAATTCATCCTGTGTCACATCCCAGATTAGTTTACGCTCACAACAGGAGCTCCTTAATTCGAAATAATTGGATTTTTAAATTAATGAAAGTCCGCATTAAGCAAACTTATTAAATGATTCAAGGAACATAATCAAGTACTCTGCAGAGTAAGAAAAAAATGTAGTTTGGAGAATAAGGCAAAGAAAATCCTAAATAAATCTTCAACAAAGATTCAGATGTCACTTATATGCAGGGTTTCGAACCGTAATTTTTTCGTTCCGGTTCAACTAAAAAAAAGTATATTGGACAGCTCCGGTTTTCGTTCCACGAAAATAACGGTTTTCGGTGTAGTTTCGAAAGAATAATTTTATTTTATGTATATTCTTATTTGTACTAAAAATATAATTATATCGTAAACAAAAAAAAATACGCAAACAAAAACATATGTAAACGTATTTGAATGATCGTTTGTGAGATGGGAAAAATATAACACAGACATATTTTTCTTCAAATATCTTCTGTACTTCTAGTTTATTCCATTGAATTAAATCTGCCTTCTACAAGTAAATTCATGCGAAACTGAAACAGAAAAGTACGAGTGAACATCAAAACAGGAAACATAGAAGCAATGCTCATGTAATGAGGGTGATTATATGTGGTTGACTTTAAATTAGAAAATATTGATAAGTTGTCTACAGTAACAAAATGATTGGATATACATCGAACCGAAATCAACCGATATTTTTTTCTTTCCGACTAAAGTAACAGTTTTTGCTGGTTTCAGTTCCGGTTCGAATCCCTGCTTATATGTTAGAACCAAATCTTTGAAAATATCAGCTTTTTATTTTTGTTTATTAACTATGAATTAGCTCAAATAGGGTTGTCTCTGGGTCAAGTGACGTTAAAATTAAAGAAAGCTTAGTGGTCATATATAAGTATACGCACACGCGCACGAATGTACGCGCGCGCGCACACACGCAGTATAACTTATTATTAGTTATACAGTGATCAAAATCTTTACAGCTATAAGAAGAAACGCGTGTATGTTAAAAAGTTTTTTCTGTGGTTTTTTTAAAAATTTCTTTAAAAAACAGATGGCATTAATTTATATCCTTTTTCACCTTAAGACAAACTCGGTAAATTAGTGATGAATAACAAAAGATATGTAACAAAAAATATAAAAAGTAGAGTTAAAAGTATTAAATAAAAAATATTTGCTTGAAAAGAGATATATTACTTCGAAATGATAAATCTATTACAAACATAAAAGAAGTGATGAATTTGAAAGAATTTCAATTCAAAAGTACAATCGAGAAAAAACATTTTGCAAGATTCATATCGAAAGCGTATTTAATAGATGCCATTTCCTGCAACTCCATCCGGAAATCACCATCGGCATTATTTGATACCTTAAAGCATCTCCAATTTATAAAGTGATGGTGCCCCCGACGTGTGAAAAAGAGCTCGAATCATGTGTCGGAAGCTAAGCTGCTTCCGTCGGATGCCAGAATATGGAAATCAATCGGACGGCCTTCCCATAATTAAATGATTAAGGGGAGTCGACTTGGTTTAATTCGGCGCCAAAATCCGCGCCTTTTAATAATTCACGAGGTAAAAGCTTTCGTCCTTCTAATTAGAGGCAGCCCGAACCCATTAGGCTGAGGATAAAGAAGAAGCAGGGAGAGAACTCCGCTTGATCCCTGTCTCTCTGAGCGAAGGTGTTTTCGCAAACAGGGTTGGCACAATAAGGGATTAATTGCTGCACTTGGCTGGCATGAAAGCTTTTCGCCAATTTATTACGCGCTATATTTAGACAAAGTGGCGCCCACTGATCAATTAGGCACTCTTCACGACATTAAAATCGAAAACTGAACATTTGATATGCCATCTCTGAATTCGACTGAAAGTTCAAAGGAGCATTAACAACCATCAGGATTGGATGTATGAGTAATTTCAGATATAATGTATGAGGATATAATAAACAGAGTTTTCGTTGATATATCAGCTTTTAGCTGCAACATAATATATATTGTAAATTGTACATTAAATACTCATTATTGTGTGTGTAGATTAAAATACTGATATGAATATTTCACTTCTATTTCTGATGCCTAAGAATAGAAACATAATTTTTATGTTTAATAAGCCTATATAAATGAAGCTTTATGCAACAAAGAAAAAAAATCATGAGAAAAAAGAATTAATAAATTATCATCTCTTCGTAATTATAAGGTTTCTTAATTTAATTAGTTTTACAGTCACACAAGTATTAATGCATAGAAACTCACCAAAATTTAATCTCATTGAAAATGGAAATCTTTTATTTTTGAATATGTATTGTTAAGTAATCAAGAGTAATATATATACAAATACATATCAATAAAATGTAATTCTATACTTAAATCTGATATTGAAAAGTATTACATCACATAAACTGTATAAAATGTTACTTATCTGTGTATATTTTTTATTCAATAGACAGAACAAGCATATTTGTGTTTGCGGATTGTGTATTTTGCTGTATTAAAGTCCTGCAGAGGTAGAAAAATTGAGAGTAAGGATTACTCTAAAATGAGATTATAGTAAATATCTGTATTATTTATGCTTAATTATCTCTTTGGAACTTTTATAAAAACATTGATGTAAATAATTTTCCTTACAAAAATAAACGATTTCTTACATTAATTTTGTAAATAAGAAACAACTGTCTTTTTTATTACATAAAACCATTTTTGTAATACATTTTAAAAGAACGGAAGCATGTTATTTTAACCATTTTTTTTTATGGAGTCAGTGTTTATAGAATCTAAAATTCTTCTGGAAAGATTCAATTTATCTTATTTTAAATCATTCAAAAATAAAACTTTTGAAATAAATTTTGTGTGTGTGTTTGGAATGCAGTTTATACCAATTATAACAACATTTCTCTGCTATTACTTCAGAAAATCAGAACCAGACATAAAATAATATTTAAAAAAAGGCAATAAAAATTTGCATTAAAACATGAGTTAACTATATTTTTTGAGATACCTTGATAATAAATTCCTCGACATACACACAGTTGCAGAAATCTTTAGTTAACTTAATTAAAGGTATACAGAAGGCTTTAAAAACAAAATATTGGCGCAAAAACATTTAATTTCTCTGCATATTACTTTTTATAAACATAGCTTTTTATTGAAATTTAGCTAATAAGCCTTTGTTAAGGTATTGGTATTCAAAACGCTATTAGCTTTCATTTTCGTTACATTATTTCTCAAAATCCAGAGCTTTTTATTTTAGCAGCAGTTCGAAATAATGGTATAATTTTAATAATATAGAAGTTGCAAGTTTTTAAGTTAAAGGTTTATAATATATTGTGGAAGTTGAAAAATATATCAACATTTGTATTTATTCACATATTATTATTAAAAGATTTTGTAATTTATTTTTGACAAAAATTTTTTTTTTTATGTGTGAATTACTTAAGATATTAGTTTTTTTTTTTTGTTGAAATTATTTAAGTCTTTATTTTACTAGTTGGGTTCCAATTTTGTTTTCTGGATTTAATCCATAAGAATAGACATTTGGATGAGTGATAATTTTGTTTAATAATTAGAGTTAAACCTTTTTTTCGAGTCTTTCACCAAACGATGGCCTAATTCCTACCTTGGCTATTTTGACACAAATAATAACAGAAAATAATCTTGTTAAGTAGATATCTAAAATATGGTCAAATGCTCTAAATAATAAGCCATTAAAGTATAAATCTCTTTCAGTTTTATTTTTAAAAGGAATATAGAAGGAAAAAAAATATTTTTTTGTTTTAAATGCTGTCAAAACTATTTTATAATTACTACAGAATGCCTTTTACGAACGTATTGTTATTTGCAGTTCAGTATAGGATACAAATATGTAACTCTAAAAGGAAACAAATATGAAAAAGATATGAGAGATATAAATATGAAGATAATAAAGCTTGTGACAATGCATTGTTCTTTTAAGATTTTCCCATTTTACGTGCAATATTACAAGAAAAATGTTTGAATTTAGGATTTTCCTTTAAATTTTTAGTTTCAATATGTAAAAGATTAAATTATATATATATATATATATTGTCAATTATCAACTAAATGGATTAAATAAATAACAACTATTTTCTTTTCCTTCATGAGATGGCCGCGGTATACAAGTGATCATGGTTACTAAATCGTGACAGGTGAGCCGTGAGCTCGAGTCCTGCTGCCACTGAAGACTTATCGTGTAGAGAAGCTGATATTCATTAAATTTATAGTGGTTTAAAGTCCTTATGTTTTTTTGGCATTAAATTTCCAGAGTTGGGTACTATCTCAGGAGCCGTCCTCGTCACTTGACCGAGGTTCAAAATCACGAGGTCCATCGCCAATAAATCAAATCAAATTTCGCTTTTAAGAAGCTGTCATGTAATGAATTTTGATTTCTAATATATTTAAAATATACACAATAAACATATTTCAAATGCTGACGAAAATTAAGTAGTGCGTTAACAACAAAATGATAAATTTTATTTAGCAGTATTAAAATGTATAAAACCTGATACTTTTAATATTTTTTTTCTTAATAATTTTTAAAGCCTTTTTTTAAGACTATTTAAACGATATAGAAAAAACCCCTTTTATAAGAGATTTAGTCTGTTTTATGTAAAAAAAAATCATAAAATATAAAGAAAACTATACTTTTTAAATAAAATTGAGATAGAACTCTAAAAAAGCAGTATTTTTTTTAAAGTGCTGTAGGGAATTTAACTATTTCGTGTTATCTTAGTTTTAACAATTCCAAAGCAATTAAATTAACAATTTTCTGAATAATCATTTTATTGTTTCAAATTGCGAAGTATCTGTCCTGGAATGAGTTTCGTCCGTTACGTCGCACAACTTTTAAGCGATAAATTTTACAAGATAGTTCAAAAATGAAAAACTGTACTTATTAGACACAAAATAAACAGAAAGAACAGTTTCCATTTGAGATTTGTAAGATTCATAACTCCGTTAACAGTATTTTATGGGTTATAGAGTGACAGATCTGTCTTGATATCTTTGAAGGTCATAAAATTTACGTTAAGAGAGATTGAAACGAGTGTATAATCAACTGAGGGGGAAAGACGGTTTGGACAGTATTAAATATTTACATCCCTGAAAGTAAATTAATCACATTTAATTCTCAAGATTATATGTTACTTTTAGAAAGATTTATAGTATTCCAAACTGACTCAAACAACTTGCAGATGTTCTGTATAAGCTTGCTTGATTTCTTTTCTTTCTTATTTTGATATAAGGTAAAATAAATCTTCGAATGGAACATGAAGTATAAACTTCATGTGAGTTATTAAATACAATTGTATACTTTTATAAGAAAAAAATGACACCCCAAGAAATTATTCAAATAGATCGAAAATTGATAGACGTAATCTTTTTGTAACAGAAATTGAAAAGATAGCAGTATATTAGGCATTTGAATGTTTTATTCAGAAAACATAGTTGCAAGGGAGAGAGAACAAAGCACATGTTAGCAAATTTTTGGCTCCGATGATTGTCTCCAATTTTTCCCATTTTAATAATAATAATTTCTTTTTCTCTTCTTAAATTTAGCATATTTTTCTTAAAATGTACTTAGAAAATCTAAAAACTACAAAAATTCCCCATACCTCCATTTTTTTTTATTATTGAAAAGTTGTAATATAGTAGTGAATTACATCATAGTATTTTGTATTTCCTCATGTCACAGAAGGGACATTTTATTCAGGAATGTGATTTTTTGGTTTTCGTCCGTGAGATGGAACTATGACCAAATCTGCGCAAAAAAACCTGGTGCATGCGTCTTTCTTGTCAGCTTTATATGTAGCGACTGATAAGTACAATCAGGATTTTCGGAAATGTTTTTTAGGGTAGTTTTCCCTATCCGATTACGAATTGGATATTAGATTACGCTCACTGCTCCACCATTGTCACATTAGCCATTTATTGCAAAACCGAAATATTTTAATAATTTTATTTATTATTTCTATTACAAGAAGTCAACTTCCCCCTGAAAATCATTCCTAAATACTGAAAAGGATTATTACAATTTTCTTTTCATGATGGGACTCATACATATGTTATAATGAGTAGTATGCAATTTTTCTTTTTTGCGTCATATAAAAGGTATATGGCATTGACTTTTCAAAGCAATTAAAAAAGCATTGTCTATGAGAAAACACACTCGTATTCATATGTATATGGTTTTTGATTTCCTAACAAAGAAACTGTCATTTATTTAAGAAAATACTTTGTTATTTCTATTTCTTTTGCTTTGTTCTTCATTGGTTAGTTTTTATTATACTAACAATTAAAATGCATTGCCTTTTAAATTCAATATGAAGGAATATACTACATTTGTCCTCTAATTATCTTGCATCTTTTGCATACATTTAAAATCGTTTAACATGAAACTGAGGGGGACTGAAATATTTTTTCTGTTAAAGGATATTATAAAAAAAACAACAACATATATTTAAAAAAATTAAGTTTATTGGAATACATTTTTTACCCTAGATATGTGTATATGCACGTATTTAACAAAAACTGTTCAAATATTTACGTAATTTTCTCTCTCTGTTTTTTTTTTACCGTCGATAAAGTTGAGAAAGCAGTATCAAAATCTTTACAGATTTCCCATTTCCGTCTTCTGTTTTTGATCAAGCTCTATTTTCATTTTAAGCAAAATAGAAGTTTGCTTTCCTCCTGAACTTTTTGTCATTGTGTTTGCAAAAGAATTCTTCTAAAATAGAACCAAACTCACTGTTTTTACTCACACTGCGATGTACTCCTTATTGAATTTCAAAGTTAAATATTAAAAGATGAGATGTTTTGTGTGGCGTTTGTAGGGATGGAGGGTGAAAGTAGCCTAGATAAAAAAAATTGGCTTGTGTCACAGGCTATTGCGAGGGTATTTCAAAGCCAGGTTAGCCTCCTTTCTACGAAACCTGTGAAACCACCTGTCTTTCATTTCGCATCCCTCTCAAATCTCTCCTGCGTGGCTGGTGTTTACTGTATTTTGTTCATTCTCAGAAGGGAAATCTTTTCGTGGTTAAAAAGAAAAAAAATGCATAAAAATTTCTAGCAGTTTGTCGGAACTGGTATTTTGTATTAAACAATATTTTGTCAAGCGTTTTCGCGTTAAGCGTTTTTCACTGTATATGTCCATTGAAAGAAAGTCAAATAATTTACATTAATTTGCATTTTTTATATCATTTTCATCAGTTTGTAATTATGTGAATCCTAATCAAATCTTATTTATTGAAAAAATAATATTGTCTAATACGAATCTTGAAGAGAAGATTGGATTGATCTAAATAACTAAGTTGCCAAACTGTATAACAATGAAAAAAAATAAAAAGTTTTTTTCATTGTTCTTAAGAAAGAACTTAACTCGATCTAATTAATCTCAGAAAAGAATTCTGTAACTTTCGTAGAATCTGGCTCCAGGAAAAGGAGGAGTGATCTGATCTGTTTCCTGGATCCCAAGCTGTCAGGGGTTGGTTAAAATAAGAGGATACGTATGAAATGGACGATTTGACCTACGAGACACATGTCACGGTGACATGTCCAGGCATGTTGGACAAGACCGGACACTGTTGGGGACATAGAAAAGCTTTCGAACTCGACATCACCATCAGAGAATTTTAGGAAAAAACCTGGGTTGGGAATACTTAGCAAAGTCCCTAGTGCTCATTTACTTCCAGTTAATTTTCTTTTTTCTTTCTTGTGGTGTCAGGAGACAGGTTAATTAAAATTAAGAATGATTTTGTCTCCGAAAGAGTGGATTCTTTGTAACATAAAGAAAACGAAAACTATTTTAAGTATCCAAGGGAAAAAGGCCTAAAAAATTCAAATATTTTCTCCGCCTTACTGAAAATAAATAAATAGATAAATAGAGGAAGAAAAGTTTTTTAAATTTATTTGTGCGTAAAAATATGATTTTAAATGAAAAAAGAAATATATTTTTTATTTTTGGATTGAATTTAAAATAATACTTACATCGTATCAAGAGTATTTAAAAAATAGTTATATATTTTACTGATTATTTTTCACTTTCTACCTCTGAATTAGAATAGTTATGAGTTTCCACTGCAAAAATTTTACTCTGTTAGGCCCATGTTATGTATTTTTAAAAGTAGTTTAAATAAAGTTTATTTATTTATTTTGATTTTAATGGCGAAGAAAGTTGTTTAACAATTAATAAAGAAAGAAAGGATTTATAAGAAGATAAACATTATATTGAAAAAGGAAAAAAAATTAATATAATCACCATTGCTATATATTAAAACAAATTAAATTTTGCATTTTTAAATAAGGCTTGAACACAAAAATCCAGAAATATAATACTCCTATGTGCCCTTCAAAATAAACTGAAGATATTATTTTATCCTTTACGGAGCAAAATAAATGCAAAAAGGTTTGAAACATTTTAATATTATATTTTCTTATTTGTAAGAACTATAATTTAAAAATGAATTTAAAATATGATGCTTCGGTTAGTAAACTGATTGTCTGTTCCTTATTGAAAACACATTACATCGTCACTGTATTGAAATATTTTTAAAAATATATTTAATTTAAAACCAGTTTTGAAATAAAAACAGAATATTTTCATTGCCTATAAAAACATGCATTTTGTTCTGAATAATTGAAATTTTAATTTTACAGCTGAACTCATTAAAAATGTTTCTAAAATTAAAATGAAAAAAAAAATACTGAAAATAACTCGATTTAAGGTAATTTTAAAAAAATGATAAGATATTTTGCAAAAATTTCTTTATTTATTAAATACGATGGAATAAAGGCTTAGACTATCCCATTAAATCTTTTCAGCATTTGAAGACTAACCACTTTAGTAAAACCATTCTAAATTGATTACTTTAAAAATGCGTCTTTTAAAAGTAGTTTATTCTAAGCATAATAAATAATACCTTTCTCTAGACCATTCTGTTTTAAGTGAACAGTTTATTTTTGAAAAGTATGAATTCGGTCAAACCATTACCTGATTAAAACTTAATGGCGGATAATGATAACAATGATTATGCAATTCGGTTTCTGTTTTTCTTATCTTAAATTTAACAAATCAATTTTATAGTTATTTTTAAGACATTGTAAAACATTACATAAAAGATCATTGTTTATTTTTCAAAAATAACTATAAATTTTTCTTCAAACGAGATTTTTGGCACATAATTATTTTTCCATATTTTTATTTTAGAGTTTTACCTATGAATATAAACTGAGGATATATTAATGGTTCAGATTCTTTTTGCAAACATAGTCCAATTTCCTTTTATTAAACATAATCTGTTTTAAAAAGGTATAACCAAGATGCATTTAATTTTGAAATGGATTTGCCAAACTAAAATTATGGATGATAAGGTATGTAACAGCCCATTAAAATATTTTTGAGTTGGCCGCATTTCCAATTTTAGTTTAATAACTATTTCAACAATTTAGGTAACGAATGTTGAATTGTTAATTATTTTTCTAGTAATTCAAGTTATGCTATGCATGTATTAACTATATAATACATAAATTACGTAAGTTTTCATATATTGCATATACTAATCTACTACGATTGATTAGTATCAGATTCATAGTTATGAGAAGATTTAATAAAAATGCTTAAAATTATGAAGATTTATTGCAAAAGCACCAAAGTTCTTGCATAAATTTATAAACAATTATCTCCAGAGTATTAAGGATAAATAAAATGTAAAATATTTATATAAAATTTCTAATATTTCTACTAGGAAAACAATAATTGCAACGTATAAAAATCTTTCATACCATTTTTTTTTTTGTTTTGTTGTTGTTGAAGTGTTAAATGATCTGTTTTTTTTATGATACAAAGATGGAGAGAACCCTCTACTCTCGAAACAATAGCGCGCGATAAACCTGAAGACAGAAAAAAACCGGGATGGGACAGATTGGGCGGGGAGGGAAGAGAGACGTGGATTAATGAAATATTGCAATACACATTGTAATATTCGATTTTCAGTACTCACTTATCAATAATCATCACTTTTAATTACTTATATTGAAGAAAATAATTTTATTTTGTGTAAAAAAATCATCTAATCAAAATCAAATCTATTTCCATTTTTTCAGAACTACATCCTCTTTGTTGCAATATTAAAAAAATTGAAATCATTTTTCTCCTAATCTTTATACACTTCTTTTCCGTATTAAGGAAATCTCGATTAATAATAGTTTTTTTTTCTCAATCTAACCACTATCAACTGCGCGCGTGTATTGTATGTATATATATTAATCTTGGACGCGATATCCTCGTTTTTCTTGAATATTCCTTATTTATGATAAAAATACCAATATTTTTAAGAAACTGCACCACTTTTTAAAAAATGAACCCAATTGCTATTAAGTGAATAAAGTGTGCAACACATAAATAACTTTTTAAAGTCAATAACCTGGTATGTTATACAAGGAGAATCCGGGAAGAGTTACAAAGATGATTCTTTGAAGGAAATTCGAAAGGTATGCGATTCTATTTTTTTTATAATTCTTTATGATACACATCAGGCCACGAACTTAGAAAGCCATGTCATTATAATGTGTAATTTCTTTCTAGATAATGAGGCGGTTTTATTTGTCGAAGCATTATTTGTGACCCTTTTTTAAGATTGATTATTAAATTTTTAAAAATTTATATTACTTTAATCATTATAATAATGTGATGTTTTATAAAATTTAAAAATCTTTACTTTTAGTATTTGCGGCATTAAAATAAAAAATGCTTAATTGTTCTGTGGTCATGATGTTTTGATAAATTAAAAAAAAAAAGAATTTCTTTCAACGTATTGAATTTGGGGAAAAAAAGGTTATACTGTTTATAAATTCATATTTTTTATTTTTATTTTTTCCCATTTCAAAACAACAATTATTTTTCGATTAAATTCCATATTCATTTGCTCCCCAATGCGGTTTTATCTCGAACAACCAACCTCGAAATTGAAAAAGATTCATCACAAAGAAAGACAGGCAGGAAGCGAATAAAAATAATAGTAAAATACCAGAAACGCTATACAACCTGGATCTTGCTTGTCATTTGTAATTACTTAAGAAACGCATTAGCTTGCAGAATTACGTGGGAGGTTTCCCTTCCTTTTCAGGCAGAAAAGAAATGAAAGAAAAAAAATAGAACCATTAACGCAAAGAGTTGGCGTATGACGGCCAAATAATGACAAAATTTGACGAATGAGGATGGCCTATTGGTTTCCTGAAAACAAATCGTAGGACCATCCGATCCTGCATTGTTTGGAGAAGATTTGGGGAAAGGCCACCCAGACTCAACAGATCCTTCCACGTGTTAGAATGGAGAATGGAAATGATGGGCTTACCAGAGACGTGATTCAAATTCCAGGGTATTCGTTCATCAAAAAGTACTCAAGGGATGGATAGGTTGGATGGTGTGTTAAAATGGAATAGAGAAATTTATGTTATTTTATATGGGGTTGGGGGGAGAGGAAGGGAAATTTCCCCCATTTGGACATTTAGAAATTTTAGAAAGATTTTTACTACACTATAATGTTAAATTTGAATAAATATTTGCTTACAGTAGTGTTTTTGAAGTTTAAAACGTTTCTCTTTTTTTTATTTAATCAGAAATCTTTCTTCACAAAGTAAAATCTGTAAATATTATTACATTTTTATATTTAAATCTTTGTTCTGATTTTCTCACATCTGCACATAATGATTATTGAGATATAATTTCATTACAGGCATTCTTATGTGTTGAAAGTTCTTGAAAATTTATTAAATTTTGTTTTTAAATTCTTATTATGTAATGATTTTACATGACTTAAAATTGTATTTTCCCAAACTATAATTCATTGACTTTTTAGATTAAGAAAGGGGGAAAAAGAATTAGTATAATTTCAATTAAAACAATTATTTTTATTTAATGAACTTTTAATAAAAGCATTGAATAACTTATTATATTTAAATGGATTTGAAAGAAAAATTACTAAGGAAGAAAATACATTAAGGATATTTTTACTTTTCAGACTGCATTAATTTCCTTGTAATTTTTTCACATATAAAATATATTTTAGAATCTTGAATAATATGTTAGCTTGTATCTTTATATTTAGCTAAATATATATTTATAAATGCCATTAATGTAAGGTAAACACATGTATGTTCCTAACTTTTCTTATTTTTTTATTAATATCAATGAATGTGGTTTTTGGATTAAATTGAATGGATGGTCAATAATTCACATGTGTAGAATTTGTTTGAAAAGTACATAATGTTACAAATATTTTACGCAACGAAAATTGCAAAATTGAGTAAAACTAGTTTAAGTTCTAAGTTTCATTTGAATATATTCAGAGAATAATTAAATCATATTTTTTAATAGATGTAATGCTTATGTATCAATTATAAAATGAAGACCATTACAGATTTTTTTTTTGTAAGCTCATAAAATAACTTTTAAGGTAAAATCGAAAAAAGAAATGAATTATACGATATCGAAACGACGTAATACTTTTCTGAATTTTCATGGATAATCATAATCTAATCATATCTATCTTCCTTACATAAGTAAAGAATTATTTCCTTTCTTGTAGATTAATGCAATAAATATTCATTCAAACAGAACTATTCCATAGAATTAATTATTTTCGCTAGCCACATGTAAATGTGCAAATATATCTGAAATTCCATATTTTTACTCTTTAACAAAAATTTAATTTGTCTAAAAAAAGATGTCAAGTTTACAAATGGAAAAACTAACAGACAATGAAGAAAGCCAAATCACTACTTCGGGGTTCTTGCCCAGCTATTACAATGTGAGAAGATTGTGCACTCTTGCTTCTAGTTCAAAAAGATGTTTATAACCCTTAAGGTCTCGTTAAATCTCGATGAATATGATAACCGGTTTGTTATAAATTACTGAGTGGAAGCGAAGAAAAAGAAGTAATATCAAAGATACATTTTCTAGGGACATGATCTCAGTTGGACATTATACAGAACTCGCCCGAAGCAGTAAAGAAAGAAGAAAATCCATTTGGCTCTATCTTTCCTAAATATCCACGAAGGCATACCTCTTTCAAACACCTAGTTTCAGTAAGCATTGTTGAGGTACATTTTAGCCAGGTTTCCATTAAGACGAAGGGGGTTAAGGCAGAAAAAAGGAGTAAACTTGCCCCGACCTGTAGCAAAGTTTAACGAGGGTCTTTGAACAATTTCGGGCGTCTTCTGTATTCTGGACATCGATTTAATGGTCAGCGGTTGCTAGACGAGAGGCCGGCTTTGATTATGATGATTTAGAGGAAATTTACAATTTCGTGGTCTAAAAGGATTGCTAGATCGCCCGCACATCATCAGGGGCAGCGTGGGAAACAAGTTGAAGGGCGGTCATTTTTGCCCTCTTACGGTAAGGGATGAAGTTCTGGTAGCTGATGATGTGTTGCTGAAATGTGTAGATCACAGAAGTTACTAGCTTTATATCCTCAAAGGCAAACAGTATCCTTCCTTTCGAAAATGTGGGTATGAAATTATGATGAGACTCTTTCTCGCTCGATGGTTGGAAAACTCATTACACTTTACCTTCAGAGATAATGAATAAATTTGCACAAATTCTTTCGTAAATTGTATCTTTTAAAAAATTAGTATTGCAATACAAGTACTATGTAAGGGACTTTTGGTAATGAATTTGCTATTTAACTACGACGCATTTAATTATGATACTGACGCTGATTGGCTGAAGACAGTGATCTTTTAACTTAGTCGTCCGGCGGAATCCTTAGAGTTATAAGGTATTTTCGGGAAATCCATCCACAAAAAGAAAATCTTAGTAGAATGCATGATAAAATAATATTTAATGTAGATCAAACTGTTATAGGCTCTTTATAAAAAGACAACTTTAGGGAAAAATACTTCATTTTTTTAAAAGATTTAAATACAATATTAATACTATTTACTCATTCATAACCTGAATTCATGCTCTAGGTATCACTTACCCTTGCATTTTACTTAGTAACTAGGATGAATTAGGATTTTTATGTAAACTGTCAAAGTCTAGGACGAGCGAAGCTTTGTGCAGTCACTCTTAATATCCTGAGTTTAGTTTGTTTTTATATTTTGCTTCTGTGTATGTTAAAAAATACCTTTCACTTCAATACATTGATTAAAATATCATAAAGGTGTTTATAGCTGCATGAATTTACAAAATGAAATTTATTTTCTGTGTTCCTGCTTAAATTTAGATTTGAATGTTGATGGCTGAGTCACCTTTTGCTGTGTTTAAGGCTATTTTCGCCATATGTACCGGTCGCGGCAGCCTAGTGGCCAAGGTAACGGGCTCGTGACAGGCATGTCATGAGTTAGAGCCTAGTACCGCTGAAGGCCCAACATGTAGGGGAGCGATGCACGCTAAATCTTTCCAGAGCTCAAACTTCCCATTGGTGTGGTAGTTAGGAGATGGGTGCCAGCTCAGGTGTCGTCCTCGTCGCTCACGCCGTAGTTCAAAATTATGAGGTCCGTCACCAAAAGCCCTCGTGTAGCTGAACAGTGCGATGTTAATATTCACTCACTCTCTCACACTCGTCGTATGTACGAGAGCGTAAACTTAACGGGAAGCACATTTTTGAACAGAAAAAATGCCATAATTTTCATAAAAATTTATGTCATTGTAACTCATGTATTTGTTTAAAATATAGTATTTTTAAAATTTTAAAATAATTCATAAATTATTAGTTTTTTTTAACATGTAAAGGGGTAGCTCATTTAACAATACGGTATAGGAGAAAAATGCGGATACATTTTATAAAAGAAAAAAAATGTGTCAACTAGGATAAAAATGTGTAATATGATAAAGTCAGTGATTTTCTACAGGGTAGTGAAGCCAAAATATAATATTAATGTTTGAGTACTTTTATATATGAAGAACATATTCCGAATTCGGGTCCTATTCTTTAACATTAGTCGAAGACAGCCTTAAACACGGAATGAAGATTCTCTGATTTGTCTTATCTGTATAAATACAGGAAACTAAAAAGAATAATTTAAAAAAATGGTCTATATAATTCTGCTCCGTTCTTTTTATTCACTTTTAAACATATCATTGATCACGAATGTGCTTTTTTATCCCTTTTGTTGAGGCTAATCTCTGTCACAGTGTATCCTTTGTAATGATTTCTGAACTCGCGTATGCAAAGATGTAAGTTACTAGAAATTACTTAACAATTGTCCAGCCCTGAAATTCTTTTTAAGTTCTCCCTGTGGGACGCGGCAACAACATTGGGAAATACAGATACTTGTGATCAAATAAACTCCCATAGTCTATTTTCCCAAATTATTTATAATTTGATCTTAGAATTTTTACTTTGACTTGGGAAACCTTTGGGTTTGCCTTGTGGAGTCCCAGGGATCCATAGAACAGAGTTTGAAGACCACTGATTTGGAAGCTTGTAGCTATCGTTGTTTGCAATAGTGTTTTTTAAAAGGAATCCTAGAAGAAATCTCAATTAATTGTGTGTCCATTTATATAAATGGCGTCTCTGTAAAGAGAATATTTGTATGAAGAAAGAAATAAAAGGCTCCAAAGGGGATTAAAATGAGTTCGTGGAAAATGTGAAATCTGTTGTTTAGACAACTAAACTCAAAGGTGATCAGTGCACAGTATGCCAGATCATGCTTGTGTCGTTATTAAGGTAACAGAGATATGTGACCCATAATATTAATTATTTACAACGTTTTCATTTAAATAAAGTATGCTTTTGAATATGTTTTTCTCCTTTTTTGAACTGCTCAGACAAATATTTTAATTTTTTAAAAAAAATCATACAAAAACTTTGCAATATTTTAACATGTTCTTTTGTTATACTTGTCTTCAAAATACGCAGAATGTGATAGTTAAAAAAAAAAAAATTTGAGAATTGAGATCTACCAAACCAAAAAAAAATCTTAAGCCCTTAACACCTTTCTTTTTATTCTTATATTTTGGATGAGGTTATGGAAAATATTTTTTGTTATTATAGAGATCAAAAATAAAAAAATTAATGTGGAGAAACTGTTTTCTTGTCCTTAGTTTATTTTTTATAATTTAATTTGTTATAAGCCTTACGTTATATTTCTATAATTGTTTTTAATTTCCATGTAATACATGTTGATTTTGATTTGTTTTTTTAGAATCCCCTTTTGCACACACACACTATTTTTTTTTTAGCTGAGTGGTCGTACTTGTCATTTTCGTGTCAAGCCCTATCGAAGACCCCATTGAAGATGGGCTGATGCTCGTTAATTCTGTCATATATTTAAGACCTCACGTTGATGTGGTTGGGGATTTGGTAAGAGGGTACCAGCACAGGTGTCATCCTTTCACTTAACCATGGTTTAAAATTAACTTATTTGTCGCTAATAGCCCTACTGTAGCGACGTTGTTAACGATCAGTGAGCCTTAGTTCATGAGTGTGTCATTTTGTGCCTATGGGAAAAAAGCTGCCTTGATCATATATTTATGATTTGCTTTGTACCTAAATAAATATGGTTAAAATTTCTTATTATTTGTCGTAACGAAAAGTAGTATTTTGCATTATTTCAGCATTTAAGTTTTTTGTTAGATGGTTTTTATATTCTATAAGTTTTACGAATTCTAAATTTTATAAACCTATTGGACAAATACGAGGTGTGACACACACACAAAAAAGAGACTAGTCCAATAAACCATTGCACTTACTGAATCAGTTCTCCGTGTCATTATCATCTTCAAAATGTCCCTTCAGTGTTTACATACTTCTGCATTCGGTGCTGACATTGCTGGTAACAGTTCTGGAACGAGGTTTTTGGAAGGCCCTTCAAGATATTCTCTATTTTTACCTGAACCTCTTCAACTGACGTAAAATGGGTTCCTTTTAAGCAAGATTTAACTGTAGGAAATGAAAAAAACCCCATGGGGCCAAATCAGGTGAATAAGGAGGATGCCTCATCATAGTAATATTTTTGCTGGTCAGAAACTGCTTGAGAGATAGAGCAGTGTAAGCGAGTTCATTGTCTTGGTGCAACAGCCATCTATCACTCCCCAACTCTGAGCTTTTTTTCCTAATTTTTTCCCGAAGTATTCTTAGTACTTCAGTGTAGTAATGTTGATTAACAGTCTGACCACTGATGTTAGTGGGAATCCACTCATAATATCACGAATTTTGGCAATGTTTTGGTCTGTAATCACTGATCTTGGGCGCCCAGCAGCTTCATCATCTTCCACACTGTCCCTTCCCCCTGAAAACCGCTTATGCCATTCAAACACATGTGGACGAGACAAAGTTTCATCTCCATAAGCTACGGTTAATATATGAAATGTTTTCGTAGCTGATTTCTTAAGTTTCACAAGAAACTTGTTGTTGATGTTGATTTGACATTTTCCCGTCAGAATGCAATTGCATGTGTTCACTCAATGACGCAGTACTCCCAACTGGCTTGATCGGTTATGGCGAAGCTGGACACATGGATAGAGGTGCGCGGGATAACGTCATCAAAATAGTTGTTGCCAACTCCACTCTTTTTCACACTCTTAGTCTCATTTTTTTGTGTCGCACCTTGTATGATATTGAGTGACTGTATTTTTAAAATTCATATTCAAAAAAGCAACATGTTTATGTTTATTCAATTAATAAAGCTACATTTATCTTTATACATACGTCAGTTTAAGGTTACAATCAATGTGTATGTAACTAATATATTTCCACTTAAAATAAATTTAATAAAACAAAAGGAAATTTTTTTGTTTATATACATTTAAGTAAAGATTCTGTCTATGTATAAAAAATTTTCAAGTTGGATTATTTCCTAGTTGGTCAAAAAAACAGGTAAAAAAATAGAGAATTTAATCATTTTATGCGTAAGAACTTTGCTAGAATTTATGCATTTTTACTCTTTCATAATATTAAAGAATATTACACAAAAGTTGAAAGGTATTCTTCCCTTTTATTTCAGTGTGTGTTAACTTTTTTTTAATAAAATTTAAATATAAAGTTAGAAATAGCAAAATTTGCGACAACTTTCTTTTAAAAAAATTATTTTTCATGCTTCATTCTTAATGTAATTTACAAATTGTTTCGAAAAAAGTTAGTTTACTGTATATAGTACTGTACTACAAATTTTTTTGTACGCGCCTAAATATATTTAAAAAATTGTGATTTAAATAAACATCGAACATTCGTAAAAGATTTTTGATTTGATTCTAAAACTGAAATAAATTTCTGTTTGAATTGTGTAGCTGCAACGAATATATCTTTCAATTCAAAAAGAAATATGCATGTTTCGTTCATTTGAAAAAACATAACATGAAAAATAAATTTGATCTGGAAACACAACCATTATTTTTTTTTACTAAAGTCTTTCTAAACATTTTAAGAACAGATACAAAAGACTAGTTCTTAATTAATTGTAGTATAAGCAGGGTTATATTTACATAAAAATCATTTATAATTTTGAAACCCAAGATAAGTGTATGAAACTAGACTTCAACGTAAATACATGCATTTTTCGTCAAAATGCGCTTAAAAAATATTATTTTTATTAAACTATACTTATTATAAATTGCCATCTATTGAAGAATATTCGTGAAAGTGCTATTACATTTCAATATAACAAAAGACAACATTTTTTTTTATTAAGATATGTCTATTTTCTATATAATAAAGTAAATCCTTTTTATAATAAAATAAGCCATTTAATTCAAACCATACTTTTCGATTATTTATTTTTTGCCCCTTTCTCTTTCACTATTGAAAGGGGGGGGGGTGCACACTTCAGCTTCCGTGCAAAAGAAATCGTGATCTCCAAAGTAAATAGGTTTCTCGACCTCTCCACCCCCCTTCTTCAACAATCCCCAAACGAGGCTTCGCTCCTTTTTGAGGGTCGAGGACGCTCAAGATCTGTAATTTACCTCCGCTCAACTAATACTCCGTAATTTCTACGCAATTTCCCCCAAGGTGGGTATTATTAAATGTAACTCAAAGCTAACAATGTCGATATGCGGGGGCGGGTAAGATTTCTTTGGAGAGACATTTCAACATTCTTTTTTTTTTTCGTTCTAGGAATTTCTTTTCACCGCAGACAGAATGTCCATTTGTGATGTGATAGCCCAAGATGACTGTTTACTGGTCGTTGTGATCTCGGTAATGACGATGTTGTACGACAAGGCAGATCCAACACATGGCCAGGGAAACCGGTAGTTTAGAAGAGACATGCTTTGCTCTATAATTCTGGGTCTGCCTTTCCACCCGCACAAAGAGGAACTTAAACCAAGAAATTCCGTCCATCATCTAACTACTGCTTTATGTTACAAGTCTTGGCACTTAGAACATGCTTGATTACATTGTGTTGCAATTTTTATGGCTTTAAGCAACAAAGCAGTTTTTTTCCCTTCCTTTCCCATCAGTATTTTATATATTTGCGGAGAGATAAACACGATATCTTGAAGATCCATTTTTTTAAATAAAAAAAAAAAAAATAGAATTAAATGGAAAAGAACATGGATGCGGTATATTCGTTAACGGATACATAAGTCGTATAACAATGATATGGAATTCTAATATCGTTTATATGGAATTATTTTTTTACAATCTTTTGGAACTGGTTTTTCTAACAAATAACTTTTTTTTCTATTTATTTTTTTCCCCATTTTGATTTTAATTTATGAAAATATATCTATACTTTATAGTATTTATGTAATACACATCATGTTTATATTTGAATAAATAAATTCATAAGGTAATAAAAAAATTGACAATTCGATTAAATAATTGTATCTGGCATATATTTTAGATTGCTAAATATATTCTGAAGGGAAAAAAACATGTACAGTTTGGGCTTTGACTGTTATGCATGTCGAATAAAAAAGTGTATCTGCAGTGAAATTTGGTAAGAATACTTCAGTTATCAAAAGCCTTAAAAGTTCTTTAAGAATTTACGTGCCTGAAAATAAGATAAATTAATAAAAATTGAGAAAATGAGAATAATCAAACTAGAAACAAAAATTAATCTGAAAAGAAAAAAATGTCTTTGTAGGCGAAAGAAATTTTTGTCACCATCAAAAGTTAGGCCACGGTAGCCTAGCTCATGCCCGGCGTGTCATAAGTTCGAGCCCTTGTGCCATCGAAGACCCGTAGTGTAGAGAGGCTGATGCGTGTTAAATCTGTCGGGGTTCAAAGTCCTCCCGTTAGGGTGTGTTAAAATTTGGAGAGGGGAATGCCACACCTCATGTGATTGTCTTCGCCACTTGAATGTAGCTCAAAATTAGAAGGTTTGTCGCCTATAGCCCTGGTGTTTTTTATAGTACGACATTAATAGACATTCGCCAAGAAGATGAAACTTGTGAAGTTAGTAATCATAGCAGATAACATAGTAGTCATAAATAACATTTGTGGCAAATAATATATAAAAAGTATCGAATGCAAACACAGTGTAATTCGTTAAAGGTTATCTAGTACGTTTCTCCAATATTTATCTGCTGTATCGGTGTAAAGCTCAGTATATTTTAGTTAATAATTACAGTAACAGTATAATGTACGGCTGCACAGCTTTCCCCTATCGCACATACAATTGGTAATATTTTAAAATAATAATAATGAATTCTTTGACAAAAATTTTCGAATAAAAAATAGCAAATATAGACTTTTAGAAAGTTTTTGAAACATCTGGCTCATATGTATTAAATACAAATAAATATGAATGTCTTTTGCTATGGTTGAAAATTTATAATTTGTGACATTTATAATTTATTGATGTATAAAAAGGATTTATTCTATTTTGATAATAATATATCAACTGCCATGATCTTTCCCCCCTTAGAAATTTATAGAAAGAAAACATCGCAAAAAAAAAAAAAAACTTTATGATTAACAGATTTTTAAATTTTCTTAAAACATAACCACAAATGCATGTTTTCCTCCCATCTTTTCTCTTACATGAAACCATCGTATTTTATAAGAATAACTTTTTTTCCCTGAGATCGAACAGAAGCAAAAAGAATTCAGTAGTCACGCGGAGAAGGATGGGGTGAGAGGGGGGAAGAGAATCTCGTTTGATTTCAGATCGAAAGCGGAGGACGAAGCCAACTGGGGATGGAGCAGAGGACATTAGAGTCCTCTAAAACGACTGTCAAAAGATTGACGTTACTCGTGAACTATATTTGAAGACTCTCCGAAAAATGTCCAATGTTGTCCATCAAATATACTTTTATAAGTCCTTTGGCACAACACCTTGTTCGCCTCTTAAGGGCTCGAGTCGCAAGCCTTTTTGAAAAACGTTGTCGTATATGGATGCGCTGACCGCTCCCAGCTTTATATTGGACAGCAGAAGCTATTTTTCAACAGGCAATTCTTTTAAGTCGTTTTCCCTTAAGAATGGGAAGAAGCGAGGGGAAAAAATGGTCGAGATAGAGTAAGATGATTTATTGGAGTGCATTATGTATTTTGGGCGATGCAGTGTTTTGAAGGAAAAGAATGACTTTGCGTCCATCGTAAAACATTATTTTTTTCTTTTGCGATATAAGATGCCAGTGGGCAAATTGATGAAATAATGTTGCTCAGTATGTTTCATAAATTGATCATAATTGGAATTTTAAAAATACCACTACTGCTTTTAAAGCCAATCCAATTATTTCATTTACATGTAAAGTTTTTTATTTTTATATCATGTAAATGCGATGAATTGAAATCTTTTTAAATTATGAAGGATATATTGGTTAGATAGGGAATTGAATATACTGTATATTACGGCGTATTATTCTCACCAGCGTTTAACGTATTCCTTTATTTTTAAACTGCATTTTTTTAAAGTTTTAGGCATATTCTTTGTATATTGCATCTGTTTCTACGAAGAAATATGAAATGTATACGCGCAATGCCTTTATCTTGTCTAAACCAATGTTTCTCAAACTGTGTTCTCTATTGATAACTCTACGAGAGAGGCGTGAGCATAATGAAAAGTCGAAAACAAAAAATCATTTAAAAAAAAACATTCTTAATTTACTGAAAGTAAACATACAAAGTACATTCTGACAAAATGAAAAATAAAATTATAACTTACACTTA
The DNA here is from genome assembly GCA_019973975.1 of Trichonephila clavata. Lineage (NCBI taxonomy): Eukaryota > Metazoa > Arthropoda > Arachnida > Araneae > Nephilidae > Trichonephila > Trichonephila clavata. Next base: position 115,860 of record BMAO01037309.1, read on the forward strand.
TATAATGTACTTATAAATGTATCAATACTGCCCAATGTATTTTATTGTCATGAGCAATATATTAAATCAAGAACAAGTTTAATAATTACCGGTGACTCCATGGGCTTGTCATATATAAAAATATATACAAAAAATAACACTTATCTTGATAATTTGTACGGCTTATAAATAATCCCTAAACTGCTGATTAAAAGTTACGCGATTCGCTCCCGAATGTCGTCGTTATCTACGTCGGTGCGGATATGTGATGCATTTGGGGGGGGGGAGAAAGTAAGGAAATCCTTTGAAATAAATAAATCTTTCTCAAACACTGTCAAGGTCTTTTTATTGCATTTCAAAGCCTTCGGAATAATTCTATCGATAGCAGTGCACAGAAAAGATCGTTCTTTGGCAAGACGTACTTATACGTTCAGGGTAATTAACGCTTTGGCTGAGCGAGACATTTATGTACACCGATGGTACTTACTTGATGTTGTTATTGTTGTAGTTTATTTTATACTAAGTTATGAAGATGAGAAAGGAAGGATAGAAACATGCATTACAAACACAGAAGAATATAGACTTTTTTATTACAAATGATGATCCCAGCATACAACAGAAGATGCGCGCTGCTTTCTGTTCGAGACGGGAATCCATTTCAGCGAAAGTCCGACTTATTTTACCGAAAATTACATCCATGCCTTATTCGGGATTCGAACCCGAAAGTTACAAGCCGAAAGTTATATCCCTCATACTGGCAGGGTGACACTTAAGAGGTTAGAGTCATATTGTAGCTTTAGCGTCAAAGTAAAGTATTATTAAATTCAATTCATTGTTATTTGTATGGAGAAGAAGGGGGGGGGGGTGAAAATTGTGATTCAATATTGGGTTGCAAAAACTGAAAGTTTGAGAAGTAAAATTTAATATGAGTGGGTCATAAAAGCATGAAAAAATATATGACATAACTAAAAAGCCATTAAAAAATGTGGTTCATCTAACAATTTAGATGAAACGAAAGATGATTATTTATTTATGCATCAGAGTAATAGTGGTGGGTAAAAGATGACATAAAATTCGATGATGTGCCTAAAGATGTAGCCGAAAACGAATAGGATGAACTTTTCACATCCAATAAAGAAATTTCATGACGTATGGGATTTGTTTTAAATAAACAGTATTGAGGAATGAGTAGAAATCTACTTTTTTGTACCCATTTTTTTTTCTTTTAAAGATATAATTTTTATACCCATGGTGTGTCTTACCCATGAATTTCAATCTTATTTTTTATGTTAAAAATGCCCCATTATAAGCTCGAATATAAGGTATATATTACTTTACTTTTTTGTTTGTTGACATTATTTTAGGAAATACACTAGTGAATAAATACTGAGGATGGATTTTATTTTCATTGGCGACAGCTACAAAATCAATTAGCATAATGGCGTAACGAAATGGAAAACATGGCATGCATGTCAATTTTTTTTTTCGCATGGGCGTAGCTCACAGGATATGACCGATAAGAAATAAAAATACTTAACGTTTGCTCTTAGCGTTACGTGTAAGAAAATCTGAACGCGAAAGGATAAATTGCTTTTGAAATTTTTAATAGTTTTGGCAAATATTTCGATGACTTAACATGTGGATATATAACAGAAAACTTAAATAAAGATTGCTGATAATGGATGGATTTTGTCAGAGAATTCGAGATAAGTTTGCCGTTTTAGCCATAATTTCAAACAAGCACGCACAAGATGGGACATTGTTCTCGCAATAATATGGCTGCGGATGACAGGTATAGCGTCCTAACAGCGAAGAAGAACTGTCACACAATACCTGTCAAATGGAAAATGAACTGAATTGCTACAGGTATTCAGATTTTCTTGGAAAGTACTTAAAAAACTGTTTAGAGATGCTTTTAGAACTTTAAGCTGGAATATTTCTAATGTATATCAAAATGAGAGAAGAATAGGCGTATTACCTGATTGTAATGTTAGCATCCACTTTATACTAAGAATAACTAAAAGTGTGAGCACTTCTCATTGAAGAATAGATCCAGTCATATTATGGATTTCAACTTATGGAGCATGAGAAAAGCTTAAAAATTTGAAACCGCAATATCCATGAAATGCACCTATACGGTTCAAATGGTATAGTGATTATGCATCTTGCTAAACAGGTGATCACCTTTACATTTGATGTCGTTTAAACTGTAAACTCGGATACGTTAAAAAAGCTATACCATATGTTGTTTTATTTTTGCTGTGTTCAGTGATGTTTTTGTTAATAGAGACAAGAAGACAGTATTATCGCACAAGGATTGTAAATATGGCATTCTACAGTTCCTGATTCTTGTATAACATGGATATTATTTTTTCATTTTTCCTTTTTTGGTTTTTGTCCACTAGTATTGTTGCTATGTTTTTGGAGGGAGAAACAACTTTTGTTTTTTAGGAAAAATAAAATATAGAAGTTGGCAACACATTATTTTTATTTTTCTTATGAAACTTTTCAAAACACAAGTATTCAAGTAAGATACCATCAACTATAATTAGTCCAACAAAAGAAGAAGAGGAAGCCAAATACCACGATTAACGGTATAACACGCAAGAGTAACAACTCTTTATATTTGAAGTTCGTAAAACGTTTTGTGAAAATAATTGACTATGATAACTAAATTTTTTCTTCTTTTTCTTTTGTATAATTTTATGAGTGCTTTTAATGATATGTGCTTTTTTTTAAAGAAAAATTATGTTTACAAGTTAAGGAATTAATTCAGAACGTTACAGAACCTTCTGAAAAATTCATGAAAAATATTGCTGAATTGTTTACCGGAATTATAAACTGTGTAATAATTAGAAAGTACAAAAAATTTATTAACTTAAAAACTTTAATCTTCGCTCACTTTAAGATAATTTTTCCATTTAAATTGAATCAAAAATCATTTGTAACAGTGGAGGAAATGCATTTTAAATTTATTTTTTGATTTTAAGCAAATTAATTTCTCTACTCATGGGAATCAGAATGAAACAAACGATTTATAAACCTACTATTTTATACTATACTTTTGCTTTATAACGAATTAAACTTTTCACAGTAATATTAATGATAAAAAAACCATACCAAAAATATAAGTAGTAAAAGTAGCTTGTTAACAATTTTTTACGGTTTAGGATAAAAAAATTTTTTTTTTATGCTTTTCAAACAATATTTGTTCATTTTCAGTCATAAGTATTTTTTAAACATTTTTTAAAAATTAATACATAAAAATCAAAATGCAACACATCTTTTATAAAGGACAATTGTATTTTAAATCGGTCCAAGCAAATCCTTGAACTCTTCTATGCTTAAGAAGCATGTATTTTGTTGTTAATAGTGTGACCTTTAAATATATCTTTATTTTCCTATCCTGATAAATGAACAGAATAGTATCGAGTTTCAGTTTATTTTTAAATATGTAATCGCCTAAGAGAGTACACACAAAATTCTTTCTTTGCAAATAAAAGCAAATTAAATGAACTAACCGTCTAATTTTGGGCAAAAAGCCAAAAAGTAATTCATTTTTTACATCCTATATACATCACGTTAAACTCGATTATTTCTGTCGTCAAGTCCCACTTCTTACCTTTTAAGTGAAACAAATGATGACTAAATTAATCTATGTCTTCATTAAGTTCATCTTTTTCCAAACGGAGAGGTGTAATTGCCGTCCTGATTGGGACCGAAATTCAATATTCTGACATTTATCCCGGCTATGAAGAATATTTCCTCATTAATAAGTCGTCTTTAATCACGATTAAGTATTCACTACCTATGAAGAGCTTCTGTCGTAGAACGCAATTACTTAATATTAGTGCAGTTAATAAAATGGTTGAAGGGCAAAAAATACTGAGATAGGGAACATTGGTGACTGCTTAGGAAAGCTAGGCTTGACAGAGGCTTGTCAGAGGATGGTTAGGGGCTGACTCTTAACTGCAAAAATGAATGAGCCAAGTTAAAACTATATGTATTTTTGTATCGGCATTTTATTTCATTCTCAACTATTTCCTCATTTTTTCTACAATATAGCATTTAATTAAACTTAATTCAAATCTCATGGCAGAAGCTTTTTTAAAAGTGGACAATTAAAAAAATGTAATTTGACGTAATGTTTAATTTAACTTTTGCACTTATTGTGACTTGTTATTCCTTTTTATTATGTATTGCTGCTGCAGTAAGTAAGATAGATATATTTGAAAGATATAGGGGGGGGGGGTAATAAGAAGTGCAAAGTAACAAAAATTTTTTTATGAATACTGATTGTTTACTCATCATATAACCCTTAAATAATATATTTATTAAAACCAGTCAGTTGACTGAAGGTTTAAATATATTTAGAAAGATAAGTAGTATGAGAGGTAAGATCAAATAAATAATTAATTTAGAAGAACACATAACTTATGTTTCGAAAAAAGAAAAAAAAATCCAAATATGAGGATCAATTTCTGCAAGTATTAAAGAAATAGTTAAGAAAAGTACAGTAAAAAGATAAATATATATTTCGGAAAGCTTCTAAAATGATAAGAGGATGGTGTTGGGTATGCAATTATTTATCAAATCACGAAGGGAAGAAAATAAATATGGCTTAGGAATGGTATGAGGAAATAAAAAGTATTGTTTTTCCATCTGCACGTTGAACACACATACCCTTTAATCATAGTTACATTCTACTACAAAAGTTATGAAATCTACGCTGCTTTTGCTAACTTTATATTTCCTAAATTTTTATGAGCTTATGTAAAAATTCAACACTTTCAAGCTCACTCTATGCCAAAAACCACAGGAATTTAGGTACGATGTATACGAAGATCATTTATATAAGAGCAGCCAACTGATACTTCCGACATCGGTAAAATGATATTTGAATGAAAAAATTCAGATGAGTTAAAATGATAGATCATTAGAAATTTTCCAGTCATGCATGAAATTGCTTTTTTTAAAACAATCACTTGCCAAAACGATTGAACAACAAGAATTCTCATTTTACTCAAGTATGATTATTTTACGACTGTTATTTTTAAACGATATTGACATCTAAAAACCGAATAAAATTTTTTACCCTAATGCATGCCATTACTTTTCATGTGTATTTCTCATTCAAATGAGTATTATTGTCTTTCAATGGATATGCGCTGTTTTGACAAACATCGATTTTTAAATTCTTTTATTAGTTTTGTACAAAATCATTTTGTTGAAAAGGGTTAAGAACCAAAAATTTTAAAAACGATGCAGATAGTTCATTAAGATTTATTTTTATTATTTTTTTTCTCTTGAAAGCACTTTTGAAATTTGGTTAAACTTGAATTTTAAGCATTTAGTTTCCACTCAGTCATCCACCGAGAAGGGAAAAATACTACTCCCCTATGAGAACAAATTTTCAGATAGGAGTGTTTCATTAATATAAGATCTTATGTTTAAATCATGTTCATTCATTTATCATACCCAATCTTTAAAAAACAGAAATTTTCAGTGCGCAATTTGTTTCTAATTGAGTCGAGTAAAACCCATTTGTAATTAGGGTGCAAGGAACGAACGCTGGAACATTTTACAACGAAGTATGCAGATTAAAAAGAAAAAAAAAGAAACAATCTTTAAGTACAACGTTTCCTACTCATTTGTAATTTTACAATGCAATATATCAATCTTAGATTAATTTTTTACTTTCATTTAGATCTTATTTTTTATATTAGTCTTAAGGGAAGAGTTATGATGTTTCACCGCGAAGTTTCGGCTTAAAAATGGTTTGATTCTTAGTATCATTCAATAAGAAGTGTAGTGATCTTTGCAAAACAATATGAACTAATGATGTAGTTGAATTTGTGGCATTGTTACTAAATTATCTAAAATACTTTAAGTTTATGCAAATCATTGTTAAAAAACCCTAAAATCTAGATATATTTTTCAAGCAGCGCAGCAACTTTTCGTGTTAGGAAGGATTGTATAATGCAACTAGGATAGATCACTTTGAATATATTAAAATTAAGTTACATTTTGAGTAATTTAGTAATACTCACAGTAAGTGCAAGTAATTAATTCTCATATTGTAAGAAAAATATTATTTTATTTGTATAGAAATTAATTGATAAAATGAATATGTTAAATTAAACGAAAAATCGAGTTATTAATGTCAGTCTCAACGTTAAGCTAACAACACATTCAATATATTAGTCGGTAAATCAAAAGTCAAACCACCAATACATGATATTAAAACAAAGCTGCATCAAATTGAATAAATAAGTTAAAGGGTTTCTTATTAAAAAATATATAATACATATGCAGGGTTATACATAATACATAACAGTGTTTCTTTTACAGAGTAAATAAAAATATGTTAGTGGGAGGCCCTGATGTCCACACACCACCGAATCCCTTAATTTTTCTTAGATCGATTATAAACCCATATATATGTAGTACTCAAAATTTAATTAAGTATTTGTTATTAATAATTAATTTTATTAATTAATTCTAATTATTGATTTATTAATTAACATTTTGATGTTTTTGTTCCTGAAAATCGAAGAAATCAAAAGAATATGTTGGGCGGCGTATTGGAGCGTGATCCGAGAATAGCGGACTTTCGACCCTGGACACCCACTTGAAAAGTTCCTGTGTTAGAAATACGTTGGCACTTCCAGATACAAGAATTTTTCTTCTCAGTAACTAGCACGAATTCCCATTGCAAGTACAGTAAAGTCCCAAAAACTCGGCACTCCATAGCTCGGTAGTCTGGATAACTCGGCCACACACTTGCAGGTCGAAAAATGAGTTCATTGAACAGGATGATGCAGAAAATGTAAACTCCTAAAAAGAGTTCCTGAATAGGCAGAAGCCGATGAAAATGACATCGAACAGTGGTTCTGATACGATACCGAGCAAGACATTCGGTCCATTGCAGAAATTATTGCTGCTGTCACAGTTTATGAAAAAATGCCGGAAAATGATGAAGAGGTTGACGCTGAGGACACCACGCAAGTTCCTAAAATATCACATTGTGAGGGCCTAAAGGTTGACGAAACCGCCTTTCAGTATTTGGAACAACAAGGGGCGTTGGTAATGGACTTACTACAAAGATTTTGCAAAGTCGGCTACTTACCTTTTTTATTATAGACAGCTTTATGCCCTCATACAGGTCTCGTATTTATCTGAGGTGTGCCAGATCTGGTAACTTACTGTATACTATCTATTCATCAATTTTCATTTTCATGTAGTAAAGGTTCAATTAGTCGCCCATCCGGTATAGAGGTTAGCGACGCTGAATGCTGTGCCCTAGGGTCTGGGTTCGAATCCCGGAGAAGGCATGGATGTTTGTAAATGTATAGTGCCTTCGCGGCATGGGGGCACTCTAAATAGCAGTCGAGCCACAAGTCCTCTCGTGAGGTTGGCGGAAGAGGGAGAGAAATGGGAGGCCCTTGACCACTTCCAGGGTGTTCTCCCTCAAAATTGGGGTAGAACCGAGCCACCAGCTAACGAAAGGCGTACAATCTAGCTCGATGCCCTGATGAATTTCATGGGCCTCGATCTGACTACGCCAGACAGGTGGCATTAGCATCAACAACAACAACACAAAGGCTCAATGCCTTCATAAAGTACGTACTTTTCCTTTGTTTAAGGGTATTTGGGTAGTTTATTTTTCGTGGTATTCTCAAGCGAATACAATGAAACAATTGTAGTACAATATTTTCCGAGGAAACACTCCTTACTTATACTTTTTTAATCCCACTCTCGATAACCCGGCATTTTCACTAACTTCAAACTTCTTTCGGTCGACATTAGGCCGAGTTTACGGGACTCAAATGTATCAGTAAAAATGTTCCAGCAATGTCGCATCCACCCCTCTAATTCGCGGACGCCACTAAATTTGTCACCTTCTCCTCTCCTGTTCCTGTTCGCGTCACATTCATAACCACGTCAAACTGAGAGTAACTTTTGAAATATCAAATTCATTTTCAAACCTCGTGAAACATAATTAAATAATCCGGGGAATTATTTGTGACAAGTCCTGGCACGTCTCGAAAGGGGAAGAGGAGCAAGATGGAGAGAAAGAATTAGAGGAAACGGAGAGAGAGAGAGATAGAAAATAACACGAGGAAAAAAAGATAAGAAAAAAATAAAGATCCCAATGAAGAAGAGGAATACCTTTTATGTCTCCGAGGAGTGTTTAAGTTGCATTCATCTACATTGACTTTTGAAAGGTAGAGGGTTCAAAAGGCGCCTTTAAAAAACAAAACAGAAAAAGAAGAAAAAATGGGAGAAGTGTCACCACTCGGAAAAAGAGATTGTATTTAGCCGAGGCTGAAGTAATAAAAAGGCGAGCAGGAAAACTGCAGGAAATAAAAACTCCGCTTAAGAAGGAGAAGAACGCTTAATTTAGCTCATCACTGCCACGTGTCAAGTGTAATTGGAAGATTGGGGAAAAGTGGCGAAGATTTTTCGGGGAGTTAAAAAGATAGATGTGAAGCCCTCTCTGTTTTCATTTCCCTGCGGGAGTCTTCTTTTTTTCTTTTTCTGATATATTTTTCTCATGCTCGCAAATAATAATAATAATAAAAAATTCTCATTCTCAGATTAGGAGTGTTTTAAGTAAGAGTTATGTTTTGAGACATCATTTATTAATATTTCGTTAATAGAGTAACAGAAGTGCACGTTTTAATGAAAGAGGGAAAAAGAGGAAGGGTTGAAATTAGAATTTAATAGCGCTGTACAAAATTAACTGTTGGAAGAGGGAATGCTTTTTTCATTGCTTTTTTTTTTCTGTTGAGAGGAAAGAGATCATTAGAAAAACATTAGAGATATTTTTACACGCAAGTGTGTATCGACCGTGGAAACGTTGCAGAAATGTAAAATGTTAAAAGTACTATTTTTTGTTGAATTATTGTTACTATTATTTTTCTAATAAAATCCCAGCTTCTCTGTTTTGTTTTTTTAATTTGAAAATTTTAGGAATTGGAATCTAAAGTAGACATAAGAAAAATTGTGAAGTGTCTTTAAAATCCCAGTGAAATATATTAAAGTAGATATAAAATGAGGATAAATGTGAGTATTATTAAATTTCCATGCCTTAATAGAATTTGTTAATGTAAAAGGAAAAAAAATTAGCAATATTTTCCGCCATAATTTTCATATTTGGCTTCAAAATCAATTTTCTACAAAGCATTTATGAATCATACAAAAATAATACTTAAATGATTTTTTCCTCCATTTGATTTCTCGAAACTGTACTTGATTCAATTGTTCTCAACTTTAATGTTGTTAAAAAGACTATATAAAACAAACAAAGGAAATGTTACATTTTTTATCTAAATGTAAATTTTTTTTGTTTTCAATTTTAACACTTTACAAGAGTTATATATATATATATATATATATATATATATATATACATATATATATATATAATTAAGTCAATTCCTACTTAGGTCAACAAAGAAAATTTTTATTTTAGTTACTTTTTATTAAATAGTTACCTACAATTAATATAAATATGTATAAACATATTGCAGAATCACAATATTAAGTGACGAAATAGAAAGTGATTTTCCTTGCAAATTTCCTGTTTACTTTCTATATAAAGTGTTGGACTATTTTGTTGCTCTCTTTGCTATTATTTATTCCTTAAATTTAATAATATAGTATTGTAAAAAAGAAATCAAATTTTCAGAAATAAGGCCATCCCAGGTGGGATTTGAACCCACGACCTTTGGATTAGAAGTCCAACGCGATATTCATTTTACTACAGGTACAGAAAGAACGAATTTCTTTTCTATGTATTTATTCTGTTAGACTTTTATTTTTCTATTGCTATTTATTCATTTTTTAATTTAATTAATGAATTAATATTTGAAAAAAACACTGCATTTCAACTTGAATGTGTGTGTGTGGATAAATAGAAAGTATTTTATTAATGACTGAAAATTTGAACAATATATACACACATATATATATATATATATATAATAATATATATATATATATAATATATATATATATATAGAGAGAGAGAGAGAGAGAGAGAGTGAACTAAAATTAGAAATTGAAAAATGAAAACTGATAAGCAATTGAAAGATAGCTTACTATAATCAGAAAACCTTGAGACTTTTTTCATGGATTCCTCGTCTTAGCTTTGAAATGAAGACTGTGTGTTTCATAAAGTAAGGAAATAATTTTCTGTTTCAAACAATTATTTTTTCCCAATCACTATATTGCGACGCTACTTCTTCATCATATTTTTACTCCAAGTAAGTCACACATCATTTTCAGTGATGTAAAATGCTTACTCAAACAACCTTTATCCATGTCTTATATACACTCATGTCCATAAATTAAGGATAATTCAGAATCATACAGAAATTGAACTCTACAATAAAAATTTCACCTGTAGAATTATCACACACATCTTGAAGAAGAATATGCAAATTACAGGAAACCACCAGATGGCGCGGATAGTGCGTCACAATGACGAGAGTGTAAGAGAGGGGTATATAAGGAATGGTGGCAAAGAAGTAAAATTTTTCACAAGCGCTTTAAAAGCCTTTCAGTGCAATAACCGCATAGTTATGGCACAAAAGAAGCATTTGGATGATTTTTTACGTGGTAGAATTATCGAACGACTGGAATGTGGACGCACCCAGCTGGAAGTATCCGAGGAACTTGGAATCACTCAGAGTGTCATCTCTAGGCTTTGACAACGACTCCAAGATGATGGTAATGTGAGTAGATGTTACGGCACAGGTCGCCCCCGAGTTACAGCGCCAAATGAGGACCGGTATTTGGCAGTTACTGCCAAAAGAAACTGACGGAACACAGCATCAGACCTATCTCGTCAGCTTTCTTTAGCTACCGGTACGACAGTTTCAAGGCAGACCGTGTACAGACGCTTAGGGCACATTGGTCTATATGCTCGTAGGCCTGTCAGATGTTTTCCCCTTACCGCAACTCACTGTCGTCTGCGATTAACCTGAAGTAGAGAGCATGCTTTGTGGGCACCGCAACAGTGGTCTTGTGTGATGTTTTCCGACGAGTCCAGGTTTAGATTGCAGTTTGATTCTCACCGGACTTTCACATGGAGAGCACCAGGTACCCGTTACCACCAAGAGAACACCATTGAACGACACCGTTACGGTGGTGCAGGATGGTGCTCGTTTGGGGAGGAATTATTCTTGGTTCCAGAACTGACCTGCATGTTCAGAGTGTAACGATGACAGGCCATATCTATCGGGATGTCATTCTGGAACAACATGTACGTTTGTTTTGGAGCACCATGGGTGCTGAATTTCTGTTTATGGATGACAACGCCGGTCCTCACCGTGCAAACATTGTAGACGAATGCCTTCAATCGGAGGATATCACCCGTACGGATTGACCAGCATACTCATCGGACTTGAATCCGACAGAGCATGTGTGGGATATGCTTGGCCGACGAATTGCAGCCCGTCAACTCCCTCTCACCTGTCTACCGGAACTTCGGAGGGCATTGCTTGATGGAGTGGTGTAATATTCCCCAAGATCAGATTGATAATTTGATTAGGCGTTGTAAGGCCTGTATTGCATCGTCCGGGAGACATACTCCGTATTAATCATCATACTAACCATGTTATACAGTATTTTGTAAATAGGTTCTTTTTGGAAATTTGCTCCAGGGAGTAAAAATCGCAATTTTTATTAATTATGTCAAACATATAGCATCTTTTTTGCTCTTTACCTTTTGTTTAGTAAATAGACTTTACAAATAAGTCATATTTTTTCTTCTTCTGTCTCTTTCTTTGCCTGAACTTTATTATTCTTAATTTATGGACATGAGTGTATTAAAAACATATAATTTTAGTATCGATAGTTGCTTACATAACATTCTTCTTACTAGCTACTGTTAAAGGATGCAATATTAAAACAATCCAAAAATATGTAGTTTTTTACATATCAAAAACATCTACAACAAAATTCCTTTCAATTTATTCAAACAGTACTTTTTTTTAAATTTCTAGCTTTATTTCATGCGTCTAAAAACCTCACTCTCCTTTCAAATGTCTGGATAAATGAATGACTGTAAAAAAACTCACTACTTTTGTTTTAGTTTAACTATGTTCTGCACGAATTTTCCAAAACGCTTTTCTGAAGAAAAATAGGAGATTTTTCGGGATAGAAAATAAAACCCCAGAAGTTTTTCCTCCGCGGCATATCTCAAATTCTTTGCGATTTTTTGCTTCCGCCAAGAGGGGAATTCAGGCCGAGTTATACTGATTGTAATATACGAGAAACTAGAGAGTCGTGTTCGAATTTTTTCTATTCAGATATCTAGGCGGAAGGTTTAAAAGAATGACGTCTTAAACAACGGAACAAAACACTCCTGAAGAAAAACGACAAGGAGGCAGTGGATAAGAATGTGTGGAATTTTATGCAACCAAAAAACGCATTCCGAGAGACATGACAAAGAGGAAAGAAAGGCTGGATGAGTGGAACGGATAGCTGCTTCTGGTCGAAAGAAAAGCTTGCATATGTTTGCCGCAGCTGACCTATTGCATTTCGATGTCTGTTTTCCCCAGACGAGAGACCTTTTCATGCAAAATCTAGCCTACGGATCATATCAAACTACTATACTATCGCCATTTTTAGACACACATACATGCAGCTATTGCACTCAAAAGCAACTTCTATTTTCATTTTGTAATTCATGAAATGATAATTAGTATTATTGCGTAATACTTGATAATATCAATTCACGTTAAGGGGGAATTGTAGGATTTACACAAGTTTTTTTTTTAATTTAAAGATTTACAATAGTTTTGATTGCTCTCTATGTGTATGTATCATGTAAAACAGATTTTGCGCTAAAATTTTTTATAAACAGCTTATCCCGTTAACTCTTTTAAGGAAAAAAAACTAATATTAATGAAATGATTTTAAAATGCTACTCCTCCATGAAATTTGATTTAAAAGTACGTAACAATGGACAATGGATTACAAAAGTTGGTATGGATTTTGTGATAACATGATTGGTATCAGTACAATACTTTTTTTTATGGATGCTTATCGAAAATTCCTAAAAAACTGTATAAATTCTAAATTCAATTATTTTTAGTATTGCTTTGTTTGAAAAATGCATACCACTTTTATTACTTGAATTATTAGAAATAATTAGAAAAAATATCGAAGCATTTCACAAAATAGGAAAAAAGCAATAGCCTTTTAAATGAAGACAAATTAGTTATTTTATCTTTCTGAGATAAGTCAGCTCAAAATTTTGATTTGCCATTGGGATGTGAATTTAAACTAACTTAAAAGAGAACATAACTCTGCGTTTACTAAGTTTAGAGTTTTCAAATTTTGTGAGAGTATATAAAAATATATAAAGGATAATTTAGGCTAAAAACATTACATTTGATTTTTTGACCAATTTTCGTCAACTGAATCGTACTGTGTCCTCTCAATAAATAAAGCATAAAGCATATTTTAAACCTTATGCAAAATCGATTTAGTTTTTTAGACCATTACTGGAATATAAATAAGATGATCTTTATGATATTTAAAGATTGAACACTTGAATTAATTTTTTATAATATAACTATAAAAGAATATAACTATCTATAACTTAATTATTTGAGATTGGTCTATAATAAGGGAGAGAAAAACAATGTTTGTAAAAATTTCTGCTTCATTGGAGTCCCATTTAATTTATTAAGTGATCTAGAAACTAACCCTAACGTCCTACAGAAAATTAGATGTCTTACAGATATATTTAAATGAGAACTACTAATCTAAATAGGGTTGTTGTTACCTTGTGATTACTGTCACGAATTCGTGGCTGGCATGTCATGAGTTTCAGCTCCAGTGTCGGTGAAGATTCACCGTGTAGAGGGGCCAATGCCATTAAATTTATCCACTCTCAAAGTCTTACCAGTGGCGTGATGGGAAAATCCGGAGAGAGTGGTGTGAGAGTTCTGGTATCTTCTCCGTTACTTGACCGAAGCTCAAAATTTCGAGGTCGTTGCCAATAGCCCCTGTTTCGTTATAGTAAACACTCACTTTTTTAATAAATATACTTTTCAGCAGTGATCAGAATATTTATCTGCTTCTCTAAAACTTTCATTACTGTTACTTGATGAGGTGGGACAACTTTATATCTAGAGATAAACTAACTAAACTTAATGCAGTTTTAGCCCATTTTTTCAAGTGCCAGTAATTTTCAATGTTCATTAGAATCCAACTTAAACGTTGTACAACCTTCAGTGAAATAATACTAGTTTCGTATTGAGAACCAGGCATTTTAGAGGAGTTTTTAATCAGAATGACCACTATGAATTTTACAATCTGTATTTTATAGTTATTAGATTATTATTGGTTAGCTTGAATTATTTGTATTATAATACTCATTTAACTGAAGTCGTGTTGATTTTTTTTTTCTCTCGAAAGACAAAATAATACTGATTTAGAAAATAACTTGGCCATACAGATATCATACTAACTGATTAAAATCGATGAAATTTTTTTTTTCAGAATAAAAGATTAACCTAAGAGCACTCAATAAATGCGTTGATTTTATAAAATGTTTTTGCAGAAACTATACTATTGTAACTCTCCATTTTGGAAAGAAATAAGTCACATATGTTGCATTCAAAAAAGTCATTCAAAAAATTTAATGAGTTAAAACTTAGCTGAGAACTATTAGTTCTTATTATAATAAAATCATTACTTAACCAAGTTTCATTAACTGGTGTTATTTCAATACAATTTCTGAGTAACTAGTTAACAAAATGCTTTAATTTTTTTCATTTAATAGCAATCTACATATCTTTTTTTGGGATACGAAACTTCTCATTTTTACGAAATTTACTTTTACATTAAAGTCATTTTAAATAGAAACGATTGCATTCTTTTCTTAAAATCAGGTCATGCTCGACTAATACATTGTCAAAGGAAAAACCCCAAAGTTTTAAGTTTATTTTTTCAAAAGAATTGATTATATGAACACACACACACACACACACATTTAAACAAAACTACTTTTTCGAAAAATGTGATTCTAATCAGTCATAAATCCATATTTATACTGAAAATGAAACTTTTGTCAAGATGCAAAAACAGTTAAAACATAATTAATATATCTCTTCTGGTCATGGAGAGACATATGAGTAGTCAATATAAAATTAAGTCTGTGAGTTATTAACAAGAATCATCATTAAAACATATAAAATATTTAATTAAGATGTCTAATATTTTTATTTATAACATCTAATTACATACTATTACAAGAAAAATCAATGAAAATGTAATACTTATGATGTTTGTTTCAATATCTTGAAATAAAAACTAAAATAAGTTGAATTTAATGTAATATAAACACTCATGTAGGATGAATGATTGTGAAATTATATAAAATTTAAGTTTTGATAAGATTTTTAAGTCTTGGATCAGTTTGAAATAGCAAACGTTAATGCAAAAAAAAAAAAAAAAAAAAAAAGAAAGGAGAGTCTTTTGTTATCAGAATAAATGTTAAGCATTCGATTACAGGCCTTTCAGAATTATTTCTATTAATGTACATAAAACAGGAAAAATAGATATGTTACCTAAATTCTACCTCTAAATAACTATCTAAAATGAATTTTGACATGAGAAACAACAACAACATGCAATTTAAATTTATATGTACCTTAAGAAAACCACAGTTACGCTATTATGAATTGATAAAAAGGGGATTATCGAATATTTATGCATTCTGAAAATACCTTATCAATCATAAGTGATTGATCACAGAATAAAAAATTTAATTATAAGTGAGGGAAAAACTATGTATTAGTAAAAATATGTACTATTTTTGTTAATAAAATATTTTTCTGTGTGATCCATAATTGAAAACGTGACCAAATATGTCTTCTGTATCAGATATAGACCCCTTTCACTGTGACATACATTGAAAATGGAGAAGATACCTTAGCATGGTAGTGTTCCGGGCAATATATAAGACTGTTGTAGCTCACATGTTCACCGCCCTCCGCCCCTCAAGTTGGGACATGTTTGTTTCCGATCTACTGACTCGGACATGCTTTTGCAATATCAGACCCTGACTCAGGGATCGGATCCCAAAGAACAGCCATTAGGATCTCTTGTCCCCTCCCGATTTTTTCCATTTTCTTCCAACTCTTGTGTTACACAATGGTTTCGAATACATCAGTGGCCCGCCACTGTCAAGATGGATGTGGCTTGAGTTGCTTTCTTTTTCCCCCCACTTTCTTTCGTGCAAAAACCTGCCATCGACTGGCTTCTGCATAAAGAAATGGAGCGATTTCCTTTTCCAGAATATTTTATCCTTTCCGCCCAGTTCAGATTAAATTTGACTCGAATCTCCTGGGGTTTTCTCTCCTCCTTCTGAGCTTCGTTTCCCACTCACTAGGAAGAGTAGATAAAAATTTCTTTTATTCAAACTTGAACGACTCCAGGAAATTGAAAATTAATGTTCTTTTGGCTATTCCGTGTAATACTCCTTCAACTTGGAAGAAGTGAAATAATAGCGTCTATCCTTGGAAAAAAAAGTGGTTATATATTTAGGTTGTAAAACCAATCCCTGACTTTATTATGAACCATGTAGGTAACACAAGAGATTGCAATTTTCTTGCCATTATAATATGTAAATAAATTTTAGATGTGTAATATTACTTTATTTATTTCAAATATACATTTTAAAAAAGTTTAGCTTCTCAGTTCAATACATAGTAACATTTAATAAAATATTGAATTAAAAAGAATTCTCAAACGATCAGGATAACAAAATCCTTAAGATACGTGACATAAAAAATATTGAATTTTACTTGTGATCGGGCTTTCATGCACCTTTATACATAATAAATAACTACTGGCGATTTTTCAAAATCATGTAATGAAGATCTCTTAAACCGAATTAATTATAAAAAGAAACAATTGCAAAATGGTTACTGCTCCATTAAACAGGAAATAAATTTAAAAAATACAATTGTGTTGCAAAAATATCGATTAACAATGTGTGAAAATAATCAAGTATTTATCCCTGTAATGAGCTAAATTTGTATAGATGAAAATATTTTTATAACTTCAAAATAGTTGTACCAATAATTTAAAAACATTTGTTTGTAATCTGACATTGAGACCAATAAGGAAGTGTATTTGGGCGTCGCTTTTTAAAAAAAGATTAAAGTAATCTATTTCTATATTACGAAATTTTAAAAATTTGTTCTGTAAGATTCCATGAAATATCAACATAATCACATTGGCATACCACCACCCATAGCATTTAAAAAAGAATTCTTTTTTTTATGAAAAAAAAAAGAGAAATTCTTATGTATTTCAATTTATGATTATTTTTTTTAAATAGTGCATTTCATTTATTCTGCATCCGTCCATAAAACTAATCACAGCTTAAAAGTAATCCAAATCTCGCTGTGTGAAGCTAATGTAAATTCTATTTAACCATTACAGGAAAATTAATGTTCTTTAAAGACTTTTGCATTACTTTCACAGTAGGAACATGCCATTTGAAAATTTGTATCCACATTGTGCGAAACATATCACAAAGAGGATATTCCTTATCCCCTCCCTCCAAAAAATATACCATTTATTCAAAAACCAACGATTTGATTAATTTAGATCATCCTAAAAATATCCCATCCGAAAATGAAATCAATGCTGCCCCACTCTTAGCAGCTTAACATTTCATTACGTTCTCCAATCCACTTTGATCCCCCATGGAGGGAAGAACAAATAAAGCTCTGTTCGCGAAAAGAAAGTTGCTCACTTGTTTTTATTGCGCCCAAATCCCTGTAGCATCGGGATCAACACTCATAGTCATTCCTTTTTACAAATATCTCTTCTCTTAACACTAACCCCATCTAAAAGACCTGTGTACAGTGTACATGGAGTAGTGACAAAAGAGTGGCCAATCCCTGAGATCAGTCGTCAAGGTGGTAAAAAGAGCGTCAGCCCCTTGTGCTATAAATACTGACTCGTGAGGAATACCAAAGGAAAATCCTTAGCAAAAGTAGGGATTTGTTTGAAATGTGTCATTTCTTCTTGGTGTTTGTTATTCACGTGAGGTTTTAGGTTGTTATTCATCGACCGGATAAGTTTCTCGGTTTTTATTTTTCATTTTCTTACCCTGCTTTTTGGAGGATGAGACAGTCATAATAAGTGCATATTTTGCGTTTGTGAAAGTTGGGGTTAAAAAGTATATGTGGTGCAAAAATCTTTAGTCTTCAACATTTCTGTATTTTGTGTGTTTCCTTAGGATTTTTAAAGGTTTTATAAGAAGGGGGAGGTGTAAAAATGTTATGATTTACAGCATGAAAATTTTTAATAATTGATTTATTCTCTTAGTTTTTGCGCAAAATATTAATTAATAATCTAATTTAATTGTATTACATAACATGTTATGGGATCTAAATTAAGTGTACCTTAAGTTTTCCAATTTCATGCAAGTGATAAATACACACAGTAATAATAAAACATTTAAAATTAAATACATCTTAGAAAAAGTATCTTGACTGATTCCACGAACAAAAAATATAGTCTTAATTATAGGGAATACTTTTTTAGAAGTGTAAAATAATAATAAGAAGAAGATATATTTTTGTCTGATTGGAATAAAATGATTTTTAAGCAAATTCACTGACTGCCATTCAAAAATTAAATTTTCTCACTTCAATATAAATTAATATTTTCTTCATTCACATATGCTACTATTTAATAATTTTTTTACTGCCTAGGTAATAATTTCCCTCCAATCCAATTTTTTTTTTACAATTCCTATTTAAGTGGTCAATTTTTTTGCCCAAAATATTCAGAAAAATAGCATGTTTTTTATTGCATATATTTAAGTATATAACTTAATAGCAAGTGAAAATGCAGAAGTTTTATTTTCACTTTTAAAGTTTTTACGCTATTTTTTGTTTTATAATTGTAGAACACAAAATCCCCTAAAGGATTGCTTTCATAAGTAAACCCTGCATGTTATGAATAATGTTTCATACATCCTAAAAGAATTTTTCTTTCATACTTACAAAAAAATTTCATGTTCAGATCTCTTTTTCGAGCAGTTGAGGATTTTGTGTACGTGTGTGCATGCATATATGTATATATATGCACGCACGATTTGAAGCATGGTGTAGTTTGAAGCAAGTTTTATAATGCAATGAGGACAGAGTTAATGCTGGCTTTTTTTTTGGATTATACACTCTACAATAACTATATGTTGATCGCAATAATAATGTACTTTGACGGTAGGCTACAATAAGACCTTAATTATAAACCGTACAGATTATCAGGATAAGTATTAAATTTTGTATATGTTATTTTTAAGTAATATAAATTTTAAGTTCGCTACTTTTAAGTCATAGGATAAGTACTATGTTACTTTTACTTTCTAATGGACTAAATTCATGTGACGTCATAATCACATGATAATTTTAAATCACGTGTTTTTAGCCAATCAAGTTCAAAAACACATGTGATGTCATAGTCACGATAAATGCAATTATCTATTTTCAGCAAATCAGTTCATGCACTTCATTATTGCCAAATTACGCTTTTTGCAGAAACTTTTTTTTAAAAAAAGTAATATTTGTCACTTTATTTCAAAGCACATGTATAAAACAAGACTTTTTTTCTTTAATTTTAAAATCTTTTTGCAGAAATTTCTTTTTATAACTCTTGAGCATCTTTACCCAACTATGCAATTTGAAATTTTACCTAAGTTTTACAAATAGAATAAAAAGTACAAGCTATAGTTCATTGTCCGTTTTGAATTCAATGTAGAACACGTGTTTATATTATCATGTGACCGTCATGAATTTAGTCCATTTTTAAATTGGAACAGATTGCAAATGAACATGCAACGTGTATTTTATTTTTTATTGTGTCAGAATGTATTTTGTTTTATTTCCTTCCAATAAATAAATAATTTCTTAAAAATAATACTTTACATTCGACTTTTCGATATGCTTGAGCTCCCCCCCCCCCAACCGTAGGATTATTAAAATGCGAACTCATAAGAATTGAATAATATTAATAATAATAGAATTTATTCCTCTAGCCATCAAAGTATCATATTCAATTTCCCCCATCCAACAAATATTTTTGTTTTCGATTCTAAGCCGCAACCGATTTTTAATAGCATAAACATTGTTGAAAAAAGTGAGGCTTAGATTTGAATAAATACGATACACACAAAATTTAGAAATCTATGATGTTTGTAAATCACTCCAACACCGTTCAACCGATCACTATGAAAATGTGGATGTATATATATTTTTTTAAGGAAAAGGTTTTTGCGCTATCCTCGTTGTTCCTGCTCCCCACCAGGTGGCGTTACAGTAAAGCAACTTCTGCACCGTTCAATTAATTACCAAGTTGCCAACGTGGTCACCAAAATAGATGCCAACTTGGCTCTATCCCCAACATTTCGTTATATTTCTATTGAGAGAGAATCGCCATTATAATATAAGGATAGGCACTGCTTGCGAATATTATAATTTTAACATAAAATAAACGCAACAGAAAGTATTATTAGAGTATTATACATCCAGATAAAAATTATTTACACTATTTTAAGTGATCCTTACACAAAATTTGTAACAATGTGTTACTTTTGCTGAATAGATATTAGCTTAGGAAGGTGTTTTCAAAAATCTTCCCACAAGAGAGTTACGGGGTGTTATACATAAATTTAAAAAAAATCCTTTTTATCATCTATTAGAACTCCAGACTTTAAATTTAGCAAATATGGTTTTTTTGTTCAGCTGAAATAAGCAAAAAGATTTTTTTTGTTTTGTTTAATTTGCAATTCACGTAGAATTAACTCATTAAAAACGTCTTTATCTTTCAATCTGTATTGTTTAATTTTTCAATCCACCCGTGCGAATTATAGGTGTACCAACTGGTATTTCATATAATGGGTATTGTTTTAATAAAACATGTAAAGCTCATCATTTTAATACTGTTGCATTGAAGGAAAAAAAAGAATGAATTTCATGTAAGAGAAGAAGTATTAATTTGAAGCTCCCTTGAAAAAAATACACTTCATATGGTGGTGGAAATTAAATATGATAGTTATGAAATAATATCTATCCATATATATTTGGAAAAATGTATTTCCAATTCCTTGTCATTAAACGAAAACAGATTTAACAACTGAAAACATCACAGCTTTAAAATTACCTAAGCGAAAATAACTTAAACAAATGAAATTTTCCCAGTTTTAAAATTACCTAATTACTTTTATAATCATTTTTTAAATACTTGCACGATGTACGAGTTCCAAAAACTTAGATCAAAATTAACAATATTTGAAGCCTTTTTTTCTCCCATGGCAAACATTACTTATTCTGCCGTCGCTTTTCTTTTTTCCCCCGTCACAATGTTATTAATACATAAAAACTTTGCTTAGGTTCTTCTTAGCATCTATTTATCACTCTATACTGGTCACTAGCGCTTAGAAAGGGAAGAAAAAAAAATCATTTATGAATCGAAAAGAAGAAAGAATCTAAACACAGGCGAAAGGGGAGGAAAAAAACAAGAATCTAAGTTATATAGTACAGAGTGAATGCGAGTGTGTATGTGTGAAAAAATTCGGCTAGCTCTACCATTTAGGTGTAATATACCAGGGAAGGAACAGATCAATATTGGACTATCAGTCGAAGGAAACCGATAGCGACATCGTATCAAAATCCATTCTTCAAACGGAGAAAACATTAAGGTCAGCGCCGGCACTACAGGAAATGATCGCACCATATGCCCCAGAGAATGTCGCCGCCCCTGCGTTTCGCGCATGGGGCATATCTTAGATTTTCTCTTTTCTTTTTCATTTCTCCTCTGAGCAGGGATTTTGTTTTATTTATTCTATGCTTGACCTTAGGAGTCTACACACCGGATACAATTAATCATCCCTAGTCTAGCAATACTTCGCAGTTCTGATGAAATGTCCGAAACCGATAAGAAGGGAAAAAAATATACTTTCCCTCTCTCTCTTTTTTAAAAAAAATAGGAAACGGTTTTTAATCGGTTTTTGAAAGAGATTGGGAGAGAAAGAAGTTGGACAGTTTATTTGGAAACCCCCCATCTCCTTTAACCGAACATTTTAAACATTTGAGTGAAGATGTTTATTTTTTACTTATAGATAGGATGTATTTCCTTATTTTGGCAGATATAAATATTCATAAATGTTGTCTTAGTATTATCCCAAGCAATGATAAGGAATATAAGGGATTTTTAATTTAAAGACAGAATTAGAAACATTGATAATCTAATAAATAATTTATTTTTGCTTTTATTTTATAGAAAGAGGACTTTTCGACATGGAGATGACTGATTAAAATACATTTTGAATCTGCCGACATGCACGCTTAATAATATAACATATACATAATGAATTCAAATTTATAAAACAAATTATATTACCAAGTTACAGAAGTAAGTTAAAGTTTTCAGGAATATGTGAGCCTAAAAAAGTTTCATTTTTAAAGCACATTACAAGTTAAGAGCAATGATATAAAGCTTGGTTTGTCAACATAATTTAACTGCTGCGGATTAGAAAAAGACAAGCTTCCAGGGAAAATTTCTTCAAATCTCTTGGTCACGGTAAACGATAAAATATTAGGCACATGTTTGATATTTATATATTCAACACATTTGTTTCTTAAGGTTTAAAAAGTATCCATATCAATACTATTACTGTCTTATTTGTGTCTTCTATATTTACTTTTTTCAACTATAAATGAAAAAATAACATAGGTATCAAAGATATTATCTATTTCCCAAATAATTCACATTACGTTGGGGGAGGGGTCAGATATATTTTCTGTGATATTCATCAAATGAATTTCAAATTTAAATTCTGAGGGACTTTTTGCATGAAATAAAAGAGTTTAGACACCTTCTTCCGTAAAATTAAATTATCTGAGTGAAAAAGAAAGTTATCATGTATTATAATTGTGAATACTTTATGTGAAAGATTAGAGAACAATGGAATCGTTTAAAAACTTTTAAAAATATTTTTTTTTTGTTTGGAAATTGATAATTATGGAGCTGTAAAATTATTTGCTTTTTTCTATTAGTACAGGCAATAATAATACATGTTTGAATAGTTATGGCTAAAACTCATAAAATATTTAATGCATAATTAGAACATTTAATGATTAACCCCTTTCACAATCGATTTGACTTGATCGCGCTAAACTGGCCAAACAATGCACAAATGAGATAATTCGTGCTGAGTGGTATTTAATGCTTCTGCAATTTTCGCATTCGAATATAATCGATCGCTGTCTGCACTTGTGAGATAGACTACTGTCATCGTGATTTCGTAAATTTAGATAAATATGAGAAAAAAGCCTTCCTTGGTTTGTTAGACATCAGAATTTGAAACGCAAATGTTTTCAATAAAAAATTTGAGGTGAAAAAAATTTGGATTTTAGAGAGAAGTTAGAAAGATTTATACAAAGTTATCGCAGCGAAACAAATATAAAAAAAATAGGGTGCATCAAAATCTTCTGGAATTCTGTGACTAATGGAACATCATTTTCTTAACTTTGTTCCACCAACATCCAAAAAAAAAAGCTCCCACAAGATATTGCTCTGTATGTGAGCTAAAAGTGACAGCAAAGAAAAAAATAGAAGAGAAAAGAGTGTCGTTTCGTGTCTAATAATTGCAATGTTTGGCTATGGGCTCCACCTTGCTTCCAAATATATCATACAAAATAAAATTTTTAATAACTTTTTAAAATAGACATTACTATTATTATTAATTCTTAATAAAAAATGTAAATAAATACTTATGATAAAAATATGTTTTTTTTCGAAACAGCTATTCGAAAAGAAAGATCATAAATGTCGATGTACGTGCAAGATTACGATATTCGGCTCTTATGAGCAATGTGGTTCAAAATAAAAAATTAAAATAAAAAAATTGATTGGTTTTGTAATTTTTATTTTTATTTTTGGCCGAAACAAAGTTCTAAAATGTGTTTTCATAAATAAAAAACTTGTCCCCCCCCCCTCGGTTCTTCTCAAAGTAATTGTCCATTAAGAGGGTAATATGTATATCAAGTATATTTATTCTGAGTTTTTTTTATCTCATAAAGTAATTTTAACTCTGTTCATGCTTGACACACTGAAATAAAATCAGCCTAACATTTCTTCTAACCCTTCTTCCGAAAAAAGGATCAAATCGCCATTTAATCCTTCTCTCTGTCACTGAAAGTTAAAGTGAATAATGACGACACAAACTGTTAGTGTTATATTTAAAGTACTGCACAAGAGCCTTAAAGTGCTTTCTCAGGCACTGTATTATCCGATGACCCTCTCAGAAGGATGAAGTCCGTGAAAAGAGCCCGAGGGTCAGGTGGAGAGGAAAAACCCTCACCCATGTGTGAAATCCTCAGTAAGAGTATTTTTAAAGCGGTTTAAGACTTTTTCTTGGAGTAGCTTAGCATTTCAAAATCTCCGTGGACACCTCAAAAGATAGAATTTTATATTTTTGTTGATCTCTTGTGTGAATTTTTTATTTGTTTTCTAAGAGATTCATTATTTTTTTATAAGTCAATATTCATAATCACTGTTTTTGTAAATCATAGCAATCTGGGAAATAACTAAGGATTTAAATTAACAGAAGACCATTTATGTACATATAGAAAACTTTATGGTGAAATTCATGCATTAATTTTTATTAAAATTCGTCGGGTATATTGCAATGAATTCGTTAACGCTGTATGTATACGAAAATCCCAAATTATGTGAAATCATAATTTTTTCAAACAAAATCTTGATGTTGCTTCTGTCTAGTTGATTGATTTTAAGTTTTCATTTGGAATAAATACTTTCATAACTAAACGATACAAGAGCAAGTAAACAAATCCAAACGTAATTTATAACGAAAAAAATAAAATGAAACTTTTTAATGTTCTAATTTTTAATTAAAAAATTCCTTCTTATGTTTTTTAATGCTCTTATCTTATGTTTCCAACGCTCCAAAGATTCTAATCAAACTCTAAATGCAATTTTTATGCATTTTTAAGTTTGTTTGGTTTTAAATTTTATGTATAACTGGGGTTGTATGTAATTTATGTATATCTTACAAGTTCCCTCAAATGTTTTATACTTAAAATTTTTCCATTTTTTTGAAAAAAAAAAATACATATGGGGATTGTTTTTTTTATTTTACCGAAACCAGAATACTTTAATATATACCAAGCATTTGACGATACTAAAAAAAAACTTTGAGTGTTTTTCAAAGATATCTAAATATGTTGTTAAGCATGGTCAGCGTTTAAATGGACAAATGCCACCCGTATATATCTACGATTACTGTTTAAGTATCATTTATGCTGTTTAGAAGGTTTCTTTAAATGTTTTAAACTTAGAGCAGAATAAAAAAAAAACTTACATTTCAGTATTTTGTTCTAAGCTTCTTTTACAGTTTTTTTTTGTTTTTTTTGCACGTTGTTTAAATAAAAAGCCTTTGCTTCTTTGTTTACTTTTCTTTTGATTAGATAAATGAATATATTTTTATTGAAAAGTATAATTTACGTTCAATAATTATGCTATGTATATAAAAATTTCAATGATTTTCTGAGAATCTGTATCTTGTATTTTAACAAATACCTTCGAACTTTTAGTCAATGTTCTCCTCATTGAAAGCAATGTTGATGCAAATTACACTTTCAAAACATTCAGAAAAAAATGGTTTTTTATTTGTTCCTTACCTGTATTATAGCAGAATGTTATTTAAAATGATATAAGTTCCAAAAAACAGTGAAATTTCAAACTTTTGTGTGATGTTTAATTTTGAAAGGGACTAAAAAAACGTGATGTCAGCTGATGTTTCTCTCTCCCTCCCCCGTTAAAAAAGACTTGAAATGACTGATGACGAAATGATTCTCCAGAATTCAACAGTAGATTTGTCTTGGATATGAAATGTATGAAAAATGGTTCTGAAAACTTCTTATACTATGAGGAGCCTTCCCAATTTTACAGAAGCAAAGGCAGATTATGCTATTTATAAGAATTGCATTTTTTACAAACTGAGTGATGGAAGAAAGTATGAACAGGGCAGTGGCAGAAAAGAACAATCCTTGTCACTTTATAATATTTTAAGTATTAGCTGCGATAATATTTAGAAGATATTTTCCTCCTGGCAAAACCAAAAAAGAATTAAAATTTGAAAAAAAAAATCAACTCATTCTAAAAGATACGTTAGTTGTAAAACCATTAGATTTTATCTCGGTTAAGCTTAGTCATATGAGTATTGAGATGTCATTTGAGGCAATTCCACTCGAGTGAAGAAAATATGCATTAAAAACTATTTGTGGAACTTCCTGTTATTCATTTAGCATCGGTGATGAACCTATACACTGGTTTTGTTTGGCAACTCGAGATACATGGTGTAGTCATAATGTCATCATCAATGCTACTCTGCATAATTACAAGCTCGAGACAGTTCAAGATGTCACAAATCCTGCATTGGTAAATTTATTCCATCTAACATTTCTACAGAAGTGTTTAGGTATCAAAACACACAGAGCATGAACAAAATCTAAAATAACTTAATATAGAAATTTTGTACAAAGGCAATCGATTATGTTCTTCAGATTTCCAATTTTACATCAGATCTACCATAAGGCATTTTTAACGATGGAAATCAAATATATACCACAGTTTTAAGAAACAATTGTGTAAAAATTGCCAAGAATGAGGGCTTATCCCTTTCTGAATGTAACGCATTTCAAATGTAAACAAAAAATAGTTTGGTGTCCTTTTTTTCGGAAGAAAAAAAATATTAGCAAACTCTGGAGAGGAGATAATTATTTGATCTACAAGAAGTTAAATGGGAGGATTTTGAAGTCTTTTAGCTCATAAGTCTCAAAATAAAATATAATTTTTTCTCAAAATAAATTATTTCTGTCCACTAAACTATTTAATTAGAATAATTAAATTTAATTATTGAATAAATAGTAACAAACAAAAATAGTCGTATAAAATTAAGTAATATATAAAATGGAAAATTGCAATAAAAATTGCTTCTATTTTACCTCTTAATGTTCTGATTCTGTCATATGTATATACATATTTATATTAATTGTAATTATTTAATAAAAATTAACTAAAATAATTTTTTCTTTATCGACCTAAGTAAGAATTGATTAATTTTTTTTTATATTACTTGTTTTTATAAATTAAAACTTGTGCATACAAATAAAAACATCTATCCGTTTTCAGCTGATCAGTGTTGGGGACATTCACCTCACTGTTTTACCAATCTTCTCTCATAATGGATCAGAATCGGAAAGCGGTGCGCTTTGAGAGTCTTGAGTTACCACCTCCAGGAAAGGATTCGAAAGGGTGTGTCTCGTCTGTCTGTCTTGTACTGAGGGTGTCAGCCTCAACCGGCTTCCTGAAAACACTTTCTGAAAACAAATAACACGTCGGCATTTGTAAGAAAGAAGATTGAATTCCAGCGTGGGAACAATTTTTTTTAGGTGAACAGTTTCATCTAAATATACGAATGAAGGTAGATTAAAAAAATAAAGTTCTTATTGGTACATAGATACTTGCTTTTACGATATGTAAATGATCGATATCAGTGGCACACACAAGGAGATGTCTACGGGTCCACCCCCCCCCTATAGACCTTGATTTTCTTCAATTGATTATAACGCTATGCATATAGTACGCAAAATTTAATTAAGCATTTGTTTTGACTAGTTAATTTTATTAATTAATTCTAATTATTTATTCAACAATTAACTTTTTATTGGTTTTCCAGAAAATCTACAAAATTAAAAGAATATTTCGGATGGCGTACTGGAGCATGATATGAAAATGTTGGACATTCGGCCCTAAACCCCCCTCCACCTTGAAAAATCCCTTTGTGCGCCACACTGATCGATATATATATATATATATATAATTACAAAGAAAATAATTAAGCATTAGTTTATGCAGTGCGTGAAATTCTAATATTTTTTTCCTTTCGCTCTTTCATGGGAACCAAAACAGTTTGCATTAACACATTTGTTAATTACAAAAAAATGAAATACATATATATATGATAATTTGAGCTTGACAAGATAATTGTGTGATGGAATCAATAGCTTTCTGCGGACCTTTTCCCGTATAGTAGCTCTCCTCTCTGATTCAGTTGACTTCTGATATTAGTTTTTTTACGCCCGATTGGTTCGCGTTTTCTAACCAGAGAAATAGGGTTGATGCTCCGTTGTTCTGTGCTTTTTGAGGCAACCAATGGTGATAGACCCCTCATCATTAATTGCATTTAAGTATTATTAGTTATAATAATAATTATTAATTGCATTTATATTTCATACATGCATCGTACGTGTAACATAAGCCTTACTTACTCATATTGCTGATATCTTATTTAAAATAACAAGTACGTTTATGAACTTTAAATATGAGGAACGGAATATTAAAAAAGTTGTACTCACCACTTTAAATGCTCCCGAGATACAAAAATAACACCGATTAAAACGATTAATTCAGATAAATTCCCCAGTCACGCTTAATGTCGACCAGACTCTTTACACAAGTGGCCCAGTATTTCTATGTATCAACGCATAAAAGTATATATATATAAGTGGAGACTGTGCTTTATGACTAAGACTATTCCTAGTCTAAGAACAGGTAATCACAGAGGAATGAAGGTTGATAGCGATGATATAAGAACTTATAGGAATTGTGATAACTGTTTAGATATAGAGCTAGCCTACTCATATTTTTGACTGTCTAACAATTCCTGTTGGCCTACAAGAAATATGGGTCCTGTTTTCGTCAACAAACTTCTACATTTATAACATTGAAAAGATTACCAGAGCAGTCATCTGGACCCATGGTACTTGTTTGATTTGGTCCGGTCATGGATACTACATCATCATCATCATCATATATACAGGTATAGGACAAAATAATAGGAACATCCATTTAAGAATAAGTCATCCTTCAAGAGTCCAATAAACGGCCGTTATGTGTAGCAACCGTGTGCACCTAATGGAGGCGAAAAGAAAAGTATCAGTCAAGAGTGACAGTGGGAGAGTTGAATGAGAAAATTCTGTTTATAGCAAAGCGTGATTATGTCCACAACTTTGATGTGAAAAGAGCCATGATAATTGGAGCTTGCCTGGCAAGAGTGTCCGGGTCCAGAACAGCCAACGTTAAGGATGTTTCAAGGACCATTGTGTCAATAGTTATAACAGCCTGGGTAAGATGCCTATACAAACCTGGGTAAGATGTCTCTTGCAAAGCACAACAATGGGCGAAAGCCGAATTTGATGGGCCATGATAGACGGGTGTTGAAGCGTAAAATCGTACATAAACACAGGACTTCACTGCCCTAAGAATCCTCCGTGGGGAATACTCACCTGCAGAACGCCATATCCTTGGAAACTGTTAAAGGATAGTTGCATGCTACGAACATTCATGGCAAAGTAGTAATTCTAAAACTGTTAGCTTCTGTGCGGAATGCGATGATGAGACTACAGTCATGCAGAGGCAACCTAAACTGAACACAACTGCAATGAGAACAAACCTTCTGGTTTGAAAAATTCTCATTTACATTATTCCAGTTTACTAGACGTATGTCCGTTTGGCGAACACCGGCAGAAGCATTTCATGTTGACTGCCTGGTTCCAGCCGTGAAACGTGGAGGGGGCTCTGTAATGGTGTGGGATGCAATATATTCCTGTGGATTGAGGTCTCTCTTTGTCTTGAAGGGGATGATTACAGGCAACCATTATGGACGCATTCCCATAGATAATCTTCCCCCTATGCTTCTGACTCTTTTTCCGAGAGAACGTTCTGTATTCCAAGATGACAATGACCCTATTCACTCTTCTCGCTGTTTTCAAACATGGTTACATGAGCATGATGATGAACTGGAACATCTAACGTGGTGTTCCCAATCACATGATCTGAACATCAATGAATATAATTCTAGGGATTTCTAGAGAACAAATTCCTATTCGGTTTTCTCCTCCACGCATACTTTTCCGATGAACGTTCAAAACCTTTATATTTGTCAGTTCCACTTTAATTGCAAGCTGTCATTCAGGCCAAAGGTTTTTTTTTTTTTTTTGCCCAACCTTTACTAATAAAATAATTTTCATTTTTTCATAGATGTTTCTATTATTTTGTCCTATATATATATATATATATATATATATATATATATATATATATATATATATATATATATATATATATATATATGGGAATCTAACCGAAATCTTCCAAAAAGTTAGATTCTTGAGATAGTGGGGCTTTTGTTTTGCGGGGTGTCTAGGGGTTTTTTACCATCTATGGGTTAACTTTGAAAAAATAAACAACGTAAATTAAAGAAAGAAACTTGTTGCAAACTAAGTAATTTATTGTGAGTTTTAGGGGAGTATTTACAGGCGGAATATTTACAGGCTAGAAATTAGAACACACACACATGCAGACATTTAAAAATATAGGTAAGTTACATTATTCCCTCTTGGAGGAGATGTTAGAGATTAAATAAAACTCATTATGCGGTACTATTGTAATTTACTGCTAATGTTGGCGAACGGGCGTGGATGCGCGAAAGAGCTGCTTCGTTGTCGAGTGTTAGTGGGCCTCTGCTGAAAAAAGGTTAATGTCGGCGTTTTAATAAGCACGCTAGATGGCGTTGATGTGGAATGCTGTTTTGACTAAAATTGCCATCCTCTGCAAAGGGATATGATCTAACCTTTTACAAAGAAAGTTGCATGGAATATCCTACACACACACACACACACGCACACGCACGCACGAACACACACACACACACACACACACACACGCACACACACATATATATATAGTTTGTAATTAATTTTTTTCAGGGATTTTCTTTAATTTACAATAACTTTTAAGTTTCCAAGACATCGCGTGAAAACTAATTCTTTTAGTTTAGACACCTAACAGGAAATAAATTTTATCCATAACTTTATCTCCTCAAAAATTGTCACGTTGACACATTTCAAAGAAAGATGATCCAATATAACATCCCTCCATCATTTCTGAACAATCAGCGTATTATTATCGTACGATTATTGGATTTAGCAGTTTGCTCTAGGAAAAGGTATAAAAGCTGAGATCTCTGGAATGCAAAAAGGAACGCTTTTTCCATTGGCTATGTCCGTGTGTGTTTGTGTTGCTGCTGTTCACTTTGTCACCTTATGTGTGTGCTCAAGAGTGAAACTTCGAACGAAAATAATAAAATGCCTTATCAATTACTCGATTGCAATCAGATAAAAATGACCCCAAAACATGTTTGATTCCAGTGAAATCGCTAATTACATGAAGAAATTTTAAATTATAATATAATCTTTGCAGAATAAAAACGTATATAAATCAATTACTATAATTCAGTTTCACTTTTAGTTCAGAGTTATATTTTCATCTTTACGATACAAGAAAAATATTCAAGCAGGCTTTAGCAAGAAAATACTTTGAAATACATGATATCCTTCAACAGTTCCCTCATATTGTTTTGTTTTCTCACCCTATTTTCCTCCCTTAAGTATTGATATCACCCGTTA
The DNA here is from genome assembly GCA_019973975.1 of Trichonephila clavata. Lineage (NCBI taxonomy): Eukaryota > Metazoa > Arthropoda > Arachnida > Araneae > Nephilidae > Trichonephila > Trichonephila clavata. The sequence continues at coordinate 147,437 of BMAO01037309.1, forward strand.
TGAAGCCATGTGGGATGTCAAAATTGATGGGAGTCTCAGTTTTTGAAGTGCACGTTGCCGACATGTTTTTACTTTCCTGGAACATGCTTGTTTTCTTTTAACTTTGTTTTCTTATTGCCGTTTGGAACAGTTATGTCATTAGAAGAATGTACAAACCATTCATCTTGTTTCTTACACATTTTTAAGACATATTTTTCTTTTGTCAAAAAATGTTACAAAAAATGGTTCTACGATATTTTGTAAAATATGTAGAATTGATATTTGATAATGATTTTCATTTATGAAAACACATGTGTGAGAATTAATACATAGTGGGATTTAGTATACCAAAATAAATTAATTACAATAAATTCTTTCCTTGTAAAAAAAAGTTTTGTATAGTTATAATTCTGTATCTGTATGTGTGTTTCTATTTAAAAAAAAACACCGTATTTTAAATCTAGAAATTTTAAATGTACAGAAAATCAGTGAAATGATTTTTAATTTGTGTGTCTTTTTACATTTGTAATTATATTTTAAGCATAAAACTTGTTAAAACTGAAAAATTGAAGGTTTTTGGAATATCATTCCAGTAATTCTGTTTTCATCCTTTAAAAGGTCTTCGTGCAGTGGGAACAAACTCTTACCATTTACACGGAATGGACGTTAATAGAATGAATTGATAGGATATATGTATATATATATATATATATATATATAAGTGTTTTAGAATGATACAATATTAATTTTGAGTGATTTAAATATATTATATAGAAGCACACGGGAAAAATACGATTCTGATAGTGTAAATTTTAAAGGGTATACAATAAGTTTAACATTTTAACACACAAAAAATGGATTTATGTATTTTTTTCTTTTTTTTTTTTGAATTTGCTAACTATGTAGGTTCAGCTCCTTCTTGTGTGTGTGTGTGTGCTTATTTTGAGTGATAGTCTCATAATTATTTAATTATTTATTCTACGTTTTTTTTCGTTCTTTCCCATTACCTTAACACAGATTAATAGTGGAATTTTGTTTTATCTTGAATACCAGTGAATTACTACTTCACACCAGCTGCTTTCTGAAGAAAATAGGTATTACAAAATGTTGAACAAAGATATATTTCATTTTTTAAATCACTAATGTGATTACCTAGTAAATGGAGAGAAAAACGGATCTATTTATAAAAATCGGGCAATTTTCCAAATCTTTCTTGTTACTTTAACTAAGATTCGATGTTTTTACAATTGTTCTAAGAAACACCGTATTATGGGAAGAAATATCTGAACAAATTTATATACCAAATTCAAATAATTCACCAAAAATAAAATACATTACATATTGAAACTATTTTAAAGCTTTTAATGAAGCTATGGTTTTCAGTTTTTTCCTTTCACAAATTTCGTCCTTTACAATCTTTTTATTTTTTTAACTCTTCGATTTTTTCCCCCGTTATATATGGTAGTATTTTAATAAAATATTTTTTTTTTACAATAGCTAGCAAAAAAATCCTTCTGTTCGTTTTTAAAATACTTATTGACGCTGATACATATATTACATTAATTTTTATGGTTTTTATATTTTTCTTTCTGATTTGAAGACTATATCTATTTTGAAAAAATAAATAAAAGTTTCGTTATAGATGTTTGTATTGTTCTTGACGGATTTTTTCAATTAATCTCACATTTTTATTGCATTTCAAATACTTTATCTATTGCTTAATTAATCTGAATTTGTTGTGTTCCTTGTCTTTGAATCTTTATTATTCCTAGAAGATCAATTAGAATGGGAAATATTACAATAAATTAATTTGTTCCCTTTCTTTCAAAAGTCTTTCTCATTTGACGATTTTCAGAATATTTTACATTTGTTTCTCCTTTGCATATATAGTCAAATTCCAATTTAACGAATTCATCGGGATAGAACATTTTGGTCGTTAATTCGAGTTTATCCGTTATATCGGGGTCCAAACAAAATACATACTTTTTACACTTTTTTGGAAAATCTATAATAAGCAACTACACAAAAAATGTCCAAAGTTAAAAGTTGCATCTTTTTATTCAATATTTGAAAGTACTATTCGCGAATTGTTACGCATTATTTTAAATGAGATTTTAAATACTTGCTAATAGATGTCTGACAATCTTTTTGATTCATCACTCGGAAGAGTTCTTTTTTGACTTAATGCAGAGAAGAAAACACTGCGTTATTTACATCCTGCTGCATATGTGTTTTCCCAGTTTCCAAATAGTGTAAAATCATTTAAAGTATAACAGTTTTGATAGGAGTTTCATTATGCGAATTTCTGAAACAGAATCGATATTCAATGGGTCCGACAAATCAACAATTTCCTCAGCTTCAGTTGCACAGATAGGCAGTCAGTCATCAAATGTAACACAGTAGTTAAAATCTCAAAGTACCTCCTGCGTTAGAGGCCGTGGTAGCCTAGTGGTCAAGGTATCGGATCTTGGCTGTCATGTCATGAGTTCAAGCCCAGTGCCACTAAAGGCCCGCCGTATAGGGAAGCGATGCACGTTAAATCTATCGAGAGCTCAAACGTTTTCCCGTTGGTGTGGTGTGGTAGTTAGGAGAGGGTGTGGTCTTCGTTACTTGACCTCGTCAAAATTACGAGTTCGGTCCCCAAAAAGCCCTCGTGTAGCGGAAAAGTGCGACGTTAATATTCACTCACTTATCTCTTGCATTAAGGCATGGGTTGAGATAAGAAATAAATTCCATACCAAATTCGAAGCTCACACTATAGGTTACAGTTATGACTCACCTATCCCCGTTGAAATTGGGTGCTTACGAGAAAAGTCCTTTCCCTGTTCCGGAAAAAAATATTTAAAGAAGGTCCAATTTTTTTCTAATACAAATTAATAATAATAATAAATTTCAGCTATTGCAATAATTCGTTAATTCAGGGTTTATTCGTTATAAATAGGGGTTTTACCTTCATTTTAATCGAGGTAAGAGAAAAATTCGTTAAAATCGCGGAATTCGATAAGTAGGGGTTCGGTAAATCAGCGCCCGGCTTTGATTAGAAAAGTTAAAAGGCTGTTTAATTTACACATCTTGAACGACTTTTGCTCTTAATAGTTTATGTTCACATAATAATCGTCAAATTTTTAATTTTATGTTTGATAACATGCATAATTGAAATATGTTTTGATGTTTCCTTTTTAAATTTTAAGAGTGAAGTGCGCGTTTACACATTTGGGGGGGGGGAATACAGAAAAAAACATTTTACATTATTAACTATTTTACAGCTGTCCTCCGATTATGACAGAAAACTAAAAAAAATTTTTCCAATAGAAACATGCTTACCTAGTTAGTCATTATGCATATACTTAATCTTATACATAAAGCTGAAAAAATTTATTTTAAAAACATTCGATCAATAGATAATTGTTTACATAAACAAATGTAAATTTAAAAATACAGGCGTTTCTATATGAATATCGGAGTTGTAACGCTTTATAGTATTTACTACATGTAACTTACTAGTATAATTCATAAATCGAATGAAAAAGTAACTGTGAAACAGTTTTACCTACAAACTTACAAATGTTAAATTTGAACTCCATTCGTCACACGGCACACATCAAGTCGATGGGCGAGTTCATTCCAAACTTTGTTCAGTGTGTTTGAGGTAATTCTGGCAACATCTGTTTAATCCTGTATCTTAAGTCTGAAAGGTCAGCTGGTAGCGGAGATACGTACACACAATCTTTAATGAACTCCCGCAGATAAAAATGCCATGGCTTCAGATCGAGTGAACGTGGAAGCCATCCGAAACAAGCTTTATCGTGAGGCTCTTTGCAGCCAATCCATATGGCAGGTACTGTGATGTTCAACCAATCGCGTACTGAGAGATACCAGTGAGGTGGTATAGCATCTTCTCGTCAAATGAAGTTATCTGGTTAACTTTCTTCCAATTGAGGAAATAGTTATCGTTGTAGAGCATCTAGATAGGCAGAACCATACAGTTGGTTCTCCGAAAACGAAAGACCCTTACACTTTCCGTCGAGATTATCGTCATGTTATCGTCGTTTGGAGAGGCTGACATCCAAACTTAATACGAAACGATAGTTGCACAGTTATACCAGATTCTGTCTTTTCAAACTGGAGAACACAAAATGTTTTCTGTTCACTAGTCACCATTTTTCTATTAGCGCGCTGATCGGCGGGGAAGGGGGAAAAATAAGCATATGTTTCGAGTACATGCGCACACATGCCAGCAAACAAATTTATTTCAGTTGCTCTTTCATTCTATGTATGAATTATACTTATAAGTTAAGTGTAATAAATACTATAAAGCATTAAAACTCCGATATTCATTTAGAAATATCCGTACAATCGAATACAGTAAAAAAAATAATTAAAAAAAATATTGGCAGTTATAGAGACTGCCCATAGAAGTGAAAACTCAGAACTTTTAGTATTAAAATTTGAAATTTCATAATGTTTAAATTAAAATTATGAACATCAATCTGGTTTTCACATCTATTGACACTCCGAGCAACGAGTAAATGCATGTTTATATGGTTTTTTATTATTCAAATATATTACGGGCTGTACAGGTTCATGACAAAATATAAATACAATTCAATTGAAATAACAATTAATATTATTTATGGATAGTATTTGTATTTACTTAAATCTCAATGTACTTTATTTATGACAATATTTTACTTGTTTGCATCTTTAATTTCAACAAGATACTTAGACTATTTGTGCTTTCAATTATTTCATTTTGTTCTAAAAAAGACACAATGGGCTTATGGTAACTAAAGTAAGAAAAGAAAATGCTTGATTCAAATTTATCTAAGTATCGCGTAAAAACCACATCGATCGTCGTTTTATATTTTGTAGTACTGAGTTTTCTATCATTGGACATATTTAAATTAAGTGTTTCATTTAGAAATCCAATTAGTGGTAGAATTTTATCATCTGCAAAGTTAATATTGAAGTCTTCACTGAAAATCATCGGTATATTATAATATTTTTCGCCAAATCTTTTTTCGAATATTCAGAACCTTCTGTTGTATAAATCATCAAATTTTCGAATGAAAATTGTTGTATTTGTCTCATAGATTTTCCAGGCGAAATATAAACGGCAACCATTAATATGTATTGCTCATTTTCGGAATCGCTACATGCAATACACAGTATATACACATTGAACTTTTCACTAAATCCATTCAATTTCACTTATAAGATACACACATCACTATACGTCAGCCGTATAGCTACAGATATACTACTATAAGCATGTCGGTGACGAGATATCACCCATCCAAAAAGTGTCTAATGCGAACAGCACACTGCGCGTGCGCCAGTCACAGCATGTCGGTGACGCGAACCCATAAGATTTTCCCCTACCAAAAAGTGCAAAACGCCGCTAAAGAAGTTTTTACTACAAAAAAAAAAAAATACTGACATAATGAATACAGGGAGGAAATCAGAATGGTAGTAAATATTATTTTACAACTGACTGTTTTTTTTTCTCCTCTGAAATATAATGTATTTAAGTTTTTTTTCTCAACTTTAAGTAAAACAGCCTAAAACACAGAACATATGAATAAATTCAAATTATATAAAAATATATATATGCTTGTTTACTTATCCAAACATTATTTCTATTCATATTATAACCCAATCATAAAATCTATATCAACAGAATTTCAAAAATGGTAGCTTCGCTCTTTGTTCGATATCTCTATTTTACTTTTCTTACGAAACTAGTTTATGAAAATCCTCAAGAGAAAAGTAATTAATAAATTTAGAAGTTCTAGTTGCCAACATACGTTACATTAATTCCTAGCGTGAAACAGAAATAACAAATATGACATTTATTTTTCTGTTGGATATTTCTAAGGTTTAACAGGCTGGCAAATTTCGCGATAATTTTCTGATAAGAAAGAGAATGTACACCTTTTGAGGAAGAGAAAGGTTTTCTTTATGTATACTCGCGCCATCTCTTGGGAATTGTTGTCAACTAATATCGCGTTTTAATTACGAAAGCGGAGTCCTTGAGGTGTTACGTACTGTTTCTTTTCTACAAAGCAATGTGTATTTACATGACGCAGAAATTTACGAATGGGATAAATTATACTTTATTTAATTACGGAGTCATTGCTACAATGTTCTTCAGAGTGTTTGAATTGTTAGGCTCTTGTAATGAAATTGTATGGTATAATCTTTTATTTAGGAAAGCGCCCTGGGAGAAAAGATAGAGTCGACATATCTCTTTACACCTTATTAATTTCAGTTTAGAAAAATTTCTTTATTAAATGAGCTGATATCGTACATATTTATGTAAATCAGAATTATTTAGTGAAGATTTTGGACAGAGAGAAAGAGAGATACTTCCAGTAATTTTTACTTTCAAAATATTTTTATGTTCACGCGAAATAGCTTAATGTATTATAAAAATTATGCGACAAATATTTCGCTACATATTCGCAAGTTTTGTTTTAGTTTAACTTGTGATACTGACTTTATTTATCAGATGAATTTAGCGTGTGAAAATAGTATTTAATAAAATATATGGATATACAGAGGCTTAATGCGGAAGAAAGAACCAAGAACCTTTCAAAATTTACAACTTTGTTTGGAATTTCATTGCAGCGTGAAATTAATTTGCAGTTACCATATTAAATAATATTTATCTCTTATTATATTTTGACCTATAATGTTTATTTGTTGCTGTTTTTTAACAAATCAGTGTTGGCTGTTTTGGGGCTAAGTTGTAGTTACCTCATCTTTAAATTATTAAAGATACAGAAAGGAGGACTGAAAATTAAAAAAAAAAAAACTTTGTACAAATAACATGAGAAAAACAATTTCAATAAAAAATATATCGAATTAAATAAACGACGTTTTGAAACAATAATGAAATTAAAATTCAGAAGGACATTTAACCAAGCAAATACGCTAAAATGAAGAAAAAATTCTTGTTCATTTTGGATTAATTACGTGCTCTAAGATTTCTTTGAGAGTAAAAAAAAAAAGATTCTTAAACACAAAACACGTTGACAAAAATATCTGTAAGGGGACAGACGGATATATATGTGAATTATTATTTGCATTATTAGTTAAATTTACCCCCAAACCAGTAACTTTCATAGTTTTTTTTATTATTCTACGTGTGAACGAATAAACTCAACTTATACAAATGTAAGATACAAATTTATGCATAATACTTAATAATCAAAAAAATTTTCTTCAAAATAATATTTTTCACGTTGTACACAGATTAAAGTTTATTTTTCTCTTGAATTTGTTGTACTAATACTATCAAATAAAAAATTACTAGAAAAGTTACATCAACTAGCATAACGGCATAATAAAGTTTCATTTCCCGAATTCTTTTGCGATACTCAAAACAAGTGATTAGATGTATTGTAAGATTTTTATTCATTTTAAAAGAAAATCTTAATAATAAAAATAGTTATAATGCATTTATTTATAGAGATAATAATTAAGCTTGGTTTTTTAGTATTGATCTTGAAATAAGTATCACGAAGAAACTTGTTAGATGAAAGGTTATGTAAATAATTTTATACATGTCACTATCTCACTGGATGTTCTTGCACCGTTGTTCAAAATATATATAATAACAGTAAAACTAATATAAGTGGTACGAACAGAAATTCATTTTTTTAAAAAAATAAATTTAATATTATTTAGGGGTAAAATTCAGAATATTATAAACAGATGCGTTGGCGAAACCACACAATAAAATCTCTGCCACAACTCTAAGGAATCCACTCCCCTTTCAGCGTGTGAAGAGAAGTGCGTGTGTGTTTATGTGTGTTAAAGAGCTTAAATCGAGAGTCCGGTAGAGCTCTCGGGTTGCGCCGGAGTTTGCGGTCGTCTAGTGTCCGGCTAAGTGGATTGGGATCCTCCTCTAGCGGATCAGAAACCGGAGAAGTGCTCCGGCTCGCCTTTCTGCCGGACAAGGGATCTACTCCACGTGGCATGACTGATAGATTTAGGACTGGGCTTTCTCAGCGTTAAATCTAGGCAACCTATAAAGCTTTCGGCGCGTATTTTATGTACATAAGAGCAATTCAAATTAATAATAAAATCTTGAAATGAAATATTTTTAGCATATATATTGCACCTATTTGTTAAATTAATAAATTTAAAAAAATGATTTGATGAGTGTAAATTCATGAGTAGGGGGGGGGAGGTAAATTCCTACTTCTGTTCTAATACTACTTAAGGATTGCTATTAATATTATTTATACAAAATCTCTCATGCAAAATCCAATTAAAATGTAACAGATCTCGAATATTTTGAGCTCTATATATGAGCTATATTTTAAAATCTATAATTTATCTGCACAAAAAAGTATTCCACTGAATTATTGAATCAGACTCGTAAGAGATATTTTTAGTCTACAAAATTACATTTTCCATGCATTTAGTCATATATTACAAGCAAAATCCTTCCCCCGGCTTACATTCAGTTCAAAACTATAGTCAATTTGTTTGCATTAGGGGTAGAAACTATTATTAAACTCTTATTTAAAACTAAAGGGTATTTTAGGATGATATTATGGTGCACTTTTTACACTATAAGTACACTATTTTTTAAGTTTAAGCAAATAGAGCCTAAAAGATAAATTACAAGGCTTACACCTTCAAAGAAATGAAAGAGACGATTAAAAATTATAGTAATGATACTATCTCTCATTAATCTTAGTTCAAATTAAAGTCTTAAGAAACTTTTATAAATTTTTGTTACAAACAGCTTATTTAAATGATTTATTAAGGAATTGAACTATTATAACACACACACAGATATAACATACAGTTAGACCTTGATTTAATGAACCACTATTTAACGAATTTTTCTCTTTTCCTAATTATAATGAAGACAAAAACCTTTATTTTTTCAACCAAAACGATTTCAAACATCTATTAGTCAGTATTTTAAAATTTCCAATTAACTGATGCGTAATAATTCATTAATAGATTTTAACTGTTGAATAAAAAGTGTGTAATTTCTAACTATGGATATTTTTTGTGTAATTGCATACAAAATTTCCAAAAGATAAGAGAAAATAATTTATATTTTTTGGACCCCGACTTAAGGAATTATTCTGAACTAACGAACAGAGTGTTAGGTCCCGATGAATTCGTTAAATAAGGGTCTGGATTACACACACACTCACACGCGCGCGCACGCATATATATATATATATATATATGTATATATGTGTGTGTGTGTGTATAAATGCAGTAGGACCACGATTTAACGAATTCGTTGGGTCTGAACAAATTATTCGTTTAATTGGAGTTATTTGTATTACCGAGGTGGAAAAAAAAAGTTTTTTTCACCTACCCTTTGAAAATTCTATAAGCTGCTAAGTAAAAATTAATCATTGTTAGAAGTTACACCCTTTTTATTCAACAGCTAAAAATACTGTTAGCGAATTATTAAGCTCCAGTTAATTGGAAATTTTAAACTGTGAGCTAATAGATAGTTGAAAACTTATTGAATCCTGACTCAAAAGAATTCATTTTTGACCTATAAGGCGGATTAGAAAATACTAAGTCCTTTACATCTTGCTGCGCGGGGTATGTTTTCACAGTTTACAAACAATGCAAAGAATTAGAAAATGTAACAGTTTGGTGTAACAGTTTTACTCTGTCTCGGGCAAAAAGGATTTCATATGAAAATCCTTTTTTCCCCTAATCTAAACTAATTAAAATGCATTTCAGTTGTTGAAATAATTATTTAATTCGGGGTTTATTATTAGTTAAGTAGGGGTTTTTGCCTACATTTTAATCGGGGAAAAGAAAAAATTCATTAAATCGCGGAATTTGTTAAATAGGGTTTCGTTAAATCAGATATATATATATATCGAGAAATAAATTCCAGATATAAAAACTTTTCAAGTTCTCTCTAAAGAAACACGCTTGGAAAAACACTGTTGATTTAAAATTCACCAGAGGAAAGATAATATTCGATAACATGTTTTAGAATTTCCTATGTCCTTCTTCTTTGTTTCATGCATAAAACGTCCATGCTTGTTTCTCTAAAAAGAGTTATCAATATTTTCTTATAAAATAAATTGAAAATACTTAACATTATCCTAAATTCACAAATTTTATTATAAGGAGGAAAAAAATAACCATATAAAATTTTGAAGTTGTTTTTTTTTTATCTATCTGCTTATTTTTATATTATTTTTACTGGAATTTTATAAATGATCCAATGTGAAATAATATTAAGAGTTTTGTAATCCGTAAAAAGCATATTATAAATTAATTCTTGTAAAACTTATATGATATTTCCCCACGGTATTGTTGTGATGGTTAAATCCAGGTGCATGGGCAAGAATACGAAAAACCTTAATACGTATCTCTCTTTACATATCCATATCAGTGTACTTCTGTATAGAAGGATCATAACAGCTGCTATGTGGGCTTAGTAAATGAAATTTTTGAAGTCAGAAAAGAGCACTTCAAAACCTTTCATCGTGATCCACAACAGTTGGGACAGAAGAATTGGAAAGGGGGACTTAGCCTGAATGTTGTCACCAACTGGCAAAAGACCGTATCCCGGATCCCCGCTGGGCTATTTGGGATGGTGGCAGGAAGTAAAAATGACCACCCGCAACTACTCTAAACATTCATATTCCAGTCACCATGCTTCTGTCAACGTCATCGAAGGTGGACGGGCCCTTTTTTTTTTTTTTTTGGTTAGCTTGATCATTGTAGCCAACGCCTATGATATCTTGGTTGACTCGATTCAGTTATGTCAAAGCAAAGACCAATGAGTAACAGTTGAAAAGGTGACAAGGGACGTTAGCGTTAACTTTCAATGTAATTTTTGTATGGAATCAATGACAGAGTAATAAAGGAAAGTTGCCGTAGGAGAAGTTGCTGAATATGTGCTATTTTAAGCTATCAATCCGTACGTGTAAATCTGTTCATTATGATAAAAAAAAATTATACCATAAAATCTGGTGAAAAATGCGCCCCTGTACTTTTAAGATGCAGTTTTTTAGTTTTATGGGTATATCCACTACATAACGCACATCCATTTTTACGAAAAAGCATGAAATGTATGCGTGCAATGCTCTTATGTTTTAAAATCATATGTTCCAAGTACTATCCCAAGCCTTGGGGGAAAAAGTATACTTCTAGAACTACAACCCTTTATGTTTATAAGGTATGCCATTTCTTTTGCATAAACAGTATTTTGATCTATGAAGAAGTCTAATTTTTTTTTTAATGTTCATCTCTTTTCATTTATTTTTTAAAGCTATAATTTTTATACCCGGGGAATAACGTGCACCCGTAAATAGCGACCCTATTTGTGTGTGTTACACGCCGGATTTTACGGTATGTAAAATCAAGGAACGCGTTTTAAGTGTGTTTCAAAATGAGTTGCATGTCTGAGTTCAGGTTTTCTAGAGTTTAAGTGAAAAAAGATGAGATTCATTTAAATGCATGAAAAATATTCATTCTTGATCAAATTATTAGCTTGTATACTATTTAAATTCTTTTATGGGAAGGAATGTTATTTCTCATAGGAAGCTTTTCTTCTTTTTTAAAAAAAAGCTGAAATTGTCAAGTTGAGTTTTAAATTAAATGAGATGCTAAGGAAATGTAGAATAAAATTGCATTTCTTTGTATGAGCAGGTGGTAATTTTATTGTTAAATTACGAATATGGAAAATCTGCAGAAAATGTACTACGGAAACAACTGAATACATATTTTTAAAGATATCTTGCAAGTATAACTAATTAGGAAATTATATAATATTAAAGAATCTGATATGAAATATTGAATAAATAAACTAATACGCTTTGAATCTTTAGCTGAAATAAAGTCAGACCCCTATCCAATGAAGTCTCTAAATCCCGAAAAAAAGTTCGTTAGATGAAAAATTCGTTCTATAGAGGTTCATCTTTCAATATACTTTAGAAACCACATTAAACAAATTTAAATTCATAAACACTATATATTTAAAAACGTAATTATAACATCTTTTAGTAAATTAATATCTATTTATTTTATATATCTTACTTATCAAAAAAGTCAGAAAGAAAAAAACCGCAAGGAAAGCAAGAAAAAAGAATGTAGAGGAATACACTGAATTTTCAACATTAAGAAAATAGTTTTATATTAAAATTAATAAATTTTAAGGACATTTTCTACTTGAAAGTATACAAGTAATTTTAAACACATAATGTTATTCTATAACTAAGAAATTTTAAACATACATTATCACATGAGTCTCTTTAAATTTAATTATTTATAAAATCTGTTAATTTTGTATTAAAAAATGCTTTGTTTCATAACGCCTCACGTCTTTGCAATGCACTAAAAACCCCTTCACAAGAGAAAAAGATTGTTGCATAGAAGATGCTTTTCGCTATATTGGGAGGTTATTTTACGAAGAAAATCGTAAAATGTTCTTGGTTCGAGGAAAATGTTCGCTATATAGAAGAATGTGCAATATAGAGGCTCGACTGTATATTTCAATATTGTGAAAATTTGCTTAGAAAGAGCAAACATGTTCTAATATTGTTCAACATTAAAAACGACATAGTTTATTCTTGTTATATGCACATTTTAAGAAGAAAAAAAGTAAAATTAACATTCATTTAAATTTAAAAAAAGGAATTCTGAAGCGAAATTTCATAAGAATTATAAATTACCTTCTTAATATAATCCCTCATAATTGAAATCTAAAAACAAAAAACGAATGCAATATACAATTAAGTTGTTGATGTGCTCTTAATAATAAATTTTTATACATAAAATCTAATCCAATTGAAAAATATTACCTTATTCTCTTTATTATCAATTGAAGAAATTTATTTGATTAGTGAAATTTTTAGATAAGGGCCTTCTGAATTTCAGTTTATTAATTTTTTATGTACTATACGAGAGTATACATTATTTTTATTACATATAAATATGTATATATGTATATATACATCGATAGAGATAGATATAAATATATAATACATATACATGTATGCATATGCCATTGAAATAATTATTTTTGCTGTGTAATCTCATAATACAAAGTACATTTCTGTTTGAATTGGAAAAATGTCTGACCTAATTGATTAAGATGAATGATCACTCTTATAAAAAAAATACCTACTCAACAAATTAAAAAAAAAATATTACAGACTCTTTTAGTGAATGTTTGGATACCAATGCTTAATAATATGAAATTTATTAATCATTAAATTCATAAAATAAATTTCCATTTAAATAAACATTCACAAAGCTGAAGTTAGTGAAAATGATAATTTAACTTTTTTTATTATTTAATATCATTAAATTTTCCCGAACTTAGATATGCAGCTATTATTTTGTTTGCATAAGAACTGAAGTAAAGAATCGTTAAGACGTAATATATTTATACATATTTATTTCAGGAAGTTTTTTTATTTACTGAAATCCGTTGCCAAATGTATAAAAATTTGTATTGATATCAGTGTCGTGGGCTTCGATCGAATTAGGTAGGTACTCATGTTCATTGAAACTGTTTAACAAGGCAACAAAGGAAGCGGGGAGTCTACCCTTATGATCAACACTCTTTCATCTGCAGACAAGCATTCAATATCCTTCCTTTCTTCAGTCCCCAAAGAGAATGCTTCGATACTTTTATGTATCGAATCAATTGTTACAGCTCGAAAGCTGGTAGACAAGACCAGTAACTTCACGTCGGATTTAAGACTATTATAAGTCGAGATTTTATTATCCCTGTATAGCATGGCGTTTAACAACAATACGACTAACCGCCGAAACTGCCAATTGGATGCGCTTTTCGTCGTACCGAGACACTTTTGGAAATCCATACAGAGGTAGAGGGATATTTGTCACTAATCGGGGTGATTTTTTTCCCGCTTTCCTCTCTCTTCACGTGTCATATAATGGATGATCCCATTAAGGTTGCACCCCCGGTATAGGGTCACCCTCAATTTGCAAAGAGGACGTCCCAATGGAGTGCCAACTCACGAGGACCACCAATTCCAGGTGAGAGGCACCCCCTGATTCTCAAAGAAAAGGGGCGTCTCCGGGGGTTGGTCTCTTGCCCTCTGAGGTCACAACCTGTGGCCCCTATGTTTAGTGATCGTGTGTGCGTTTTCGAAAACCTTCTCTCAGCTCAGACTCTAAGGTGTTATAGTTCCACAAATAGGAGGATCACTTCAATGGAGATTTAGGGGATTATTCGTCTCCCCTGTCGACTTCGACCCCCCTGCTTTTGATTTTCGAGGGGTGGCTGGTAAAAGGCAGAATAGAATGTTTGAAAGCTCCGTTGACATCTTAGCGGATTTTGTTGAAAAGTCTCCTTCAAAAAGAAATGGCAGCTGCGAAGCACCACTGTATTCCATCTTAGATTTGAGGTAACAGACCCAGAGCGTAGTTTATTCGGGTTGGAATTCCACGTGATATGTTGTGACTCCTGGTAAATAGATGCGGTAATGATATAGCGCCTGTCATTGAGTGCTTTGTGAACGAGGCAGGATATGTTCCCACGCATAAGCAACATGTTTGTAATAAACCACGGCCAACACTGTCCAGCAAGAACATAAGTCTGGGTGGTCCTTGCATTTGAGTCGCATAAAAGTTGTTTGGGATTTCGTTTACTAGAAAGAAAAGGATATGAGCAATGTTAGGTTTGTGATGGGACTCACCTCACAAAAGGAAGAGTAGAATTTTTTCATGTTGACGAAAATATGGAGATTTGTATTGTGTCAAATCCAACACCTAGTATTTACCCGGCCATGATGCCAGGAAAGAATAAACCTAATGGATATTGTTGTATGAATATGAATCGCGACTATGCAATTTTAAGAATTCCTAAGTTGCTTCTTTGAACATATTGATATTCATATGGGTACAGATATATTTAAATAATCTGAAGTCCTAGGATTTTTGTTAAAAATATAATAAATGCTATATAAATTGAAGGAGAGCAAAACCCAGTGTTATAACAAAGCATATGATAATATTAAATTAAAGAAATCTTTGTATTTTAGAATAGGAATATCTTATATAAAAGAGAATTACAAATATTCAATCATTAATTCGATTAATTAAAATATTTTATACAAAAGTAAAATAAAAAAGGACACTTTTTCCCCTTAATTTAAAATGGATAAAAATTCTTAAAATAATCCATTATTTTTTTTCTTTACTTATTTTTTTAATTTAATGCAAAACAATCGAGTTACATTGTACATTTTATTGAGCGAGTTTATTTTCTAAGTTTCTTATCAATCTTTTTGTATTTTAATTGCAAGAGAACATTTCCGCTTGTAAACAATATTTGAAAATTAGTTTCTAAGAATCCTCTTTTTCTAAGAATTTTAAGAAATAGAAACTTAGCTTCTTTTGTTTTGATTTTTTCATACATCATGCTTGTAAGAAACATGAAATTAGAAGAGAAGTATAGAGTATATCTGAGTTCTACTTTATGTCCAACAAAACAGTTTTAAAGATATTTTATTAAGTCTTTAAGAAAAACTCCTAATACAGTGAAATAAATTTAACATGAAAACCCTTAAGTCGAAATATCGGTTTACACGGATCAATATAACGGTCTCGACAAACTACTATATGTATTTTCATGTATTTTTTCTCTTAACAAGAAGTGGAAATCGCTTAACATGAAAAGATTTTCTTTCTTGGAATGAACAGAATACGAGAAACATTAGCCGGATTGGACTGTCCTATTGTGTTATCGGAAAAAAATCATTGCAGTAGATGATGATAATGTGTGTGCAGCCCCAATTATGGCATACAAAGGCTTTTTGGAGTTTATTCAAAGCTCAAAAGATACTATTGATACAGATTCCGAAATGAATTATGCACAGCTCTTGTTCTGACGACAACCAACATCATGAAAAGAGCATTTCATTGATGAAATGAATATGAAAATGGACGACAACGAATAATATATTGAGAATTTGATGCTAAAAAAGAGACAATGCAAAGAAAGTATAAGATTATTTTTCAAAAATTCAATAAATGTTTTGTTTTTCAAAAAAAGTTGAAAATTCTGTATTAAATTTATTTAAATTCTTGTAAATATTTTGGTTTCATTGATTTTTTTATTGCATGCATATATACATATCTGTGAAAATAAAATAAACTGTAATAAACTTAATTTTGTTGAAATATTGTTTTTTTTTTCCTTTTTGCAAAATCCCTTAACACGAAAAAATGTCAGTTCCTTCAGTTTCGTGTTAAGCAATTTTCATTATACTTCTACCACACAATTCTACTGTAAAAACTAAATTTTACATTATATGAAAGTTATTTATGAGTTTCTTATATAAAAAGAATCATTCTTGGTGTAACATAACTGTAACCAGAGTAAGAATTCAATCGTTTCAAACTGGTTCTTAAGGGGACACAGTAAGTTTCAAGGGACAAAAATCGGTCAAAAGTGCAAATAGAATGTTTTTAGGCCAACTTGTTTTTTTTGTATAATGATCTAATATTTCACAAAATATGAAAGCCCTAAGTTAAAAAAAAAATTCAGAGTTATGACAACTTTATTTTTATTTAAATTCACATCTCAATGGCAAATAAAAACTTTCAACTGATTTACCTTAAAAGTAAAAAAAAAAAAAAAAAATAGTTTATCTTCTTTTAAAATGCTAAGGCTCTTTTCCTATATATGCCAAATGTTTTGATAGTTTTTCTACCTTTTGATGTTAGTATATGTAACAAAAGTTGGTATGACTTCTTGAATCAAAGCAATACTTATTTTTTTGACAGAAAATGGTTGAATTTATAAAATTTTGAAGGAATTTTCACTAAGCATTCATAAAAAAAGTATTTTACAAATATCATTCATGTTAGCAGAAAACTCCTACCAACTTTTGTTATGCATAGTTTGATGTACTTGTAAATCATTTATCATAGGAGAAGTAACATTTTAACATTTAATAAATATTTAAGTTTTTCTTTAAAAATTAAATGGTTAACTTTTTGTATGGGTTGTTTGGAAAGTAATTTCGGTATTTTTGTCAAAATGAAAGACGATTTTCATATAGTGAATAAATATTTTATTAAATCATATATTGTCCATTCTGGTTCAATACCTTTAGCTATCTTTCTTGCAGTAGCATGTTTACACGTTCATAATTTTTTGTTTTTTGCTAGCAAAAAACTGCCCCAAGTGGTTTTTGACCTCCTCATTTGAAGTAAAGGTTTTACCGTCTTAAAATCTTTGTAGATACCAGAAAAAATAATAATCAATTGGTGTTAGATCTGGAGAATATGGTGGGTACGGCAGCATATCCCATTCAACTGTAGGTCTTGCATTTTCTTGGTGGAACACTACACTTCTTCTGTTGATAAATTCTTGACTTTTGTTTTAAGTGAATCATCCAGTTTGTGCAGCTGATGACAGTACAGAATTAATCATTGTATAGCTCGGTAAAAATATAAAAAAACCCTCCAATTTTTTAAAAATTTTATTTAACAGATTGCATTACCTTTTTTTTGATGAATATTGGCTTTCGAAAAGCTTGATTGGGTTAATTTTTTTTGCTTCATGATTTCTTGCATTTGACATTGTTGTAGATTGCTCATTTTTCGTCTCCAATGATGATGTGCTTCAAAAATGGAAAATTTTCTTGACGTTTGAGAAGTAAATCATAGACATCAACACGATGATATAAATTTCTTTCCATGAGGACATGCTTAATACCCATATGTCGAGCTTTGAGTTTAAACCTAGACCTTTCAAGTGATCATGCACAGTGGAAATTGACAAATTTGACCTTTCAGTGATTTCCCAATATATTATTCACTGGTTTGCATCTATTTCTACTTTTATTTTGCCTTTATCAGCTTCAACTGGCCTTCTAGAACGTAGTGCATCTTTAACATCAAAACTGTCGAATCGAGATTTTTCAAACCAATTTTGGAACTGGCGTGCTGTCAATGCATCTTCTCCATACTAATTTTTTTCTTGCTTGACCAGCATTTTGCCTTTTCGATAGTAAAAAAGCAAAATATATTGAAAATGCTGCTTTTCACTTTCCAATTTGAAAGGGCGCCACTCAAAAACTTCTTCGTATAGAATCAGTTAGATTTTTTCATAAGCAAATATTGATATTGGCTATCAAAACAAACAATGATTGTTCTGCTTAAGTGTGAAAAAACCAAGCCACAATGGTATTTTGGTCACAAAAACTGGCTTACGTAATACACATACAGTGGGACCCCGATATAACAAACCCCTATTTAATGCAATTTTTCTTTCGCTGATTAAAAAGAAGGTAAAAAAAACACCCCTATTTAATTATTAATAAACCTCATATCAATGAATTATTTTAACAATTGAAAAGAATTTTCTTAGTTTAGATTAGAAAGAAATTGAATATCCTTTCAAATGACTGGAACAGAAAAAGACTTTTCTTGAAAGTAGCAGATTTCGACAGCGAAGGGTGCTGTTCATTATTAAACTTAGCAGATGTATAGACAAGTCATGAATGTAACCTAATGTGTCAATTTTGAATAGGACAAGAAATGCCTTAATCTCATCCCACTCCGAAACGCAGGAGATATTTTAAGAGATATTGCCATTTGCTCTCTTCTCTTAGAGTAGAAAAGTTTATTATACATAAATTTTTGCAGAAAATATGTAAAGCATGACAGAGAGATTGCCGGAAACGAATGCGTAGCGATTTTTATGAAGTCAA
Organism: Trichonephila clavata; assembly: GCA_019973975.1. Taxonomy (NCBI): domain Eukaryota; kingdom Metazoa; phylum Arthropoda; class Arachnida; order Araneae; family Nephilidae; genus Trichonephila; species Trichonephila clavata. The sequence goes on from BMAO01037309.1 coordinate 166,126, forward strand.
TAATGGAAGTCCTATCAGAACTGTTACGTTTTCTAATGCTTTAAATTGTTTTGAAACTGTGAAAACATACCACATGCCATAGGATGTAAAGGATGCAGTATTTTCTTGTTTGCATAAAGTTGGGAAAAAAAACTCTTTCGAGTTAGGAATCAAAAAGATTGTCAAATATTTATCAGTTAATGCTTAAAAATTTCCAATTAATTGGTGCGGAATGATTCGGTACTACTATTTCTAGCTGCTGAATAAAAAAGTTTGAAATTTCTAACTACGGATAAAAAGGGGAAGTTGCTTATTATAGAATTTTTAATAGTTAAGTGAAAACAAAAATGCATTTTTTGGACTCCTATATCACGAATAATTCCAAACTAATGACTAAAGTTTTCGATAGGGTTCCGACTGCATATAAATCGCAAGAAAAAATTGTAAAATTCATTAAATCAAAGATTTTATTATAAATCTTACTATGTCTCTTTTTTGATGCATTTTGTGAACTAGTTGTTGAAACGGCTTTTTTATACATGTCATACCTATTATTACCCAATACCTATTACTTCTACCTAACATACTCTGAGATATTTTTACTGAGCCGTTAGGGCGACACATTGCTAAATTATTAAATTGTGTGAATCAGTAGTTAATCTATAGATTTCTTCTTAAGGTATGTCCATTCGCTTATGAATCATTAATGAATTTATAAGTTGCATTAGAGCTACGAAATATTTTCATCAATATTCAATTGATTGAAACTAATTTTGGAGTATATAAAATTGCTTAATGCGGCTATCATCATCTGTTATATGCATACGTTTTTCTATTCATCTTCCTTTAGAAAGGAAAAGAAGCAATGGTTAGGAAAGATAGAAAATGGAAAAGGAAGAGAAAGAAATCGAATAAAGGCAAAATGGAAGCCTGGTTCCGTCGACAAGTTGAAGCAAGCCAGCCACACATTTTACCCACTCCTTCAGAGTTTGTTGGGCCACAAATTTCATTAGGGCTGCGTACCCGAATCCCTGGAGGCACATTACAGGGGAATGTGCAGGCCGAAAGAACGTCATACACCAAATTAAACGCGTCACCCACCGAAAAAGGGGCGCTGTTGAATCGAATTTTTTTCTCTTTTTCTTCTTTTTGAATGTACAGGTTGGAAACATGCACAACATAGATTGGTTCTGAGAGTTGGCACTCGATATATTTTCTCGTATGGAGATTTTTTTTGGTTCATGCTTTTTTTTTGATGCTGTTGATTTTTTCGAACTTATTTTTGAAGAGAATAAAGCAAACCATAATTTAATTTTGGAAGTTATTTTTCTCCATCGAAAAGAAAGAAATATTCGTTCCCATTTGTCTGGAATATAGAAGTCAAAGGAACAGATGTAGCTCTCTTAATATATTTAAAAGGATAATAATTTTATATTTATGTATAAGAATTGTATTTTTTTTTCAGTTTTACTCTTACTAGGATTTTCTCAGGCGTTGAAAAAGTTTTATGTACACTTTTATGCTACAAAGAATAAATAAGTCTTAGTGATAACTTTTAACAAAAAATTCCAAATGAGAGTTTAAAACTAAGTCTTTGTATTTAAAATGAAAAGGTATTTTTTATAGCTACAAAAAAAATATGTTCTGTTAAAAGCTTTAATAAAAATGGAATATATTTTTAACTTATGTTGTACTATTGGGGTAATATTTTACATAAAGTAAACCATTTTGATTATAATAGTTATGAATGTAAATAAAACCAAACGCGTATATCATTATAAATTGAATTAGAATTGTTGTTAGTATATTTCTTATATTATATCTACTAAATGTGAAAGACGTGATCGGTGTGTCACGAGTTCTAACCTAGTGCCACTGACGACCTGCAGTGTGGAGGGATTAATGCTCATTTAATTCATCGAGGTTCAAAATCCTCCCGATGGCGTGGTGTGAATGTTCGGGGAGTGTCATCCTCGTCACTTGATCGTTGCTTAAAATTGCGAAGTCCACCGATAATAGCTCTCAATCAGTTTTACAGAGTGAGGCTAATAAACACTTGCTCACTCACTAAATATGAAAGAAAATGACTCAGTAATAGATTTTTAGAAATAACAGAATACAAACAATATGCAATATGCAAATAATATTTTTACGAGATCGAATGTTCTTAAGAAATGTGGAGGAGAACGCAATTATAAATGTGTCATCTTGTAAAATAATCTTAAATACTTAAGAAAAAAGCCTTGCTGCTTTAAAGGTTAGAATATAAACGAGAAAGATTATTCTTAGATTTTATAAGGAATTTTTGTGATTTTAAGTTTTACAAAAAATTATATGTATCGTTTTTTGATACATTTTAACACATTAGAATACTTTATTAGCAAATCATTTTTGAAGTATTTCAGAAACCAAACGAAATAAGACCGAATCGAGTTCCAGAAATCGATGATTATGCAATGAGGGCTCAAATAAACACTAGTTAAAATTTATTAACAAATGCTCATAAGCGTGCTCCTGAAAGATACTGTGTTTAATCTACGGAAAGAAACGTGGACGTCCAATGAATAAGCCTCATCATGTGGAGATAATAAATGTTTCTGCAATGGTCGCACGCAGTTTTATCGCCGGCCGTTTAAATTCATCGTACTCTTAACCGACAAGTCAGTTTATCGTTCACCCAAAGAGTCTTATCGCATTTCTCCGGAACTGCGAAGACACGGCTCTAAATTTCCAGCCAACTCAGTGCGAAAGGAATGTAAGTTGCAACACTCTCTCCTTCTAGTGTTCCAAATGAGAGAAAGTCGGCTTTCAGTTAAACAGATGGGAATGATTTTATTGAAAGGAAATGCTGGATATTTCCTTATAATGGATTTTTGTGGAATGCGGAAATAAAAAAAAGTTGTAATTTTTTTTCTGTGCTGGAATAGAGTTTTGTGCTAGTTCCCCCTTCTCACCTTTTTCAATGATTCGCATATGATTTAAAACACGAATGGGAAAGGTAAATTTATACATTAACAAATACAACTAACGGCCATTTGGTAAGATGATTTGTAAGTACACAGCATATATGTTGGTGGGTCGAGATGCTTCAAATACTAATTGACGAAACAAAGAGATGAAAAGCACAACATATAAAAGCATTTGCAGAAAAAATTCTTTAAGAATATTTGAAAATAAAACTAAATATTCATCATTTTATGATATCTTCCAGAAATGAATATAAGTAAATAATTCCAGGCTTTGACAATGATTTTCAGTTCATATAATATCCTTAATTTAAATACAAGCCTTATGTACTTAACGTACATAAATTTTAAGCTTTTATTTTTAATCAAAAATGAATTCTCGATATTTACTCTTCCAAATTAATTCAGAATATTGTTCATCAAATAGCCCAAAACACTTTAATTTAACTTGAATAATTTAATTTTCCTTAATTACCTTATTTATTCGAATCTAAACCAAGTCCCAAATTTTCAACACGTTTTTTTTTTTTTGAAAAATAAAAAAATAGTTTAAAAGTTTTATCGATATCCGATTGAACGAAATTAAAATAAATGTAAAATGCGAATAAGAAGCGAATAATTAGTTATTTTATCATTATTATAAACTTTTAAATACATACGCGAATCTTTAATTGCTCTAATTGCCCCCATCCATCGATTTTTTTAGTTTCGATTCTAAGCCGCACTCGATTTTCAATAGCATTAACATTGGAAATAAAAGGTCGGCTGAGATTCGAGTCAATACGGTAGTTTATTTCATGTGTGATGTTAATCTAGTTGGAAACAAAAACCAGACCACAGACCCAAAACTTTGATTTTCTCAGTTTCTAATTTTCACGATTACCTACAAGATTTTTTTCAAAAAACTTGAGTTTCCAGCACTGACCTATGATATTTTGTATGTATATTGTGTTTGTATATCTGTATTCTCAGATATATAACTCCATTTTTGTAAATAGGATCAATAGATTTTATTTTGCAACATGACGAACAGAAAGAAAAATAGTCACTTTAAGTGGTTTTAATTTTAAAAAATATTTAAATATTTTAGGAATTCTTTAGCTTTAATTTTATATAAGAAAGCATTATCTTTCGTCAGTCTTTCAAAAGTTATCTTGTGGGTAACAGAAAGAAAGCTAATTAGTTATTATAATTTTTTTATTCTTATTTTATGCCATTTAAAAATATAAAAAATCTATAATAAGAATTGTTTTGTTATTTTAAATTTTATACTTTACTACACCAACTTCAAAAAACTCATATTAAAATTGGCAAAATTTATTTCTTATGAGGAATCGGAAAAGTATATGAATATATGCAATTTCGAAGCTCTATAAGACACTAACTTCCTTTAACAGAAACTTTGTCAAAATACTTAACAATGAATTATTTATGAATAGTAATGTTCCCAGTAAGACTGCGGAATAATAAAAATAGGGTTACTAGCAAAATATATTTTATTTGATTCTACCATATGTCAAATTTTTCTCACCATTTAAATCATTAAAAAATTTTCTAAGTTTTAGATAGAAATTTTTTAGCAAAACAGGAGATCTCAAAGGAACCTCATATTAATTGTTGATTTCATTTAAATTCACTTTAGGTTTGATTTGTTTCAATTTAAATAACTTAATAATACATTAGGAACTTTTATATTATGCTATTTATGATACCCTAATTTGGAAACAGTCGTATGAGGGGATGTTCATTTTTTGAATCTCTATATTACACCACCTCTTTGGGGAATTCACCTAAAATCCATCCACTTTTTCCCAGTTTTTATGCCGCATCTCTGTGTGTGTGACATTGGTTACCGCACTTTCTTCTTCCAGCCATGGCGATTCCAAAGTTAACCTCATTGGGATTGAGTTGTATAAAGCATAGAAATTTTGAAGCATTTGAATTCATCTTTAAGATTTTATTTCTTCTGAATCCGTATGTATAATATCTGATTCACACTTATTTCTAAATTGGATATAAGTGTCATTTGCAGCTTCATTTTCTATCATTTTAAAGTTTAATACGGATTGCTGTAAAAAAAATCGGATGTGTAATTTTATTTAGACGACAGCAATTAAAAAAAAAGTGTATTGGAAGAGGAATATTAAAATAATAATAATAATTACTCTAGTTTGGATTTATAACGTAATTTCTTTCTCCTAAAAATACCCCCATGAGTTCTGGTATTGATGTAATAAAACACATTGAAGCCAATTTCACATCACACTTTTCTCACTTTTTAAATCTACCAAATTTTATAACTTTTGATTGTAGTAATGAAAGTTATTAATTGAAAATTAAGAATATGGAGTTTAAATAACAAATATGCAAACACTGTTCAATAATTTTTTGGGGAAAAATTAAAACAAATTGATTGCGAATCGAAGTACGAGACATAATCTCTAAATTAATCCATAATTATAATATTTGGTACAACATAAAGTTATCAACACTCAAGAGCTATGCTGAGCACTTCGTTAACACATCCTCGTGACTCGCGCCACTTTTTTTCCAAGTTGTTAGAGAGAGTGTGGCTCCTCCTTCTCTCCTCTCCTCATCCATTGGCGCCGAGACAAATGCCCAATCAGGGCTCCTCGATCGTGTCTGCTTGCAGAAACCGAGGAATTTACGGGCTCCTCGCCTGTATAAATAGAATTTGAAGCAAGATATATTTGCTTATAACGTACAGCTGTTGCAGTTTGTCTACCTAATCACAGCGTAATTTATGGCTGGCGATTTACATTTATTTCGGAGAAACGGGGGGCCCTGCAATTGTCGTTTTAAACGCGCCTCTAACAATGCCTATCCATCAGCTATGAGGAGAAGCTTGGCGAAGAGGGTTCGTATGCATAGTAGAGTCTTGGTTTTCGCAGTTCGAATGAAATTATTTAAAAAAAACAGTTAACTCCCCCCCCCCCTTCTTTGGTAACGAAAATCAGGCTGAATTGAGAGGCTTAAAAACACAATTGATTGGTCTTTCCTGTGGAACAGATATAAATTTAAAATCATTGTTAATAATAGTTTTGCTTACAATATTCTATTGTTGAACCCAGTTTCCTACAATTGAAAATTCTTTAATTAATAATTAACCGTTTTTTACAAAGCATGAGGTTTTATTTTCTTCTTTCAAAGAATATAATATAACTTAAGGTACGTTACACTTAAAACTGATGGTATTGTTAAGATTTTTTTTTTCAAAAGCTTGTTTTATCACTGTAGATCTCATAGAGAAATAAGTGTTAACGAAGATCGTTATTACTGAACTCTCATTCGATCTCTTCGTTAAGAAGAATAGATAAATAGTATTTAGAATATATGTAAATGTAAACATGGGAAATATATAAAACACTTAAAAAGTATTTTTCCCTCCAATCATATTTGAGAAATTATTGCGTTAAAAGGATTCAATCATGAAATATCATCAAAAATATCTTAAAAATCAAGAAATTAATTTCATATTCCATAGGTTGCTGAGTTAATAAAAGATACCCGAAGGTTTGCAGAAAAATGTGTTATGCTTTCAGTCGAAGTCTGTCTGCGTCGTCTCTTTTGTAATATAAGTTGTATGATGCCATAGAATAAACAATGTGTAGGGGACACATAGAAATGTTGAAATAAAACGTAATAGAATGTTTAAATTTAGCGAATGCTCCAATTTTATGTTTTAAGAGCAATAATTAGACTATAATTAATTTAAATTTATAAATTTTTGAATATTTTCCATGAAAAAAAAAACTTTTTTACTCCATATAATGCATTGATTTTTTTTCTCCCCCCTCCCCCTAATTTCAGGATGATTAATCTCGAAATATAGTTAGGATAATTCTGCGAAATTTTTACTAATAATTTTTGCATGGATTCGTTTCGATTTGAAAATGTATCCTGCGTATGGAAATGTGCGTAAGACATATTATAATAAATGTATATTAGAAACAATTTTAATTTTAATTTAACATTTTCTCGTGTTAATAATTTTATAAATTAAAAGGATAAAATTTCAATACTAAAAAATATTTTTAATTATAAGTTTTTCATAAAACTCACTCATTTCACATTCATTTACTTACAAATTGAGAATTTGAGAAACACCATTAAAAAATCAATTTAAAAACTTCAAGATTGTCGCAAAGGTTTTTTCTTCATTATTTTTAATTCCTATACTTTCCTAGTGATTTTAAATTAAAAATTACATCTCATTAGACGTTTTGAATACATAGTTTCCAATGTAAAGTATGTAATGCATAAAAAAATTGTATCAATGTTTCTTTCTAAGTGCATGTAAGTAAAATGAACGTAAATGTGTAAACTTATAAGATTCCGTAGCGTTAAGTAATTGCTGAATAATATAAAAAAAAGTTTGTTAAATCCTTTTCACTGTATCTAAAACTTAAAAAAACTATTTTTAATACTTAACTATCATTATCAAATTGCTATCAACATGTTTCAGACTCCACCAATGTTCAGAATAGAATCCCACTTTTAGCACATTTGTTTTGTAAGGGGGGATGAGCTTTAAAATAAATCTTTTTTAGTAATTGAATTGAGAATATTTCCTTAAATTATTTTATTAAATTTTCTTTAAATAAATACTAAATAATTTATTTTTTTATTTCAATGATAAATCTACAAATTTTATTAGTTTGGAGTTAATTTAAGTAAAATACTTTTTTTTGAAGGAGGTGAGGTAAGGATCATTTTCTTTTTCTGCATGCTCGAATTCAGGAATTTTCGTCATTATTATAATAATTTAAGCATTGAAAGGTATTAGCTGTCGTGGAAAGATTATTTAAATATGAAGTAAATATGTAAAGACATTGATTATATACTGTGTTTTTGCAAGAGAGGAAGCGGTGCATTATTTTATGAGTTATTGAAGAAAACAATCGTAAGAAGAACATAAATGTATATATATATACTCATTACAAATAATATTTTCTGCCTTAAAAATATGCATCACATTTTATCATACAAATCATTAATTTATGTAACGTTATATACCATTATCCATCTATTTCACTATAAGTATATCATCATCTTTTTAGAAACAAATTGTTATCATAATCTTCGTTCTATATTACAGATACATGTAATTGAACTATAACATTATTTAATACTTTTTTTTATAAAAAGGAAGTTAAATTTGCCCAGCAATAGTTTTAAAATATATTTAGTGTGTATAAACAATTAAAGATCGAGTTAGATTACTTAACAAGATTAAGTCTTCTAAATGAGAAGTTTCTCTCTTATAAGAAATTTTATTAAACGTTTCTGTACACTAACTACAAAAATATGTAATCTTTAATTTTATATATCTGTCTTTCTATAAATGTTATTGGTAATGGTATAATAAATTATTATAATTACAAAATTAATGTAGGACTATATTTAAGAATATATATTAAGACAGTAAAAGGTCAAATTATATAAGTCATAATAATACAAGAATCAAATATATTTCCAAGACCCTGAAACAATTGTAGAGACAATTTCCAAGCCAATTGTAATTTTCCTGTCACCTTAACTACCTGCCTTACTGGGCTAAAATAAGAAAAGAAATTGCAATTTATAAATGGAATAAGATTAATAGCATTTTTAGAAAAAGATTAATTTCTAAAAATATAAAAATCGACAATCCGCATGTATGTTTATGAGCCTTTTCCGATAATAACAAAAAAATCTATATAGCAGTAAGTATGTATAGCAATCTGTTTAATATAAAAAGAAAAATTTAGGTTATTTAAAAACTAAATGTTCATGTAAAATTGACTCGTCTAATAGGAATTATACTTGATTTTATTTCCCTTAAAATTATCTTTATCAAAAGTCTTAGTACAGAGAAATTTAATCAAATAAACAGATATTGCACTTGATATTTTTTCTGGGCATGGACTCTTAAGCCTTCTTTTGAATGTATTTTTCTTTTAAAGTTCAATCATCTCTTTTTTGTTCGCATTTTGAAGTATCTATTGTATTTTTGAAGAATGATAAAAATCTTTTTGATTCATAATATTATTTAAAAGTAGAAGTCACCAAGAAAAATAAAAAGTAAATTAATTTTAAAAAAAAACAATTTTTCAATTGTTAGTTTAAATAATATTATAAAAGAAATTATCTATTTATCATTTATAGCAAAAATTTATTAAAAAATTAATTTCCTGACGATTTTTTATGCCAAAAAACTATTAAAATAATAAATGAGAAGCTTAAAAACAAATCAGAAGTAAATAAGCAAATATATATATATATATATAATAATTCCCATTAATTTTATCCGTAGTAACTTTTTAATTATTGATGGTCCATCCCTTCAGGACCCACGTTTAAATAATAACTAACTATCCGCCTAATGGGAATTTTTTAAACCACATCTACCCATGCGCCCAAATCATATGATTTGAACTTTTATTTCCCGCTTGGTATAATTTCTGGAAAATTTACCTTCTTGTTCTTGTAATCGGCTGCAGCTGGCGTGTGTATATTTTTGTGTTTTTCTGTTTTCTATGTTGCTGTTCACATATGTTTGTTTGCTTCTACATATAATAAACAAGATTAACAATGAACAACGGACTGCTTAGGTATTGCAACATCAATGAATAAATAATGATCTAATTAATCTTACTATACCACTCGCAAGGGATACTACATATATATACCATAAAGATTGAAATACTTCAAAACATTGATATCGGATATGATAACTTGCAAATACGACATATAAAATTTTCAAATTTTTTAATACCTTATTGTTTTAAATTAAATTTGATTAACTTTTATTTTTCAATATATTTTTGAAATGTTATTTAAAAAGATTTAAATAGCTTCGAGGTAAATGAACTGCAAGAATGTGAAAAGTGTAGAAATAATAATTTGAAGAAATTCCTAATTCATTCAGAAATTGAATATTCGTGATCTCGAAATGTTATATATAATTTTTCTTACATTATACTTCTTTTTTTGACACCTTGAATCTATATCTGACCTTCAACGACCTTCAACCACAATTCCTATATCGTTTTACTGAGCAAATTTCTAGCCCCAGTGGTGAAATACACACCTCCACAGTCAATTAACAAACAATTAATCCCTTACATCCTCCACTTATATAATACGTAACAAACGATCCATTCAAATAAGCCAAATTTTAATAATGAGATTTTGATTACTCCCATCCATTAAACCCAAATGGTCATTAATATACACTATCCATAGTTAGCCAGCTCCCTGATCCTTCCTTTACGGTAAAGGGCCTATGTCCTACATGTCCCCAATAGGCGGACATTTGTACCCGTCCCCTCTGCTGAAGGCGTCTCAGCTTGCGAAGTCAAGAAAACGGTCTTTTCGCTCATTATTAATGGCTATTTATTCGCAGCCCTTTGCCAGCGAGAGAAATGAGAGGCTATGGGATCCCTAATCTGTTCCTGCCGTCAGCTCCTGTTTCTATCTGCTGCTTTTAATGAATGTCCTCGGAGCATGAGAGGCCTTTATAACTTGCCAGCACTCTTCGCGATCGGCGAGGGCCATGCTAAGAGATCATATAAAGTGTCGGTTACTGGAAACATAGCAATTATGTGTACCGACGCTGCCTCCTAAGATATGCGCGCATGATAATTTTGTGTTAACGCAAGAAAAGAGGCACCGTAATTACGGCTCTGATGTGGATAGGTATCTTGTTTCGGAATGTCACATTTTGGATGCAGACGAGAGTTTTCATTGGTTCGTTATTTTAACTGATGGAGATCGTCAAAAAGACTGTGGTCATTATGTGGGAGTCAACAGCATTATGTGCCACGTTTTTTGACTTTGTAAGTAGTGTCTACTTTGTGTGGTATTTTGAATTTTGTTTTGTTTTGTTTTCGGTTGTATGAAAATGATTGACTTTACTTGTGTTGAATAAAATCTTGTGGTGAATAACTTGCGAGTAAAATGTAACCTCTTCATTATGCGTGTACAATATTTTTAGGAAAAATTTAAAAATCTATATTATTGGATACTATTTATTATTATTTTAGATGTTTCATGAATAATAATATCCTATGAACATGCTTTGAATGTTTATATGAACTAAAAAATATACAATTGTTTTTTGTAAACATCAAAAACATTCAATCGAACACATTTGATCAGAATTTTAAGTACATATTTCGATAGACAGTTACTGAAGAAGATGAGATAGAGTATCTTTCTTGAAATAAAGACACCAAAAATGATACTTTATTTCTAATAACTCTATTTGAAGTTAGTAAATTTTTTCCATTCATTTGCCTCCTTGTGCATTATCTGAGCTGATAATTATCTCTGTACCATTTTTATCGGTTTGTTTGGAAAATGAGTGGTACAAGAAATTCGGATATTTCATGTCGATCTATATTTCATGCCTTGGAAGAAATACTTGCTGCGGGATTATCATATGCATTCAGATATATCAATAAATGAATATGAAATTTACAAACTCATCGGAAACTTGGCTCCTGATACCAAATTTTGAACGATTTGTGTGACTTTATTTTTTTTCATTCGGGATAAAGGCTTTATTTAAAAACCCCAAAAAGTTAAAAAAATTAAAATGGCTTTTACGTGGTTAATAGAAAATGTCTCAAAACCCCTTTACCTAGTATATCGGTTTCTTATATAAGCCTATCCTCTTAGTCTAATCTTAAAAATGTTCTAAAAATTCTCGACTTGTATACTGAAATATAAGGTAATAAAATTCCAAATCGCAACACGACTGCTGCTAAGCAAATAGAAATGCTGACAAAAAAAGTTGTTTCTTTTTTTGATTCCAAAACTATTTTATATTTTTACGATAGATTAAAAAAAAACAGAGTGAAAGTTATTTCTTTTTACCTAGCATTTTTGATTGATTTCATGCATGTTATCGAATGTATTTTCCTCTCAAAGTTACAATAAGAAACTCATACATTTACAAAAGAATTCTAGAATTTTTTTCACATCTTAATTCATCTAGATCCATACCATTGTATTGTAAAGATGCATCAATTAAATCACCCATGTAAATATTTCAACTCTAAAGAAAAGATAAGTATTACACACATGATTATATTCGAATACAGTAATTAAGTTCGAGAGACAAGAAAGGTGGGAAAAAGAAGAAAAATCGAAACAGGAAGCCAACAATTCAGAATCAAATAAGTATGACTGCTTCTCGACACTCTTTGAGCTTCCTTTTTTAACAGGTAAGAACGGGTGAAGCGGATTAACTGCGATTAACTTTCATTTGTAAAACCTATGATGCGTGTAATGGATGTTTGGAGGAGCGAAAGGGCTTCATTAGTCCACACCCACGCACCCCGGCGAAGGAGAGAGCGGCTCAAGCGACAAGTCTAATCCAATCATCGGTCAGTCGCAACGGTCAGTTGACCGAGTGGACGCGTGACTCTTCTCTTCTTTTCTACATAGAAAGGGGTTGTCCAGAAAAATAGTCTTTTCAGCAAAAGTTTGTTAAGTAGTAAAAAGTATTACATGGAGTGTAAATTTTGACCATAGCACCCCGAAATGTTAATAACAACAAAGAGCGAATGTAAATTTTAATAAAACTTTGAATGTTTAAGAGATTTATAAGAACTTGTTTTAGAAGAGCTGTTATTTTTATGGATATTAAAGCATTGGAGAAACGAATCCTCATCGGGCCCTGTATGAAATTTCCTTGTGGCCCTTTTTCGGAAATGTGAGTTCTGTTGATGAAACTATTGACGACACTTTACAATTTTTTGCTTACACATATTGGGAACTTCCGTATTCTAGATACGGCTGATACGGAAGTAATTATTCCCCTGTATTAAAGCGAAAAAAGGTACTTTCAAAAATACAAATAATTTATTCTGATAAAAAAAAGTAAAACTAAAGAGCTATAAAAAGTAAAAAAGCGTTAAGTAATTAGATGATTAAAAACATTTTTTTTATTGGATTTTAAGTTTTAAATTAAATGGACAGTTTAAAATACTTATATTACATTAATAATAAAAAATTAAGATAAATTAACGACATGAAATAAGATTTAAAATTTCCCCCCATAATTTGGCAATGAAAATAGCGACTATAAATAAAAATATTTCTATATATTTCGAAAAAAGAAATGGAAGAAATGCAAATGAGTATTTCAGAAAAGAAGTAAAATTCAAGGGGGAAAAAAGCACACACTTTTATTTTTTTATCTTTCAAATTGTAATAGACATTTATCAAATCTCGCTTTGATATTATCAAAATATACATTCTTTAAGGAAACAAAAAAGGTTGATATTCTTACTTAATAATATGCATTAAAATTAAATTCATTAAAATTTTTTTACTTATTTAAAAGCTGGCGGGACAATTTTTTGAAACATCCTTCTTGAATTTTAAAACTTAGAAAATTGAAACATTTTTTATTTGTATCACTTTATTTTTAAAAATTTATCTTGTTTTAGAATGCAGAAATTATTCATTGAGCATTTTTAATTAAAAAAATATTGACAGTTTCTTTAAAAAGTTATAAATGATGTATAAACCTTACCACAAAAATAAGAAGAAAATATTATAATCAGACTTTGTCATACTGGGTAAATGAAAATAAATTACACTTGTACGTAAGAGGTCTTATTTAGGCAGATTTTGAGCTTTAGTAATAAATACGAAGCAGCTTTACTATCACATTTAGTTATGAAAGGAAATATAAAAAAAATAATTATTATAAATAAAACTAAATTAATTTTTTTAAACAAACATTGGAATGAAATACCTAGTTGCTAAAACCTGTTAATGCTATTTTGAGAAAGGAAAATATCTTACTGAATATATACTTATATAGTAAGTTTTATCTCATGAAAGTTCCTTTTAAACAACTTAGATAGCTTAGACACAAATGTCCTTTAGAATGATATAATCGCAGAATTATTTTCGGATGCCAAAATTTAATCAGTTATTGCTAATACTGTATCTAAAATAGATTTTAGTTAAATGTTCTATAGTAATATTTATATGTATTATAGAAATTTATTTATCTAATGAAAAATAAGTTTTTTTTAGTAAATGTATATTATTTAGGTAAAAGTTTTTAAGTTACGTTGATGTAATTTTAACATATGCGTAGGGGCATATTTTGATTCAAATAAATATGTGTGTATGTGCTTCAGTTTTATACTGCACTAAACTTTAATTGAAGTAATTTTATTTTTCAATAATACTTAAAAATTTAAGGAAATTACAAATGTGTGCTTTCTTTATTCTTAGCAGGTTTTATTAAAAAATTACTTAGTGTAAATTGCCTAATTTTTTAAAGCTAAATTTTGATTATATTGATGTCACAGTAAGATTAAAAACGGGTTTAGAAACTAATTAAAATTAATTATTAAATCTACTCATTGTTCAAGATACTCATAACTGATTAGAAATAATTGCAGCAATAAAATTTAATTAGAAAATTTAATTAAAACACCTATTTAACACTTTTCTAAATTATAATAAAATATGTCATTAGTTCAAAATATTGGATATTATTTGTAGCTTGACCCACGTTAAAATGTCAAATGTGGGTTGCAAAAATAAAAAAATCAAGAAAGAATTAATCAATTTTTCAATATATGTGTACCATGGTTTTATTAATTGGAAATAATATAGAAATAAATCTTAGGATGGAATTGCCACAAAATTTTGTATATATATATATATTAGGAACATTTATAAATCCCGTTCACCCCGCAATGTATCACACGGGGGCTTACAACACAAAGAAGGAAAGATTACAACACAAACATCCAAGCCTTCTCCGGGATTCGAATCCAGGTCCTATGGCACCACAGTCAGCGTTGCTAACTAGTATACCAGATGGGTGGCTTGTAATATATATTAACTCTTAGATTTCACAAGCATGTTTTCAAAATGTATTCAAAATTTTATAAACGTACAATGATTTACAATTAAAATGTTGTTTCAAAGAGAAATATAAGACGATAAGAAATATTTTGTATTTGTTTCTTGAATAAGAGTAACCGTATTTAATAATTTCTATTAATAATAGTTAACCAAATTTCTCTACAAATACTAATTTCAAGACGAAATACAGTTAAAAAAATGTCCCCTCTTATTTTTTGTTATTGGTAAATCTCACCACTTTCATCCCCTGATGTAATATCTTTTTGTATTCACAAATTTAAGAACTACATTTTTTTAATGTATAGCTCATGTATGAAAAACTCAATTTTTAACGTTATATTTTTCATATAAAGATCTAAATGCATCATATAGATATCTCGGTATAGATATAAATCCTATTTTTATTTCAATCCAGGAAAATAACGCTTCCGTTTCACTTTTCTAAACGTTCCTTTACTATGGCATCTAGCGTCTTATTTGAGCGATTAATACACAGTCCCTCGCCCCTTGGAATGGTCAGCCGCAGAGTGGGCGATCGTGAGTCGGGGATTTAATTACGTCGGAAGGCCGCCAAGTGGGCAGTTAGTAACCTCTCTAGTGGACAGTCCGAGCGGTCAAACCGTTACCTTGATGAAATGCGTGCTCTCGAATTAGTTGATAAGCATTTGAACGTGGCGGCATTTCAGATTGGGTGTTTATGTTCTGTTCGCGCTCGGTTACACCCGGGAGTGCTAATAACTAGTAAGGGCTCGCCTATCGGTCAACGTTGTCCACTGTTGTGCTGTGGGGGTACGCTCTCCGATGTAATTTAATCATTGAGGATTCATCGACTTTCGGAGGCTGGACACGCGGAATAGAACTGGTGAGTGGACAATAATGGGATGGATTTAATCAACGAGTGTGCTGACATAAGTGTATACATTGCAAGAGATATTTGTCACATTCGCGAGACTAACTGAGAGCATCGCTTAAAGTTATTATCTTAGATAATTACTAGGATAAAACCATTTGAGGAGAATTAAGAGATGAATATTAAATTGAAAAAAAATATTGAGTACTTCTAATTACATCAAAGATAGATATTGAAATACTCTAGGTTTACAAATTACGAATATTTAAGAGACATTGAAAATAACATTTAGATACTAATTTTCATAACTAACTCCTTGTATAGATGAATATGTAATCTAAGAAATCATTTGATCAGATTTTGTATTAACAACATACATTCGCTTAAGTCTTGATAAATTTTCTGGATTTTAAAGTAAAATAACATAAAACTAAATTTCAGTATATTAGTGTTACTGCGCTATAAATATGAATTCTTCTCAATTACTCATAATTATTTGAATACGTATTCACATTTTACACATAAATTTATGTATTTTTTTTCATTTTATAGATCCAGGAGAGAAAAATATTTTTATTCATGATAAAAAAATATGTTTTTATACAGCTTTAAGCCTGATACAATTATTTTGTAATCTAAAATTCAACGCTAATTGCAATATTATTTGGAGAGAAGATAACATTTAATCATTTTACTTGCATTGAGTTTAAATATATAGAAAGGAATTGTAATTATGTGTTACTTTTCAGATAAGATTTTGTTTTATGTAACTTGATTTGTATATAAGCATATATAATTGATTCAGCATTATGATTTTTTGAAATTTTCTTTATAATAGTTTTATTTCTTCTTCTTTTTATATAGATGTGGGATAAACTTTATAATAAACAAAATTGAGTGGTTCTTTTTGTACGTATATTGTTTCTTAGTAACAGCTATATTTATCCGAATATTTTAATATGGTTTTCGTTTCATAAAGAGAAGGAATAATACTTAACGAAAACATAGAAACATGCATAATAAGAAAAACATATTAACTTAAATGAAAAATTTGATGACAAAATGTTTAATTTCCCTTTCTTTTAGGAAAGATAGCATTTTGACCCGATGAGAAATTGGAGTTTTATAAGTTTTGATACAAGAAATACGTTTAATGACTTTCAAATGATTGAAGAAAAATTTAAAGACATATTTTACTTATAAGTAGTGCGATGTACTGGGAAAAAGTCAGGCTAGAGAGAAATATATTTTAGATTTATTTTATACCGTGATATTCCATCTTACATCAAGTCGATTGATTTTTCATGGCCTACAGTGTTCGTTACAGTGGCAACACTTATTCAAGCTCTGAAAACTGGAACTGATGACTCAATGTTTCATAAAATTTACTCTTATTTATAAATACGAAAAAAGAGGAAATGTTGCATCGCATTTAGAGTGTTATATAGCGTAATACAATCGTTTAACAAATAAATTCTTGAACAAAATGCATAATTACTCATAAGAACTAATGTTCCTTTCATTAAGATAGAAGAAATTTCAGTAGTAAGAGTAATTTTTAGAAAATATTGGGATTTTATTTGATAAATAATATTTAAGGGGAAAAGTTCTTGAATATATGCATATAATAATTAAGGATTTCTTTTCCTGATATTAGTAATAGTGAAAATGATTGTAGTACAAACAATCGAATCCCTTGAGATGAATGATCTGTTACTGTGACATATTTATGTAAAGAAAAACTTTATTTTTTCCAAAAGCATATATAAACATTTTTTCTTGAGAAGATTTTTCATAAGATTTTCTTCACTTTATTTCTTAAGCTCCCCATCATCAGGGTTGTGCGTTTTCTACACACTTTGACGTCATTTTTCGCGGATGCTGCTTATCATAAATTGGAGGAAAAAGTCGTCATAAAAGGTCTGAAACTTTACCCTATAACGGGAAAGAAACCCTTCTCTGCAAAATGCCGATTCCGCTGGCGAACCCGAGACCAAAGGAGTCAAAAATACAAAGTGATAAAAGGGGTGCAGGCAAAGAAAATAACTGTAAAACGATATTCGATCGAAAGGCATCGTATAACATTGGGTAGGCTGCCATTCAGGAGGCTTGGAGATGAAAGCTATCATCTCGCGAAGCTATGCATGCTAAAGAGGGTGCACAGTTTTTTTTCCCTAGGATTTTACTTTTTTTATTTGTATTCCACGCCGGTGAAATAGAAAAGGTGTTCGAAAACTCCATTCGGAGTTTGAAAAAAGAATCGAAAGCCGTTTTCTTACGCTTCTTATCCTATTCCTTTGAAAACAAACATTTTCAAGCCCATGCGCAGGCAGAAAAGCGGGTGGAGGAAATCATTTTTGTGTGATTTCTTTTCGGTTCGCGAAAATATTGCGAAAAAGTGATAATGCATGCAAAAGCAATATATAGCCTTTTGGAAATGATATGTTGGAAAAAAACTTAATTTTTGGCAATATATTGCTAAGTTTCGAAGGTCATTCAACATAAAAATATGCATAATGATACCTTGCCTACGTGTGTTTATTTTGATATATATACTAAATGTATAATAATATTAATTTCGAAAATTGCCCGGAATGTATGTTACATTAATATGCAATGTTTCACGAGAAAATTTACTTTTAGTTTCTTGTAAGCACAGGCATCACAATAATACATTTTAAACTATAAGTTCAAATACATGATAGCTTGAGAATTTCAATATATATATATACATACATACACCTTTTTAAACCCCTATTTAATGGACCCCTGTTTATTTTCATTTCATAATTTAACGAATTTTTTTTGTACCCCGATTAAAATCAAGAGAAAAAAACCCTATTTAATGTATAATAAAATCCGAATCGACGAGTTATTTTAACGGTTGAAAAAAGTGTTATGAGTTTATGTGAGAAAAAAAATGGGATTTTTTTTCAGATAACATCCTTTTGTCCGAAATAAAAAAAAAAAGATTTTTGCTGTAAGTAACCAATTTCGACGGTAAAGGGTATAGAGCATTATCAAATAGTACAGGTGCAGATAAATCACGAGTGTGAGTTTTGAACAGGACGGGAAACTCTTTTCTTATCCTATCCAACTCTACAATGCAGAAGATATTTTAAGACTGTAATGATCACGTTGCATTTGATGTGACGGACTCTGCGTACCTAAGCAACTGAAATTCAGGAAATTGTTGATTTGTCGGAACCAATGAATAGCGATTCTGATACAGAAAATGATAATAAAACTCCTTATCAAAAATTTCCATCTTCTAGCTCCTTACATTATTTGGAAACTGTGGAAGTATACCTTATGCAGCTAGATGTAAATGAGGCAATATTTTCTTCTCTGCATTAAATCGAGAAAAGAGCTATTTCCAGTCAAGAATGAAAAGATTTCCAAACATCTATTAGTCAATATTTTAAAATTTCCAATTTACTGGTGCGTAATAATTGATTAATAGTATTTATAGCTGTTGAATAAAAAAGTGTGTAATTTCTGACTAAGGATATTTTTTGTGTAGTTGCTTATTATAAAATTTTCGAAAGGTGAATGCAAAAAAAATTTTTTTTTGGACCCCGATATAAATAATAACCCCGATTTGATGAACAAAATGCTCGGAAATCGTTAAATGAATGATTAAATGAGGACCTAATGAATTCGTTAAATTCAATTTGACTGTGTGAGTGTGTGTGTGTAATATAGTTCTCCATTTAAACTTTCTTTCGGGAGATTTTCTTTGATTTATGATAAGGCCTTAAATCCAACAAGACATTGCAGTTTTTTTTTTAAAATTCTGTTTGGATACTTATTTTTTAATATAATTTTTGGCTCTTCATTTTCAATAGCAATTTTCATATAACCATGATTTATACCTACTTATAATATATACTTCGTTAGATGATTTTATACATTATAATGACGGAACTGCTTTCAAGAAGTTTTATGAACGTGACTGCTGTCAGTGACCTCTGGTGCTGTTGCTGGGAACTTTTGCCTTAATGTTTGTGTAATATATATTTTCATTTTAATTTTTAATATTTTTGTTGCTGGGAACTCTTGTTTTAATGTTTGCGTAATATATACTTTTATTTTAATATTTTAATATGAGATAGTGATCGATACTCTATTATACTTAAGTAATTAAGAATTAAAACAAGAATTTTTTGTTTGTATTCAATTTAATTTCTTCAAAAAAATTTAATTTTACTCCTGAAATGTCTGAAGAAACTTCACAAACAAAATATTATAATATATAGGGCGTATTACTATTAAACTAAAGATAAGTCATACATTTTACAAAACTGTACGGTATATGTTATTCATTCGTGATCTAATAAAATCTGTACAAGTCCTTTCTTAATCAAGAGAGATAATAGCGCTTTACTTCTAAATTTCTACTTAAACTTAAATATAATATTTGATGTATAAGTCATTAATTAGAATTCCATTTAATGCTTACTAATTTCGCTTAATTCGCGAAGTAAAAATATATATTTGTTGAAAATGATTTCTTTTAATTAATGTAATCAATTTTGCATATTTGTTTGAAAACAAATAGAAAAATACAGTAAAAGGTTTAGATTAAATAAATTAGTAATATGTGGATATAAAATCATTAAAATAATTTTTATTAGGTAATAAAAATTAATAAATTTTTAAGAATAATTTATTAAATTTTCTTTTTTAATTAAAAAAAACTAATTTCGAACAAATTATTTGATTGGAGTAATAATGAACTTTTAAGTAATTTATATTCTTCGAGCTGAAACAAAACAAAAACAGATTCGCTTTTTGAGGTAAACTCTTTTGTCTAGCTTTTACAATACACAATCATTAAAATTTGTTTTTGTTTCTTTTTGTTAAAGCAATTGAAAATTTCACGATACGAAGAATTAAAAATTACTAAGTACTTCCTATTAATTCTATAATTTCTACTTAAATTAAATTAAAAGCTTAAATAATGTACCAATTAATGTATAGTATGGTATGTGACATGGATGAATAGTTATTCATCTCATGCTCAGTAAAACTAGAATGATTAAACGATTCGTATTATCACTTTCTCTATAATGTATACTGATTTATCATGTAATTCTAAGAAAGGAATATGAATGTAAATAAAATTAAATGCTTATTTGACAATTAAAAAAATATAAAAGAGCAGAATACTTTTTTTACCACATGCCAAACCATTTTTATTCCTCTTTTAAATATTATAAATTCCAATAAACGTCATATTAATGAAGCATACAAGCCAGTAGATAATTTGTAATACTAATTAGAAAATTTGAACTCGACTCTTCTTTTCCTCCTTAACTTATTTAGGACTCTCACATTGCAAAAACTCAACATTAAATTCTAAAGTATTTTAAATATTGCCCTGACTATTTTCAGTTAAACTAAACTTTTCAGTTTTATTTTCCATACTTTAATTGTTGATTATAAATTAATTTTAGTTTCAATTAGCAAGTTTTTCACATCTATATCAAAGAATTTTATGCTTTGTCTTGCTTTGAAGAAAAAGAATTGAAGCTTGGGTCTTTAATAGCTTAATGTGTTTAAGTTGCTGTAATTGTTATTATTATTATTTTTAAATCATGATAAAAACTCGGAAATGATAGTATAAATGTAAGGAAAAAAAAACCCCTAATTTTCTTAAAAATCATTTTTAATAGCAGTTGTAGCAAAAACGTTTTCTAACAGCAAGCTAATTACAGTTAATTTTAATTGAATAAATACACATGTAGACACACATATATTTTGAAATTAAATTGATATGTTTTGTACTTCGATAAAAAAAAGTTTGCTAATAGAAATTTGTCTTTTTAATACTTTTTAAAATTTAACTTTCATTTCTCTAGTTGCAAATCGGGTTGCAATTTCACAAACCATCATTACTTATACACACATTATTATATTAACACTGAGTATATATATATATATATATATATATAATCAACTTTGACAACTCTAATTACAAAAGTAGAGCTGTTAATACTGGGACATTGTAAAAATTTCATAAAAGAATAATGAAAACGAGTAAAATTTCTTTTATATTACATAGCGTTGTGAATCAGGATATATAGCAAAGGAGCACACAAACATTTTTAAAGAGAGGGAGGAAGAAGGGGGGGGGGTTCAGGGTCAAATGTCCACTGTTCTCATGTCATACCTCAATACACCGCTAAACATATTCTTCTGATTTCGTCAAATTTGGGAACAAAAAACAGTAAAAAAATGAATTATTTAATGAATAATTAGCATTGATTAATAAAATAATAGTAAATACAAAATTAAATTTTACGTACTATATACATAGGATTATCGTCAATTAAAAAAATTAAGGGCTATGAGGGGATACGGACCCGTGGACACCCGCCCCCTTGTGTGTGCTGATGCGGCAGAGCGTTATTTAGTGTGTGTTGTACAATTTTTCTTTATATATATGTTACGGCCAAAGCCTGAAGTTCGCCCAGTTCCCGAATTGGCCGACCAAATCACACATTAGCCGGGGCGCGTGGCCAATTTCCGATGTACTGGAAATGAATAGCGTATATGCGACTTTGGCCGGCCACTTCCCGAAGTGCCCGAAGCTCCCTGGTCAATGTTCGATGTGCTGAAGCAAGACTGTTCCGTAGGGGCGCTTTCTACAAGCTAGGAAGATAACATGGTGTTCTCAAACATCTGTACTCCAGAAGTGAGTTTTCCATTTTGTAAGAGAAACTACTTACATTGGCATCCGTGGGAACAGAGGAAAAATCATTACGAAACGTTGACAAACTTTGACCGGCGGCCAAGGCTACACTCGATGCAGTTGCATCCTGTTGCATGCAGTCTTTGTAGCGTAGAATGATGAACTCTTGCGCCTCTCATACGCATAATCTCT
This sequence comes from Trichonephila clavata, assembly GCA_019973975.1. NCBI lineage: Eukaryota > Metazoa > Arthropoda > Arachnida > Araneae > Nephilidae > Trichonephila > Trichonephila clavata. The sequence continues at coordinate 188,717 of BMAO01037309.1, forward strand.
TCCAAATCTCTATAGCTCAAGGAAAAACGACACTTCCAAGTGCTCAACAAATCGCTGCAGATGTAAAAATAACAAACTGCTGTGCAATTCGAAATGTCATAAAAGTTCATCTTGTTGTAACAAGTGTGATGATACTGATAATTTTCTGTAATAAACTAATTCACAGTAGATAATGTGATTATCTTTTTGTTTGTTTCCTCCAAGGGAGAGGAAACTTTCATAAGATACCAGGAGGTTTCTGGTACTGTGTGATCCTTACTCACTAAAACTTCTCCCTTCAGACTGCAGCCTACCTAGGACCACCGTACATCTTTGGTCTTTGTTCCGAAGGACGATCCTAGGCGCCTAAGAGAGGCGGATTCGTTGGAAAACTCATCTGTGTCAGCTATAATGTGATTATCATTAGCATTACGGTATACAAGCACCCAAAATTTGCTCATGACCCTTTTCTTCTGACTTTGGCCGATCGCCCTATACCATTTCGCGAACTGGCTGTCCAAACGCCGAAATCAAGGAAAGATCGAACTTGCGCCGGTCATTGTGAGGCGATATTGTCTGTTTCGCGATTTGGCCGGCCAAATCGGGAACTGGTCGACTTCGGGCTTTAGCCATAACGTATATCTATATATATAAAGGAGAAAAGCGACTCACTGACTGACTGACTGACTGACTAATCACGATATCTCTGGAACTATTCAACCTACAGACTTGAAATTTGGTAGACATGTTCCTTTCATAGAGTAGACATCAGCTAAGAACGGATTTTCCGAAATTCGAAACGCAAGAAGCGTTACTGGGGGTTAAGGGGCGTTATAAATAATTGTTTCCATGTTTAAACTACTCATTGTACAATTTTGAAATTGGGTAAGCAGTTTCCTTTCAGAGAGTAGAGATCCGCTAATAAATGAGTTTGGTGAAAATTGACCCCCAAGTGGCGTTGCAGGGGCTTAGGGGGCGTTATAGATAACTATTTCTATTTTTACACTATTTGACGCACTGTCTTTATATTTGATAAATAGATTCCTTTCGTAGAATAATGATCAGTTACAAAACGGGTTTTGTGAAAACAGACTTCTAAGTGGCGTTGCGGGGAATTAAATGGCATAATAGATAAATATATCCGTTTTTAAACTACTTGACATACCTGCTTGAAAATTGATAGGTAAGTTTCTTTCCTGGAGTAAATATTCACTACATAATGGGTTTTGAGGAAATTGACTCCCAAGGGTTGTTGCAGGGGTGGGGGGCTTAAGGGGCGTTATAAATTACGATTTTTAAGTTATTAGACTCACAGTCTTGAAATTTGGTAAGAAGATTCCTCTCATAGGATAGAGATACACTACAAAATGAGTTTTGTGAAAATCGACCCCGAAGTGGCGTTGCGGGGGCTCAAGTGGCGTTATAGATAATTGTTTTTGCATTTTTAATTTATTGGACTCACAGTCTTCAAATTTTCCTAAGCAGATTCCTTTCATAGAGTGCAATTCCCCTTCAAAATGGGTTTTGTGAAAACAGACCCCGAAGTGGCGTTGCGGGGGCTCAAGTGGCGTTATAGATAATTATCCCCATTTTTAAACTGTTGGACGAACAGTCTTGAAATTTGATAAGCAGATTCCTTTCGTAAAGTAGAGAACCGCTACAAAATGGGTTTCGTGAATATAAACTACCAAGTTTAATTTCGGGAGATTAAGAGGTGTAATTGATAAATATTTCCATTTTTAAACTATTTGATCCTCCTGCTTGAAAATTGGTAGGCATGTTCCTTTCATGAAATAGAGTTCCTCTAACAAAGAGTAAAACGAAAATTGACCCCTAGGGATGTTTGCGAGGGGTCAAGAGGAGTTACAGAAAAAAATTTCTTTTTAATTGTTAGACCCATATACTTGAAATTTGTTAAGCATGTTTCTTTTGTTGAATAGGGATCCACTAAGAATGTATTTTAAGCAAATCAAGTTCTGGGGGGGGGGGGTTGCAGGGGGTTACTAAGGCGTATTGACAAAAAAAATTACTTTTTTCGAGCTACAAGGACTATAATAATGAAATTTGGATTGCATTTTTCTTTTGTTGAATTGAAATCCGCTAAGAACGGTTATTTTGGAAAACGGCTCTCAACGGGATTACGGGGATATTGATAGTAAAACTTTTGTTTTTTTCTGTTAGATTTAGACTTGAAATTTGGCTTGCATGTTCAATTTACGGAGAAGAGATCCACCGAAAATTGGTTTTGTGGGAATCCACTTGGTTTTTGGGTTACGAAAGAGCAAACATCATTCTATACTTCAATTTTAGAGATTTTTAGAAAATTCAAATTAGATGAGTTCTGCCCTTTTTTTTTTTTTGATCAACAGGCGACAGTTACAGGTATAAGTATATTTTTCAATATAATCGAATTCTTAATGTGCTAAGACTTAGATATCAATAATTTATACATATATATAAGCAGTAAAAATTTATAAAACATCATGTAATACCCAGCGAAGCGGGCGGGTAACGGCTAGTATATATATATATATGTTTCAAATAAAAATATTGAAATATAGGAATATTTCAAAGTAATGATTGCAGAAAAAATATAAAGGAAATGAGAAGTTGGAATTTTTTATTTGGAAAACATTTGAAAGTCAAATAGTTTAGAAATTTTAAGAAATTTGATTTCTAGAAAATGTTTTTTGTACAATATAAGTAGGTTATCCCATGGTGAATCACTTTACTTATTTTCAGAGGGATTCTTTCTTTGCTGTTTTCCTATATTTAGTTGCAGTGTCAATAAAAAAAAATTATACTTATTCTTTTTAAAAAAAATTATTAATTTAATTTAAAGTTTTGAAAAATTTTGTGCGCAAGGTTTCCCTTTGCATCCTCAAGTTAAAAATATATCTCACTCACAATTGGTTTTTAAAAAAACTCCATTCTCACTCTCTTTTTTTTCTTAAAAGCGATAAATTTCTTCGCTTAAAAAGGGGCTACACAGGAAAACATCAATTCTCTCAAAAATCCGGGTAAGTTAAACATTATGTTTATATCCCCACACCTTTCAGCTATCCCTTCTTTACATTTGCTAGAACACCAATCAAAACTCTTACAGGAATTGAGTATTATAAAAGAAGAATTGAGGGAAAAGGGGAGAAAGGGGGAGGTAAGAGGGATCAGATTAAAGAATGAGAGAAGGGTGGATCGGAGGAAGAAAGTTAATTCAGGCAACGTTCTCTTTTCATCCGAATCTCCCCCCTCCTCACTCTTATTCACCAGTAGCGTCATCACCAACATTTTGTATGAGCAGGAAGCAATGTATAATTCCTCTGGGAGTGTAGCTTAGGTGCCTCGCAAAACACGCATACAGATGTATAGCAAGAGGGGGTACACACACACCGGTCTACCGGATTGGTGGCCAATGCGAAGGTCCGATTGGTTGGTAAAACGTGCTCTATGCTATTGATAGCTGGGGGGGGGAGTAAATAATGCCCCTAGGGGGAAGTTGAGAATGTTAATATGTTCCTGCAGATTCACCCAGTTGGCCGGTTGGTTAGAAATGTTCTAATCCACACTTCTTTTAGCACGCTCCCAGAGAGAATAGCCCCCGAAGAGGAATGGTTTGTTTGTCAGGGGGCTTCAAACGCTGTCGGGGACGGAACAGGCCCAGATCATTGCTCTGGCATCCGTTTTTTGACACTTATTCCTTAGGTACACAGAATAAATTCTCCTCCCACCAATTTTTTTGGTCTTCTGCAAGTTTTTGCGGACGAGCTGCACACATAAATCAGATGTGTCATCGTGTATGTGTTGATGGGCTTAGATTTGGATTTAAGACTAAAGCAGCTGTTTTCACACGAACTCGTCACTGGCTCTGCAAATGTTTTGGAAACAGTAAACCAAATGGTGACAATGTAGTCTCGGGTTTGTTTTAGGGTTACTGTAACTTTTTAGAAATGTGTATAAGATAGTGTATCTTACTTTATTATATTTTTTCTGAGCCTATTTGGAGCCAGCCGGGCCAATGACTATATTTTGATTAAAAATCTCTGATGATGTATTCTAACATTTTGCGTCTGGAATTTCAAGACATCTGCAGGAAGCAGAGGATTTATATATGGAAAAAAATACACTGTTATTAATTTATTTAGCATATTAAATATTTTTTCAAGAATAAAACAGCTTTTAATTTTCTTGTTAAAAAAATACTTTGAGATTATACGAGAGCGGATTAAATGCATGAATTCCCAAAATTAGTTTCGAAGATTCTGTATCGTTTATAATTATTATTTTTCAAAAATCTTCTTTAAGGGTGAATTTATTGTATTGTGCTTCAAAATGTACACTGCACAATATGTTTTTAAGTATTCAACTAAATAAAAAGTGCTAGTTTTTTCAAAAAGAAAATTTATCGTTTCGAAACAAAAAAATATTAAAAGTATTTTTTAAAATTTTTATTTTGTTTTTATGAAGCAGAAACTTTGAAAAGTTTAGAGAATTTAAATATTTGATTGCTTAAATTTGCAATAAGAATATTGAGTCTTTGTATTATTAAATCTTTCCCTATTAGTGCTAATTTTTTTTTTGAAATACCATCACAAAATGCCAGGTGCCTAATAAAAAAAAAGTGAACTTACTTAAGATTTCGAAAACAAAATTTTATTATTATTATTTTGTATTAAATTAAGGCTCCAGTTCGTGCCCTTTTGAACTGTTTTACTGCACACACACACATTATAATAAATTTCAATATGAAAAACACAAATTGGAACAAAATCGTACAAACTGTATAGTGCGAAGCTCTTACAAAAACAATGCACAATTTCCATCATATCTTACGAATTCTTGTGGAATAAATATTAAGAATGAAACAAAGAACAGAAATTAATACCATAAGTTTTAAATAAACTTATATTGCTTAATAAACTTAGAAGTTTATTTGCAATAAACCTTGCAATATTTTATAAGAAAATTAATGTGTAATTTATTAATGCTTACATAAGCTATATTGAGTTAAGGTCTGGATATCTTACTAGCCAATCTATCCTCCCATTTTCTTACAAAATTCTTCGGCCAAAAAAAAGAAAGAGATGAATCATATGTGAACGAGCACTGTCATGTATAAGAAAGGAAATCAAGGCATTTGCATCCCTAAAAATGAGAGACTTATAGATTCAAGATTTCAGCACTATACTTCGCTGTAGTCATCCAGTCTCTGTCAAAGACGTCGAAGTCTACGCCCGTCCAACATGATACCTGCTCCGACCATCAAATATCCGCTGACATAATGGTTTCTCCGTTGAATGTAGGAGGAAATGCAGCCAATCTCTGGTTCCCTCCCCTCCAGATGAAAGTTCGTTGAGAATCACTCATTATGTCAAATCTAGATTCATAGAACGATCTCTCGTTGGTCCTTGTTCTAATGTCAATAATGTCGGCATCATGCTGAGCGGTGTAGCGTCGTGACCCCGTTACTTTAACCAGTAACATGGTAGTCTCAGAGTTCACACAGCTAATTTCCAAAAAGACACTTTATTCTAGAGTAAATAATAATAAAAAGTAGTAATTATATTAATATGTCACAATATACAGTTTTTTTCGATATAGAGAAATTCTATTTAAATTTCAGTTCATGTATGCCAGTCGTTTCGCCACTGACTCCGGTACTCCATATTTCACCATTAGGCAAAGTTCATCAATAGGCAAAGTTCAACAATAGGCAAAGTTCATCACCGTAAGTCCTTGAGCTCGACTGCCCCCGAAAACTCAATAGGGAGTCTTTGAAGTGCACCAAAACTTCAGAGCGAAATTATTTCGTAACAGAAGAGAGATTGAAAGTCCATTTTCCTTGGTCCTTGAGGGGCGGGTCCCTTTCATGTCTCCAATTACCTCTCATTCGATCCCTTACTTCAGATCTGCCATCCAGCTCTCCTCACTGTAGTCCTACTCAATTGGTGCGTAGGGACAATAGAACGGCACGTCTGATTCCCACTACGAAATGGCTTCGTGTTCACTATCTAGAGGCTGTAAGTTGTCTTGTCACATTTTCACCGAGGGTGTGTCTTTGTCTTGTCCTGACGACATTACTCTCCATTCAAGTTGTCTACCTCCCAGATGTGCAAGGGAACCCAACAGAAAGGGACTATTCCTCAAAGTTTCCTTCCTCTAGAGCGTTTTGACTAACAGTGTCTGTAGGTTGGCGAAAGAAAAAGGTGAGGGTCATCAAACACTCAGAACAGTTCACATATGTTATGCCCCAAACAGAAGGAAAGAACAGCTGGTGCCTTTTTCGGAGACACGTTCTATTTCGACAACTTTATTCCCCATATGTCAGACTTGAGAATTATAGATGGGGAGAGTTCTGTTAATGAGCAGATGTATCAGCGGGCTGTTCCGATAGCAAAAAAAGAGTGAAATGCAAATTATAAATTTACTTACAAACAATCATCTGTTAAATAGCATGTGGAAGCAGCAAACTTAAAACTTAAGTTCCTACAATTCCATGCAACTCACAAGGCAACTGATCCACCCGTATTTGACAAATATTGAAGCTTATAGTCGGTCATGAATCATGGGTGACCATGTGCCCATGACTTCTTTTTACAGATTCTCTGATTAAACTGACACACAGCGACACTGACACAATGCTGAGCATTGCGTTAAGGCAGCGTTTTTTAAACTGGAGGGCGGGATAATCCTACATGGGGTGCTCGAACATATTGAGAAGTCGAAAAAATATTTAAAATAATTATCAAGTTACTGAATGGTAGCAAAACAACATACATTCTGACATAAGAAAAAAAAATAAAGTATATATTTATATTGATTTAATATATTTATAATTGTGCATCAGTACTGCTCAAAGTATTTGATAACTAATATCAATACTAAATTTAAAAAAACACGTTTAGTAAAATTACTAGTGACTCCCATGGGCATATACAAAATTTAGTACTTATCTTGACAACTTGTATGGTTTATAATTAAAGTCGTATTGTAGCTTTAGCGAGTCAAAGTACACCATTATTGCATTCAATACATTGTTATTGTAAGAGGGGGGAAGGGAGAAAAAAAATTTGTCTGAAAATTGGGTCGCAAATATTGAAAGTTTGAGAAGGTTTTAAGATATTAAACGATGTCCATTTGAAAATTTTTTTTTTACTGTCATAAGTTTCCAAACAGACTAACAAAAGAACGAATGAGCGAACCTTAAAACTCGAGAATGGGTGTGAACGAAAGGAACGTGAAAATTAACATGTACGGTTTTAAAACACCTTTGTGGTAGCGGTAGCTTAGTGGTCATGGTCTCGCGCTCGTGGCTGGCATGTCATGAGTACGAGCCCTAGTATCATTGAAGAAACAGCGTGTAGAGGGGCTGATGCCCATTAAATCTGTCAGGGCTCAAAGTCCTTCCATTGGCGTAGTGTGGAATTTTGGAGAGGGGATACCAATGCAGGTGTAGTCTTCGTCACTTGAACGTGGTTTAAAATTTCGAGGTCCAACGCCAATAGCCCTCAAGTTGTTTTATAGTGCAAGGTAAATGAACACTCACTTTAAAGCATTCCCCACTAGAAGCCCTCGTTCAGAGTAATTGGCACTAAAAATGTGTTACTGTTCATAGAAGCGTTAATTTTATCATTAGTTCAGTATTTTTGTAATATAAGGTTAAATATGCACACAAGTTTGATTAGTTTATTACACAAGTACTCAGGATACCAAAATCATGGGGTAGCATTATGTAAATATTCAGATGGCAAATGCATTGCGTAAGAAATGTATCAATGGGAAATGCATTGTCAGGGCTTTTATTTGCCCTCACGTGATTCATGTGGAAATTTTCTATCGTAATTATGACCTAACGATGGATTAAACTGACTTAACAGACTTTGAATATGAAATGCTAATTGTAGCTAGACGAACGGACAATCCATTTCGGAAATTGTTCCAAAATTCAACATTCTGCAATTCATAGTGTCAAAAGTGTGTTAAAATAACATGATTTTGGGCATTATCTCCCGTCATGAATAAGGTAAAGGTCGGACTTGCACTACTTAACGACCGAGACATGCGATGCTTTCGTAGAATATTTGGAATTGCCAGACAAGCAACATTGTGTCACATAACGGCAGAAACTAATGTGGGAAAATATCGGAAGAATTGGTTTTATTATTTTTATAACCCCTGAAATGTGGCCGCGGTAGCCGAGTGGTCTAGGCATCAGATCGTGGCTAACATGTCATGAGTTCTATTCCAGTACCACTGAAGACCCGCTGTGTAGGGGAGCGATGCACGTAAAATCTGTCGAGAGCTCAAACGTCCTGTTGGTGTGGTGTGGTAGTTAGGAGAGGGGGTGCCAGCTCAGGTGTCGTCCGCGTCATTTGACCATGGTTCAAAATTACGCAGACCGTCCCTAAAAGCCCTCGTGTAGCTGAACAGTGGGACGTTAATATTCACTCCCTCAACCCCCTGAAATACATGTTTCCTATTTCTAAATAGACTTTTACATTGTTTAAGTTCCAACTGTGAAAATCGCATAGTTATGAGTGACATTTTCCCCCCAGAGAATGAAGAGTTTTCGGTGGAAGTAGTTGAGGATCTTTGGCAGGAATGTTTATTTGATCCACATACATATTGATCTACGGCTACTCCACGCTTGTCTTAGACGACTGGGACAAAAATGAATTCCTATTCGGGCCAGTCGTTAAACGCTTTTTTTCCTGTCCTTTGTTGCTTGCGACTAGGGAAAGAAGAGGTTGGTGCATACCCCCTTCCTAGAGAAGAAAGTTTTTTTTTGCTGTTGATGGACTCTCTGTGTAATACTTACAGAAGGATATTTTTCTAGCCGTTTCTGCAATTCATATGCATCTCCAATTTGGTTTGAATGTTATTGGAACGTTTTTTTTTTTTTTTTTTTTTTTTTTTTTTGCAGTCTGTTGACGTTGTGGGCTGTCTCTTGTTGAGGTGGCCGGCTCATCTCAAACAGTAGGGTTAGGCTGTGCTGCCATCTAGTGTTCAATTCCTTTGTTACCACTTTGGTGCACGTTATTGTTGAAGAAAAGAAGGATGACCCATGGTGGCTATGAATGCTGCTTGGGGCAGGATGATTTGAACTGGGCACCTTCGGGTTCGATGCACATGCACTGAACAACTGAGACCAAAGGGGATCCCTTTTCGGACCAATTGTTAAGAGCGTTTAACTCCTGTTTTTTGTTGTTTGTGGTTTGCGGGTTCAAATCCCATCCAGGTCATCACTTCTGTGGAAGCAGTTGAGGAACATTTGCAGGGGTATCTATTTGATTCACTGACCTACCGACCCACAGCTACTCAGGGCATGCCTTAGAAGAACTTGCAAATTGTATAGCGAGGCGCATCATTTATGCGCGTAAGTGAGGCACTGTGGTAACTGTATATAGAGCGCGTACTGTGGTTGTTCTGAATTAGTTGTTGGAATTTTAGTATGGGTAAACTGTCTGATTTATACACCTTCGGTCGCGAACAAATAATAGGTGCGCGACACATGGGCCACTCTATTTCCGAAATCGTCAGACAGCTAGGATTTTCAAAGTCGGGAGTGTCAAGAGTATACCAAGAATTCATGGATGGTGGACAAAACACTAGCAAACTTCAAAGGACAATTAACCTTGACAGTGCGAGGTGAGAGACGGCTAAGGCGTATTGTACGTAGCCAGCGAAGTCAAACATTCGCTCAAATTACCACCCAGTCGAATGACAGTGCCAGTCGTACAGTCAATAAACGCACTGTGCAACGCTCGCTTCACCGTATGGGTTTCGGGAGCCGTCAACCTATGAGAGTACCATTGCTCAATGCTCACCAATGGGCTGCACATATTGCCTGGGAAAGAGAGTACAGAGACTGGAATGTAGAGTACTGGAAATGAGTAGCATGAAGTGATGAGTTTCGATTTCGACAACTTAATGCAGAAGGGAGACTGAGAATATGGCATCAGGCTCATGAAGAGATGGGTCTTGCATGCCAGGTTGAAACTGTTGAAGGACATGGTGACTCCATCGCGGTATGGAGTGTTTTTAGTGGCACTGTTTGGGATCTCTGGTACATGTACCAACCTCCCTCAATGCATTTTAGTATGTAGAGTTGCTGGGGGATCACCTCCATCCGTTTATCCTGTTCTGTAATCTGCACGATAATGGAGTTATCCAGCAAGACAACTGTAACTCTCACAAGTTCTGTTTGGCTATTGCTAGTAGGATGAGCATTCCTCTGACTTTTCTGTCATAATTGGCCACCTAAAAGCCCAGACTTAAATCCTATTGAACATCTTTGGGATGTTTTGGGACAAGACGTGAAAGGCCACCACACAGCGCCAACGAACTTTAATGAATTATGGACAACCTTAACCAATATTCGGTAAGTCATTTCCGTGAAAAGTTCCCAGAAACTCATTAAATCTATGCCTCATCGTGTGGCAGCCGTTATCAATACCGTAGGAGGTCCAATTCATTACTAGATAGGTATCCGTAATTCAGTGACACTTCAGTGTATTTTTGTTTTATGAATAATTTTTAAAAATGTTTGTTATTTCGGAATGATAAAGTAGGGTATTAGTTTCCTGCCTATTACATCTTTCCCAACAAATAAGAAAATTAAATTCCATACTAGAACTTTCTATAAGAGTATTTTTTTTTATACTTGTAACAAATTTAACTTTATTGGATGTTCTGAAATTTTTTTTTCCTTATACTTCTTTAAGCAGCATAACTTTTCTTTTAGGTATTGACATTAACGAGGACAAGCACAATACCAATTGCAGCTATTCTACCAAAGGAAGAATTTTTACGGTATTAAAGGAGATTTCTCTTTTTATTACAGAATCAAACAAGACAAGGACTTAAAAAGGTATCCGATTAATTTTTGTATTTAAATCAGGAAAAGGTAGCTAAAGGGCAGAATGCAAGTTATCCAAATTATAATAAATGACTTGAGCTGTTCATCATTTTTAAATTCTGCACAACAAAATTGACAGGTTTTTTATATAATGTTATGAAGTAAATTACTCATAAGTACCTAAGAATTTTTTCACTTATTGTATTTATTTTAAAATCCAGTGCATTGTTTACTGGATTAGTTTATCTTTTGGAACTCTTTCGAAGGTAAAATAAACAAGGCAGACAATAAAAAAATAAGGTGACTTATTTAAGAAAATAAATCTTAAAAATAATAACCTGCTGTCTGAAGTAGCAACAGAGTAAAATATTATTTTTACGTTATAGATTATCTAGTCATCTTTTTTGTAACATATGTATCTATTCTCAGTTAGATCCATTGATACAATTTGGTATAAATATTTGAGTTCATATTTGAGGGCATTCCATTTCTTTCAGATTTCAATTGTATTTCTAAAATTGGGGAGATTAGCTCTCCTGAATATAACTGGCAAGAAAATCCATTTGGGACAAAACAGTCTTCTTAAAGTATCCAATGACTTGCGACAACTTTTTTTTTTTTTTAAAAAAATGGAGGCATGGGGATTTTTTTGTTGTTTTTGGATTTGATTAGTACATTTTAAGAGAAAAATATGCTAAAATTAAGAAGAGAAAAAGAAATTATTAGTAATAAAATGGGAAAAAATGGGGAAAAATTTACAAAAAATAACATAAACGTGGCCCTTTCTGTACCAAAATTTTATGAACAAATTATCAGTTTTTCAATTCTGATGTGTTGCTATATGTTATTCATTTTTTAAATGACCTCCAGGGTAAGAGATATTTTAAGTTTACAAAAACTAGAGCCCTTTATCTTAGTTATTATATGAAATTGCTTAAGAAAATAGTGATTATCTTAACATAAGGGACTGTAAATTTTGTAATAAAACAGTGATTGATAATTCTGAAGGTTAAAAGACTTCAACTATTATACAGAACATACACTAAAAATTTCAGTTAATATTTTTCAAAACTTCTTTAGCAATCGCGCTGGCCCAGTTTGATCATTTAAAAAAAAAAAGACACATTTCGGGGAAAACGCGTTTTAAAGTATGACATTTTGCTTGAAGTAATGGCATCTGCTTTTACTAAAACACTTGTAGGTTTTATTCCAGTGAACAGAAAATAATAAACTTGGTATTTTTATAAAGATAATTAGATGGCCTATGAAATAAAATCATAAAAAAAATTTGTCAAGCTTTGGCAAAATTCGAAATTTAGGGTAGTCAGATACCTTAATTGCACAACGAAATGGGGCATTGTCTGCAAAAACCATTAAGAAGTATCAATGTCTCTAAAACAATCAACAAGAGAAAGGGATAGAGAATTATATTAACGTTACACTGTAAATAAATTTAAGGACTATTGGCAACGGATCTTGCGATGTTGAACCCGGTCTCAATAAGAGAGAACAATAACTTCTATATTGTTAAAATTTAAGTTTTATGATAGAGGCCGAATGAATGTATGTTCTTTGGATGACGCGAGCACAAATAATATCAGTTGGGTATACATACCTCTGTTATGGGAGGAGGGGGACTATATTCTAGGAAACACGCAGACGAAAGTGTGGAGGGGGTAATCTCTATGGTAAAAATTAAAAATCTGTTGGCAAATTGGGTGTGATTTGATCCACTAAAGTCTACCCTTGTGTACAACACTGATTAATGCATTGCTCTCCAATATGAATTCACTCTTTACAATATACCCCCCCCCCACCCATTAGTGTTAACTTTCAAAATTGGAATATAAGAAAAAAAGATGATGTATCTAATTACAGTCGAACAAGCTGAGGTAAGATCCAATGAAGATCTCCAACCGAATAATGAATCTTCTCAAAGTAACCGGAAAAGAGAATAGCAATTTGAGAATCACAGGGTCTCTCATCAGCCTGGGGTTAAAATGGTGGCTGAGTTCATCCCTTAAAGATTGATTGTTGAAAAAAGTAATTTAGTTACAGCTGTTGTGTTTACTTACATAAGTAATTTTTTCACTATTTTTCGTACACATAACTGATAGAATGAAAAAAGGAAAAAAGAGCTGAGATTTCAGTATCTACAGTGGATATTCTATCACGTTCTCCAACAGGAAAGGTCTACCTGACTTTCTACAGAACGGAGCTAGGCAAGGTCTAAAAAAAGCTCTGAAGCGATACACTATCGTCTCTGAAGCAGCCAGCAAGAGAGAAGAGTAGTTTGAGGGTTATAGAATCCCCAATCATCCGCCGTTATAATGGACGGCCGGATCGATCTCCCCCCCTGGGCTGATTTGCATTCAATTTTCCGAGAGAGAGGGTTCCCTTTCGAAGGGGGAGAGGGAAACAAGGGAGGGGGGTAAAGTGGCCGGAGTGTATTTAATGGATCGCGTCATTGGGCGATGATAGGGGAAAGGGCCAAGAGGGCACATCCATTCCGGGCCATTGTCACGATGAAATAGAACCTCCAGGAAGAGATAGTGTGTGAGTGTGTGCGTGTGAAAGAGGGACCGATTATGGGACAAGGGGCAGCCCACTGACGTTGATACGTTCTCGTTGGAATATTTTACGAGGAGTTCTTTTCGACACCTACTGACTGGCTTCGATCGCATAGGTGCATAAATCGGGGAGAATAGACTAGGAAATATGACGTCATTGGAGTAGGATGATATATATGCAGAAGTTTACACAACAAGGAGGAGGAGAGGTAAAGGCTATAGAGTTCTAAGCGATTTTCCTTGAGAATTTGAATTCGATGTTTCTTTTTTAAAGGAAAAGATTGAGGAAATTCGAAAAGAGCGTCAGCATATGTATACAGTTTAGCGGAAGCAATTACAGAGAGTTCGATGCGAATTTAGTGGGATGTAGGATCCCTGGAGCTACTGCGTATAACATTTATGTGAAATAGAATTATACGTTGGAATATGAGATATCCTGAATATTTTTATAGGAATTATAATTAATTAAACAATAGCCAAATTTAGATTCAACTATTAATTTTGATCCAGATTGAGACAATTATCTATCCTTAATATTTAATACAGTAAACTATAATATATATAAAAAGAAATATATGGCTTTTTTATGACATTGCGTGTGACATGTCTTATGATTTTGAGAGTATGATATGTATAAGTAGAACGAGGTGTCTGGAAACTGGAATGGTAGATTGAATACCGCTGCGTGAAAATTCCGATTCTGTCAATTTGAACTTGGTGGATAAGGTTGATTTTTCAATACAAAAGAATGTAGCTAACATTCTTTATAGCTGTTTCCAGCTAAAGGATACTTATGGAATTGCTTCAACAGGTATCCGTAGGGGAAGTTATTCGAATATTTTCTTATTTAATACTTCTGAAAATTGAGTTTTTCCCCAACATCCTCAAAAAGGATTCTTGCTGAAGAGTTTAATTGTGAAATAAATTGTAGCGATAATTTTCTTAGTTCAACCTCTACTTGCCTTTGAGTTATTGAAAGAAAGATGAAGAAGGGGGGGAGGGAGAGGATAAACAAGGTTTGCCATGCATTTTTTAAAAAAAATTTCACTTAAGAGTTGACAGCATTCAAAACAAATATTTGCTTTTGAACCAATAAAACCCTTCTAAAAATTTAAGTTATTTTCACCAAATTCATGTAATTTCATAGACATTTATCAACACTCGGCCAACTGTATTGAGGATTTTTTTTTAAAGTTATAGTCACACACATACACACGTATATAAATCTGGTAATGCTCGTCTTTCACTTTATATGTTCAATTTAAATGTATTTCAATTATTAAAACATATTTTTAGTAGAAATTTATCCAAAGATTCTTATAAAATCAATGAAAAGTCATGATTTAATTTCACGAAATATTAATTTGCACCTCAATAATGAAAATAATTCAAATATTGTAGCTTATCTTTATTTTTGGAAAAAAAAGAGAGGAATGTAAGCTCCCACACTTGTATTTTCTTTCAAAAGTATTATTCCATCAAGATGTAAACTTTATATTTTTAAATATTTATCAATAAATACTCATACAAGTTTGAATGAAATTAAGAAGATTCTATTATGTAAGCATATAAAAATTTGTTAGGGCATTAATTAAAATAACAAAAATTCATGGGGCTCATTTAACTGTATTTATAAAAGTATTTAGATATGAATTTTATGTCCAATTCTAGCATAGTTTATAATTAAGATTTATTGGTTAATTTTTTTAATTCTTAAGTCATTATTTGTATTTAAATGATTTAGCAGGGTTTTTTTCAATGTAAAGAAGAGTCTATTTTATAAATTTCTGTATCTATATTTTATTTATTTATTTATTTTTCTTATTCTTATTATTATTACGGTTAAATTCTGCTTTTAATAGTCCTAAAATTAAAGGGAAGGAAAATTTGAAAAAAAAATATTGTTACACAAAGTTTAAAATGCGTTTCAGTGAACGAATAAACATAATCAATTAAGATGTAAGCCTAATGAAAAACTACTTTTTTTAGACCCGGATTAAGCAAAATAATAATCTATTATCTTTATAGGTAAAAATAATATAATTTCATGCAAATAAAACCTGACATTTCTGCGTAATTTTTTTTAAATAGTAAAAAAATCTTTTTTCAAAATTTATGAGTTAAACGTGAACAATACAAGGGAATTCTCTGAAGGACCCTAAAAGGAAAAATGTATTTTAAAAAAGGACTTTTATCAAAATGTGAAAAAAAAATATGTTTTTTTTTCTTTTGAAAAGTAGGAAGACAAAAAATCCAAAAAAAAAAAAAAATAATAATAATAATGAAAAAAAAAGGAAAAGAACGAAAGCTTATATATTTCAAGGAATAAAAATAAAAAAAATCACAAAATAAACAAGAGTTTACAAGGGTGCCAAAGAGGATAAAAGACTTTTGATATAAAGTGTGGTAGTGATACATACATTGCAAAATCACAAGAAAAACTTTATTAATCTTTTTACTAGAACTTTTGAAACAACTAAAAATCTCGCATCGATTTGCCAATGATGAATAATTTTACTCCATTACCAAACTGCAGCCATCACATTGAGAATCACAAACAACACATCCAAATGCATCTTTACACCTTCCTTCTATACTTCATAAGATTCGACAACCCAAAATATATATTTCCACTTAATATTTATCTTAGAAAAAAATTGTTCTTCTTCTTCATGGATGGCACAAACCATCGTCCAGTGAAATCTTTTTACGAGGCCATAAAAGCTGGATTAAACCGGTTGCAGCCGTAAGTGGTAAGGGGGGAGGTCCGAAGAGAAAGAAAAATCTGCTCCACGTATATAGATCACGTAAGAAATTGTTTATCCTCGGTAGCATAAGTAATAAAGGATAAAATACACTGTTATGTCCCACTTACATAAACCCCGGCAGTTCGTCACTTGTAAAACGGACTCCCCTCCTCTCCTTCTGGTAGAGATAGAGCGATAAAAAGACGTTCAGAATGGACAATCCATTCTGATTACCCGGTCCCCCAGCGCAATTCGCTCCTTTTTAGTCTCCACCGCAGCCCTGAGTATAAATCCTAAATATGGAAGCACCCTCTAACTTCTCATCAGCTGAAGGGGGATTTCGTACAAAATGAAACGGAGAGACACCCAGCGGTCGTGTAGCTTTTGATAAAAGGAAAATGCGTAATTCGAGTAGCAAGGAAGGATAACGTTACGCTCAACTATACGGTGTTTATGGTATATCTATACACTCGTGTGTTTTGTGATACATCAGTTCTCATTACAAAAGATTCCTACAAAAAAAGAATATTTCTTATACGAAGGAAATATTAATGTTTTAAACTTCTTTTGATTTATAGAATTTTATGGGTATCATTTAATTTCATAACATACGAACACGTTCTCTGCTACAAGACAAGGGGAGGGGGAAGAGAGAGGAGAGGAACTTACATACGAACGTTAAATGACTCTCATTTTCACATATAAAAAGCTTAGGATATTTTTGTTGATAGTTTTTTTAAAAATCCATAAAAATTCAGACACTGTAATTCTGTTGAAACCCTCTTGCGATAATAACATTAAACTGAATCCAGGGGCGTAGTTAGCTCCGTATCAACCGTATCAATAATATAAACCCCCAAGATACAGGAGCCCCAACATGTGTAATGTTTTGATACTTTCAGATAAGTTTTATTAATGTGATCATTTTTATTCATTTCCAAAAAGAGAGTCCCCAAGGAATTTTGATGCACGGCTCTTCAGGACTAGCTACGCTAGTGATAGAATCATGAATCTTTTATTTCGAGGGGATATTACAAAACAACTTGTTAAGATTCATTGTAAAATATAGTAATTATTTAACAAATTTGAAGGTAAAAAATTTTCTTATAAAGAGTTACTATTAGTTTTATAAGTTTGTAAAGAATTCAAATGGTATTTATTAAATTATCTGAGTTTTATCAGATGATGAATGTAAAGGATAGCTTATTATAATGAGAAAGAGAAAATTGTAACAATAATAGTTAATTGAAAACTGTAAGATATTTACTTGAAATTTATGAAATATGTATCAGAATCAGTAATTCTTATTATGTATCAAAGTTACTAATGGCCATTGTGTAACGTAGCCGCTTCGCGATTAATAAGACATTTTGCTTTTTTCATCCGTAATTTACCTGTAAGTGTGAAAAGAGAGCCTCATTTTAAACTGGAGAGAATCTGTTGGTTTCAGAGAAGATTTCAAGATTTATCCATAAATTTCCGAGAGTGGAAGAAATTATGATACAAGATGGATTAAAGAAATTGATAATTTTAAGTGATACCATTTTTCAACAAACAGCAATTGACAGAAACTCACGCACCACAATCATTCACAGTGGCGCACACAAGAGGGTGCCCTGGGGAGGGGGGTCCGGACAGCCCCCAAAACCCTTGTGTTTTTTTTTCCGATTGATGATAATCCTATATATATATAAATAACCTAAAATTTTATTAAGGACTTGTAATTAACAATTTATTTTAATAATTAATACTAATTATTAATTCAATTATTTATTTTTTACTGATTTTTGTTAACAAAATCGACAGAATCAGAAGAATTAATTGGTGTTGTCTTGAGGTATGATACGCGGGAGTTAGGGGACTTTCGACCCTGGACTCCCTCCTTGAAAATTTTTTCTGTGCGCTACTGATCATTCATCTTATTTGCACCAAGAATGAACTATTTTTCTCAAGGGAATACTTCCACTTAATAATTTAAATTTTGAAGAGGAATCCATAGAGATAGAAACTATCTTCGGTAAATTTAGTGAAACTGCCCTTTTTGCATTTATTGATACTACAAGCACTTTAAGTTTGATTCGTGAAGAAGCTTGCGTAAAAATTCATCCACCCAAATTGGAAGATAAAATCATTAAAGTATCACGAATTGAGTAAAACAACATAAAAACAAATGGATGCCCTGACAAAGTAGTTACTATTAAGAAAGATATTTATCATTAAAGATTTCATGTTGTTGCCTCTCGCATGATCAGGGGCGTGCACAGAACTCCCTTATGGAAGAGGGGGGGATGAACCCTTACCCTACCCCACTGCATATGTTGATGTTCGAAGTTATACTGGGTTCGAAAATTTTTAAGTTGGTAAAAATATGTTTCTGTTGTGGCCACATTAAAATCGTTAAAAAGTTTCGGTTGATGACGCACCCAAGAAAGCACATAAGCTTTACCTTACGTGTATACGTATTTCAAAGTTAAATGCTCTTCTGAAGAAGTGCTGATAAAAATGATTTAGATAAGGTTAAAAAATAATTGAGAAAATGAAGTATATAGTTTTCTCAGGTGTTGAAAAAGATATTGAGCAATATAGGAGAAAAAATCAATCTGCAAGCCAGGAAGTTCGTACACTCTGTAAAAATAGGCATCAAATGCAATAAAAGGTATCCCGGAAGTCAACAATTTTTAATGTGATTCAGTAAATCTGAAGAATACAGAAATGACTACAAGAGGGAAGAGCACAAGTAAAACTATAGCAGAAGAAAAAAGTACAGAATTTATCCTCTCAAAGATCTAAGAAAAGTAGAGGAATTGATTAGCCCAATTGCATCGATGGAAATTTCGGGGTCTTGGTTGATTCCGGAGTAGTAATAAAGCGCTGTATTAACGAATGTAGTATTATAAAATGTACTTTTATAATATTAATCTTACAAGGCTATTGAATGCCTATTGACTCTTCATTTATATTTGTTTTATTTTTAATATTAACAACATTCATATATATATATATATTAAACTTGGAATGCTGGCAACAGTTACCAGTTGGCAATGAAGGGTGTGTTTCAATTCAAATTGCGGCTGCACCAACCTTGTGGTAATGGTCGAGAACTCGTGAATAGCACTGATTCTATCGTGTCATAGGTTCAATTCCTAAAGATCCCCTTGTAAAGGACTGTCCTTTACCGTTGCACATTTTCAGTAAAGTTTGTTGTGTTCTCAGGCACATTCGACCTAGAGTCTCATGGAAGAGAGTAGAATTGTTTTAAGCGATTTGTCTTGTATCGCATTAAACACAATGATCCACGTAACAGATTTTGGAAACGCTTAACCTGAAAGAACACCTGATTGTAGTCTATCACTTGTTTGGACAACCAGATATTAGAGTCTGCGGTCATTTCATTTGAATGCCGGTGTACTTTGGTTGTCATCTGTGACATCCTTACAACGCGGTAAGACGAGATTCTACTGTTACATACGTAATATGGTCCTTCCTTGCACTAACCCTTGTGATTACATTTTGACAGGATGCAACAACGACTTCTTGTCTTCCTGAGTCTCCAGCATTTCTCTATCGCCGTGATTACCACATTTCTCTCCAATAAAGTACGTTTCTGACTGAGTCTGGATCACCGTCAACGCCAATTGTATGAATCAATGCCCATATGCCATGTATATGTGAGTACACACACACACACACACACACACACACACACACACACACACACACACACACACACACACACACACACACACACACACACACACACACACACACACACACACACACACACCACACACACACACACACACCACACACACACACACACACGCACACACCACGCACACGCACACGCACACACACACACACGCACACACACACACACTCACATTGCAGCGTTAGAGAATGGTTGTTTTATCTATTCTTAAGTAATACACTTAATCATAATCAACTCTTAAGAATTTTTGATAAGCAGGTTTCTAAAAAGAATTGCACTTATATATACAACCAGAAATTATTACTTAAAATCATTAATGTTTACCAGTTTGTTTAAATAACATGTGCATGCATAAAATTCCGTGACTATAGATAACTAGAACACCGAAAACTAAAGAGTTGTTGAAATCGAATACGATTTTGAGCTTTTTACAAAAGTTGTGGATCAAATACCAAAACTATTAAATCATTGCTTTATTTTTCATGGAACAGTACTCCTTATTTACTTTTTTATTACATCTGATAGTTTATTTTTTCAATTTTATTTGATAGCCCTTGGTTTTAACGAGTAGGAGACAATCTTGAGATAAATAGGTATACAACTATTGATACAGGCAAATACATGTATTGGAAAAGCAGGAAAAAAAATGTTGCGTTTGCATATATTGTTGTAACATAGCTAGCAAGGATGTCTTGAGGCATGGACCAACTGGGCCCCGGTCCAGGGCCTCGGCCTAAGTAGGGACCTCGTCTCAGCTTTAAAAGGATCATGATTTGAATGATTTTATTGGTCAAATGTTATTTCCGGTTGTATTCTTCAAAAAACCTAGGAATTTCGAACAATATGTCAACTAACAGCAATGGCAAGACTGTATTATTATGTGATGACCATCATTCATGCATATGCCTAGATATACCACCATACACCGTCATTACTCATTAAGTCAAAGAATGGCAGTCGATTTGTGCGATTGTAAGTCATGCACATTTGTTTGTTTCGGGTTACTGTTTGTACGAGCATTTGACAACGTATGCTATGTACTATCTACTTTAAAGGGTCAAAAGTGGGGCCTACGTTTGTGTAGGGCCCAGGGCCTGCATTTGTATACTTATCTAGGGTCTACACTTGTTTTGGCGTTCAGGGCCCATTTACGTTAGGGCCCAGGGCCTCAACAAGTCTTAAGACCTCTTTGATAGCTAGTTAATTCCAATTAGAAGATAAGAAAAATTATCGAATGAAAGAAATTGCATTAATTCTTGCGCATGAATCAAAAAGGTCAGAAATATATTTAGCAGTTATATAAAAGTTTTGTACTTTTATGTATATGAGATGCACATAATTTTATCGATATATACGAATCTAATTTATTGGAAAAACTGCCAATAAATGATGCATCGCTGTTTAAAATCTATATTTTTACAGAAAATCTACAATAAAATTCTGTGTACAATTTCTACAATTAAAAAAAAAAAAAATCACAAGATAAAAGTTTAACAAATTAACTACTGTGCATAGAGAATAGAGTTTAAATAAAACTAGTCAACAATATGTTGAACATTTTTAGAAGCTATTTATGTCAAAGATCTAGAAAAGCTGCAACTCGTAACTTAATAGATGAAATTAGCTGTTATGACCCATTTATCACAGAAAGTGATTTGTAATAATGGATGTGTCAATATGAGAAAGCTCTAAGTATAAAGAACTCATAACTAAGTGCCAAATAAATCAAGTAGAAAATGATAAATATTTTATTGAAGTATATTACTCAGTGTAAGCAAACATTTAGAAAAACAAATTTTTGATTGTTTCTATTATATGCGTATGTTACATTAAAAACAAATCCCTTGAATTGTGTTAATTAAATTTCGTATTTTTTTTATTGAGAACATTTATAAACCTCGTGCACCACACAAAGTATCACACGGGGGCTTACCACACAAAGGAAAGAAAGAAGGATTTCAACACAAACATCCATGCCTTCTCCGAGATTCGAACCCAGGCCCTACGGCACCACAAGCAGCCACTATACCGGATGGGCGGAAAATATTTTTGTATTATAATGAAAAAGATGAAAATGTATTAAAAATATTTTATTAGTGTTTTAAATAAGTAGCATTTATTTCTCCAACCTTTCTGTGTTTTAATATTAATAAATATATTTTTTTTATAATTCTATCAGTTATATTTATATATATATATAAATTTATTAAATTGAAATCTGAATCTGACGAACTTAAATTATTTTTCCAAGAAAGAATGTTTTAAAACAGCATATATTCTGTAGGTCTTATAGATAGCCTAAAATTACATCAAAAGGTATGAAACAGTAGAAGAAATTGGAGTTAGACATTAAAATATCTGACAAAGTAGTTTATCGCATATATTTTTGTCACAGTTGCTTCTAATGATGAATTTTATTAATTCTAATTTTTTGTATTAAAAAGTCATTTAAAGAGATTAGATGGGAAATAATTATTTTAAAACAAATATTTACACGTGCATTTGTATGAATAAGTAAAATTAAGATTAAGTTATTTAAAATATTTTAAAACATTTAAAACAATATTCATCAATAATTTTAGAGCTTATCAACAGTTATAAGCTATTTACTGTGTCATGTTTTATAAAAAGCTTTTAAAACATTTTTATTGATACTTAACAAGCATACTAATGCAAAAGTTAAATCCCGAGTATTTAGTGCCCTGGAATTCTTGAACACAATTAAGCTCGAGAAGGAACAAGTACATCTGTTATATTCAAACTTTTATTACTCTACAAATTTTTAATAGTACCTTTTTGAATATTTTATCTTTTTTTTTCAGCATGAATTATCTTGCAGGAAATTCACACGCAACCTGATTCAAAGTATCTTCAAACAAATGATCTTAATTCGTCCTTTATTTGAGAATTATCAAATTCAGTTTCTTATGAATTTTGTTTCTTATTCTTTAATTGAAGAAAAGTGAAAGAGAGTCAAAAAACATTAAACATGAAAAACAATATTTCTTGTTTAAATAGTACATGATGGTAGCAAATGTAGTGTGGTAAAAAAGGATGACTGTATGACAGCAAAAGTAAGCAATAAAATATATCAAGTTATTTCGGCTAAGAGCAGAGGTTCCCAATTTTTTTTTGTCTCATAGACCACTTGTCCTGTTTCCCAATTTGGGGTAGACCCCTGCTAATCTAATATTGAAATTTTGCAAATTCATTGACTTTAAATGTGTTTTTGAAAGCCGGTATAGTGCTACTTACTTTAAAATATTTGAATTTCCAACTTAGTTAAATATAGTGTGAAAAGTCTCAGAAACATATGTTAACTTTAAACATTTATTAATTAAATTAAAATTAAAATTTCGTACCGGTTGCAAAAAGATAACTGAGCAAACTTCAAGCCGTGCAACTTCAAGTTATTTATTAAATTTAACAAATAAATCTGTTAAAGAGGCAAAGTCCGATTTCCATTTGGTTAAATTTTATCTTAAAATTGCATCTTTCATATCCCGAAACTCTTAAACAGTCTTTCATAAACATAAGCCTTTCCAGAACCTGCGTATTTCATTGTGAACGAGTTAGTGATGAAAGTTCTCGTCGTTTTTTTCAAATAACTACATATTCAACGCGTTGCTTTATTCAGTTAACTGCATTAATAACTAATAGATCGGATTCATTCAAACTACCAATCAGAATTTTAGCAACTAGTCAGTAAATGACGCAGTATTTTGCTGATATATACATTGCTATTGCACTAAATTTTTGAATCTTCAATAAAAAAACAGACAATAAGATTTGACTCACTCGAAAAAATAGTTTCGTTCGATTATTTTCAGAGATTTTGAACTCGTTAAATGTTCAAGTTGAATTTCGAGTAATTTTTTGAAAAATCTTTCGAAAAACAACATTGTGGGAATTGTAATTATCCAGTCTAAGAGCAAACGTGTACTCTTTCAGAAACTAGATTTGATTGATCACGATGTGTTGAGAACGAGATACAGAACGATTGAAACATTACGCCTCAAAACTGATTCATTTCAGAAAAAAAGTGCAAAAAATTCAAAATATAGTTATTTTGTATAGACATTATACCGTGTTATTGTAAAATATATGGCTTATGCAACTCCGGATTTATTTTTTGCCTGATTTCAGTACGGAAGAAAGGATGGCAGTTTAAAAAAAATGACAGAAATGTCAGATATCTTTCCCCTTCCGTCCTTAAGTGTCTGAAGGATAGATGGAACCACAAGGGTAGGCCAAACGTTCCTTTTAAAGCTTTTAATCAATATATTTTTTTAAAAATTTTTAAATTTTAGAATTTGAATGGTCAAAATTGATTCTCCCCGTCTTTTAGTACTCTCGGCCAGTTTCTGCTGCGTTTAGAGAGAGCTCTGTGAGGAAATAGCCTCACATAAACAGATAGATACATACATACGTCCATTTACCCTCAAATTTTAATAAAGTAGTTAGATATTTGTGTTTATATTATAATAAACTATTGCGAAGTAAATAGGTAACATTTGTGTATGAGGATTATTCCATTAATTAAAAACCAAAATTTAAGTCATGCCCTGCTTAAATAAAAGCCACTGTAGTAGACCCCCCTCCCATTTACACTTCCAGGACCCCCCCCATTTTTTTTTTTTTTTTTGCTGACATGGTCCATTTTTTGGTCGGTTTCGGGGTTGATATAGACCATTTTGAGTACCACAGGTTTAGAACGTCTGATACACGTTAAATCTATCGAGGTACAAAGTCCTACCATTGGTGTGGTATCATAGTTTGGAGAGCGAATACCAGATCAGATGTCGACCTCGTCACTTGACCAAAGTTCAAAATAACGAGGACAGTCACAAATAGCCCTTCAGATGACGAAGAGGTGTGTGTGTTTGTCCTTCATACATCTTAGAAATTTGTAAGAAAATAAGCTTGTTGAAGACTGAGAGAATTTTTGGACTAATTCTAAAGCCTGCCTTTGAGTCAAAAAATACTAACCGACCCCTAATATTAATATTAACCCTTATCCTAGGCTCATTTCTCAGTTTTTAACTAACAATGACCCGATCTCATACTATTTACATTGATCTAAATCAAAAACTAGTCCCGTCCCGTCTTTCTCTGCGGACTACTGGGAATGTGGATCCCTATGTGTTACATTGCACTTTCACAAGCAAATTATCATCTTACTGAGCCTCTCTATATGTGCAGTACATTATGGCTTAGCTCTTTAACAATGCGAATATTCATATGACGTTAATTTCTTGCTTTAAAATAGTAAATAATCATTCTCATGTCATGCTCCAATAAGCCGTCCAACATATTATTTGATTTTGTTGGTTTTCGAGAACAAAAAAGAGTAAAAAGTTAATTATTGAATAAATAATAATCAATAATTGATACAACTAATTAATAAAAACAAATACTTAAATTTTTCGTATTATATGCATAGGATTATAATCAATCGAAAAAAAAATCAAGGGTCATGGGGGCCACCCGGGTACTCCCTTTGTGTGAGCCACTGCACACACACACACACACACACACACACACACACACACACACACACACACACACACACACACACACACACACACACACACACACACACACACACACACACACACACACACACACACACACACACACATATATATATATTGCTATTAAATATAGTATGCCTATAGAGGCATTCACAGAATTTAAATGTAATAATACATAATTTTTCATAATACATAATTACACATTATTAATACATAATTTTTTCATCATCATACTTTTTTCTCCACCATTGCCTAATTGATCTTTTATCTAAATTATTTTGAAAACATTTTGTCTCGACTTTTCCTTTTTGTGTTTTTATACTTGTCATTTTACTGATTTTCATTGTAAAATTTTTTTATTACGTAAATGTATCCTTCCTATAATTTTGACATCTGCACGCTTAAAAATACTTTGACACAATCCTTTCATTTTTTTCTCAGAATTCTTTTCATCTTATTTCCATTTACTCTAGTCAAACCAACCTCTATATCTAGTGTTTGTTTTGCATACTTGGTCCCTACTGCAAAAATGTGCTGCGGTAACACTGCTTCGCCACTTGTCCGACACAACGTCCCGATGTATCCGTCGTCGAGGAACCGTTACTTTTTATGGCCCTTCCTGCTCCTTAAATCAAAGCGATATTAGATCTGGGCTTGCCGACGCCATTAGCCGCAATGGCCATTCTGACGTCTCACCGTGTTCCCTAACGCCCCCGCCTCGCACCTTCGAATTGTCGCCTCTTCCTTCTCACACATTCTGCTCCAAGGACAAGTGGCTTAAAACAGAACAGGGCCGACCAACATCGAGGACAATACTTAGAAGATACTTTGTTGTGTGATAAATACAAAAGAAAAACCAGATATATTTTTATAATTGTATCTACAAATTGTTATTGATATCTCGGATAATATTCCAAATTTGAATTTCGTTCTGATAAAATCAAAGAATTTAGCGTTAAATCCCCGAAGACATTCTTAGAAAAAGAACACAGTAAAAATCTCACACTCGCCAGCATCTACCATATATACAGAGTTCAGATGAAATTTGAAAACATACTGAAAATACACTCACGTCCATAAATTGATAATTCAGAATCAAGAAATTGAACTTAAAATAAAATTTCACCTTAGAAATTATCACACATCTTGAAGAAGATATGCAAAATTACAGGAAACCACCAGATGGCGATAGGCGTCACAAAGGACGAGAGGTAAGAGAGGTATATAAGGAAGTAGGCAAAAGTAAATGTTCAAAGTTTAAAGACTTTCAGTTAAAATCGATGGCACAGCGAACATTTGGATGATTTTTGCGTGACTATTTGATTGCTGGAAAGTGGACGACCCAGTTGAAGTATCCGAGGAACTTGAATACCTGAGGTCATTCCAGGCTTTGGCACATTAAGATGATGGTAATGAGTAGATGTTAAGCACAGCGTAGCCCCTAGTTACAAGCGCTGAATAGGACGGATTTGGCAGTTACTGCCAAAGAAACAGACGGAGCACAGCATCAGACCTATCTCGTCAGCTCTTCAGCTACCGGTACGACAGTTTCAAGGCAGACCTGTACAGACACTTACACATTGGTCTATATGCCGTAGGCTCAGAGGTATTCCCGTACGCAACTCACTGTCGCCTGCGATTAACCTAGAGAGAGTATGCTTTGTAGACGCAACAGTGATCTGAAATGTTTTCCGACGAGTCCAGGTTTGCTTGCAGTCTGATTCTCGCCGGACTTTCATACGAAGAGGCCAGGTACCCGTTGCACGCAAGAGAACACCATTGAACGACACGGTACAGTGTGCAGGATACTCATTTGGGGAGGAATTGTGCTTAGTTCCAGAATCGACCATGTTCAGAGGTAACGATGACAGTCACATCTATCGGGATGTCATTCTGGAACAATATGTACGTTTGCTTCGGGCGCCATGGTGCTGAATTTCTGTTTATGGATGACGCCCGTCCTCACCATGCAAACATTGTAGACGAATGCTCAATCGGAGGATATACCCGTATGGATTGGCAGCATATTCACCAGACTTGAATCCAAGAGCATGTGGGATATGGCCGACGAATTGCAGCCTCAACCTCCTCCCACCTGTCTACCGGAACTTTGGAGGGCATTGCTTGATGAGTGGTGTATATTCCCAAGATGATAATTTGATACCACATGCTAATCGTTGTAAGGCCTTTATTGCATCGTCAGGAGACATACTCCGTATTAACCATAATACTAACCATGTTATACTCTTTTGCAGGTTCTTTTTGAAATTTACTCTCAGGAGTAAAAACGTACTTTTATTAATTGTCAAACATATAGCATCTTTTTGCTTTACTTTGTTTAATAAATAGACTTTACAAATAAGTCAAATTTGGTTTGCTTCTGTCTCTTTCTTTGCCTGAACTTCATTATCCTTAATTTATGGACATGAGTGTAGGTTTACATCATTTCTCATTTTTATGAGATACTTGATCAACATTGCTATTTCATTGTTTTCTTTCATAAGTTCTTCATTACTTTTTCCTTATTGAAATTATTATTATACTATCCAAGTTATTAAAAAGTTTTTAATACCCCCTCCCCCCTATGCACACAAAGAAATTCAAGAGCAAGTTAGTCATCAATATGGTTAAAGTTTTTATCATTCTTTCCATTTCACATAGTTTTTCTATTTTACCATTTTGGTCAAGTAATGATACTTATGTCATTTTACTTGATACTTTATTTTCTCTTTGCTGAAACGTCTGGAAATCTGATTTTCTTAGTTGTAAACTTTATACTATTTAAAAAAAATATTAAAAAAATTCATTCTCATGAGAAAATGTTAAAAAATCTTTACATTTGTTATGAAAAGATTGAAAAAACAACTGGTACTTTGGGCTTTGATGAAAATAGAGAAAAATTCAAGAACTGAAGTTGAAAAAATCTGAATCGTATAACATCCCACCAAGCAAGTGATATATCTCATGAATTCCAATTTAGCTTTCCTATTTAAACCATTAGAGCATTTTGAAGAGGGGAAAAAAATATGATTTTGGAAATGATATGATACCGAAAAAAATATGATAGCAATACGAACACCAGTTATTATTATTTTTTTTATTTCTAAATTGATTAAAAGTGTAAATTACTATTTATCAATATATTAAAAAATACTTTTATGCTTGGTTATTTAAATACGCCTTATTTCTGTATAAATTTGTAAAGCTGCTTTAAATTACTTTGTAAATAAAACTTACAACTTAAACTACAATTCCTAACAGAAGAAATTTTTTTATTTTTGTAAAATTTATCGTAAAAACCCTTTTTGAACGTAAAATTATAAGAACCCTTTTTGAGATAGGCATTTATTTTCAAAATTTTATGAAAAACAAATATCTTCAGTTATAAAGTATTGCTTATTGCCTTGCTCAGAACATCTTTTTTCAGTTAAAAACTTCTTTTATTATCAATAACAGTTGATTTCTAATTTAAAAAAAATCAAATCTATATTACATTGTAATCGGCTCCTTCACGTTAAAAAATTATTACCAACTTCTCTTAACCATTATTATCTTCTTAACCATAAGGAAAGTATTAATATGAAAGTTTTATCGATAATTGTCAGAAAGCATTCATTTTTATCAATGAAAAAATATTAATATGAAATGTTTTAAATAATTTTAATGAAGAAAATATTCATATATTTCTTAAATTTGTTTCACCTACCTCTTTTTTTTGTTTAGCTCAGTTTTTGAAAAAGACTTAAATTATTGATTTTTTTTTTACATATTTTTTTTAAATTCAAGTTTAATGCAGCAAAATATGTTAATGTTTCAGCCGGGGGTGGTCAATGGTGCACACAAGGAGGGGGCCTCGAGTCCGGACCTCCCCCCTCCCCATAGCCCTTGATTTTTTTTCTGATTTTACCAAATCATCTGTATTAGAATTAGCTCTTACAGATGCCCACAAAATTAGGTTATTATAAGTACAAATTAGCTAGTTTTGAGTGATATTTATTTTATTCTGTTCATTGCAGAAAAAATTTATTCGCAAGCACATTTTGATCTAAATTTTGAGGGTTTTCTCTGAGACAACACCGCTCCAATAAAATTGTAAAAAAATGGTTATTTATTATCTTTTTCCAATATTTTTTTTAAAGTTTTCAATAAGTCTTCGCGTGCCAGTGATACAACTCCATCGTGCTACACTGTGGCACGCGTTCCGTGGGTTAGCCACCCCTGGTTTAAATTGAAGTCATACCTTTGGGCAACCATAAATTTGTCTGAAATGAAAACATTTATGGCCATTTTTGCGCAACTCTGTGTTTGCAAAAGACTTCAATCACTATGCTTGCAAAAGTCATTTTTAATTTTACATGAATGATATTTAATGCTCTTTCATAACTGCATTTATTAAGTAAAAATGTCTCAAATCTCTCGATTTTATGAACAACACCACTTTAACTAGCAGCACTTACTCGCCAATCTTAATGTTAGAACACTCATGGACACGAGATAAAGTGTAAAAGGCACCGTTTTTACCCAGAGATTGAAAATTTCTTTTATTTGGCTCTCCTTAAGTTAATGGGAAATAATGCCGATAGCGACTCAACGCAGGGAAGCCATTTTCCAGAGGGGGGGGGGGAGAAAATACCACGTGTGTTCATGACTGTCCGTTATATATATATCCAATAACAGTCTCAGCGTGTTCGGAGGGTTGTTTATATTTACGGGAGGTGCTTTTAAGTCGTATACAAAACGGCGACTTTAGTGCCAAAATGGAATTTGAGATGTTTACGGGGAATTTTTACATGAAAAAAGGTGCCAAACAGGATTTTCTTGGAAGTTATTCTAAATCAAAGTTCCGGTTATACACGAGTAAGCTTTTTGGCATTTGCGGCAGCTGAGCCATGAAAATATGTAAAGTAACGATATTAGATTTTATGTCTTTTCTTTACGTATATAACGTGTTCGGTTCTGTTTTTCTTCGACGTAACATGAAAACAAAAAATGTTTTAGAAAGATGTTCGACTATTTGTGTCCATTTGAAACAATTTAGTGAAACAGTTTGAAATATGTCTTCAAGCAGCAGCTGGTAAGTTTCTTGGTACTTACGTATTGTTTTTTTTTTTAAAGAAAATATTACATTTTAGAGGTACATTGATATTTACTAAAAATATTCATCAGTGGCGTTTTGTTAAATAATGGTGAAAGATTTCTAAGATCTTCATAAAAATTAACCATTGAGGAAAAAAGTTATGCTCCCGTATTCATAAAACCCTAAACATGAAATGAATGAGGAATAAAATTTTGTTAGAAGATAAAATGTTATGTAAATCAAAATAAGAAAAGGAAAATATTGAACTAATTATGAACTGTATTTGTATAACAGGAAACTAGAATTTCACTTGAACTAATTACTAATGAAGCTTTTAAATAAACTTTTTGAAATCAATTTCTGTAAATACTCCCTATAAGCCATAGCAAATGTAAGTTATGTCATTATAATTAGTATTCTATTATAAAGGAGATATGAGATTCCCACTTAAGTACATTGCTATTCTGGATTTTAGAACTGCTGTAAAATTTGCAAAAGAGGGCTAAAAATAAAGCATTAAACATTTTTTTTACTACTTATGATTGAGCATTTTACAGCATTTTTTAAACGATGATATGAACAGATTGCTGCTTCTTGAATCTTCTGGACTAGATTGCTTCTTTGGGGGGGGGGGGCATCAGTGCTCATTCTAATTTTAAGGTTGAATAAAATAAATGAGAAATTTTTATAATGGTTTTTGATGACTTTGCATAATGGTTCTTGTATATATCTTTTCCTATAAGAAACTCATTTCAGAGATTTTCCTATAAGAAACTGTGTCCTTCGTATCATGTATTTCGGAACATATTGCAAAGGTGAATTCCTTTCATAGCAGGGGTTGGAAGGGTTCTTTGGAGCGGGAAATTTCTCATATGCGTCCATCTGTCGGACACCAGCCACCACACGCCAGCTGCGAAAAGAAAGAATGACGGTTGGTGGAAAAGATGCTGACGTAACGTGGTCACCCTTGTCATATTGGTCCCCACCCTTTTCGTTCTAGAACCCTTTCAGAAAGATATTGTATCTCTCTTTTTCTCTTTTTCCTAGTGGGGGAGAGATGTAAAAATCCTCAACCTCAGCTAATTGCTGATACTTCAAGGGAATTGTTTTCTCCATGAAAATCAATGAATCAAAACCCGAATAAGTTTATTTCGTTGTACGACAAGGTTATACCAGTAGTCATTACTGCATGAAAAAAAATAATAGCTTGGCAAGAAAATGTTCTTTTATATTCCAAACTAGAATTACGAAATGGAAAAACGCTCTTATGAAGAGATTAAAATACAATATAATTAAGAAAGCTCTGTCAGAGATCTAGTGCATGATGTTTAGTCTTGAATTTTCTATAAAATTTTAATATTTCACTTTTTTTTGTACGAAATTTGTTCTTAAATAATAAAATACGGAAAGTTTTATTTTTTTAATATTATCATGGACTATTTGTTAAATTATAATTTTTGTGCTGTTATTTTGCGGCATTTTTAGTAATAATATCAAAACAAGGCTAAAATTTCTTTCGTTGCATTTATTATAAGTTGAACAATTTTTTAAATGTCGTTTGGATTATCATGGTGGTATATATTTATTTTTAAGGATAGACAAATAAGTTTTGATATGTTCTTTGAAACATAAACAAAACAATAGTAATAAAATATCCATTAAAAATTTTTAAAAATCTTTCTTGATACAACTAATACTTGAATAACATTTTTCTTACAATATTAAAAATAATGCATTTGCTACTACTATTAATTTTTTGCTGTTGTTACATATATTACCTGATCAACAGTAACATCAGATCAAGGTTCGCGAAATTCATCGTCGCCTGTCGTTAGCCATAGCTTTGAGCACCATGCGGGTGACAGTGTCAAGCCAGGCCCAACAGCACATTATTCGACGTCTCCAACCACTTTTCTGGATGAGTGGCTACTAATTTCTTAACCTGACTTGTAAAAATTACATATACTATTGAATCTATATTATTTTTTAAAATTGATTAAATTGAAAACTGAAAAAAAGACTTAAATGTGAACAGTTAAGTTTATATATAATTAAAACACATCGGTGTTTTAAATTCAACTTATTATGTCTATCTAAATTTTTAGTTTCTTGAAATTGAATTAGGTGATGTTTCAGCATTTAAATTTTATGCTATAAAAGTCTCATTTATTCATTTTCTGACCTTTCCCTTTTTAAAAGATGATATATCGTTTAGCTGCAAGTTCAATTCTTTGAAAATGCCGAAAATATTGTTTTTGGCCAAATTAATGCTTTGGAGGGGGGGGGGGGTAAATTAATGGTATGGGGTTTGGGATCTTAGAGAAATATTTAAGCAAGCTTTTTTTTGGGTTATAATTTACAAGCCATTTTCCAATTACAAGCCTTTCTTCTTTTAAATTTTCGTACCAATTTTATATTTACTGAATAGATAATATAGCCAAGGTTTAGGTAAAATACTAACATGAAAGTGTACATGAAAGAAAAGCATCTGTTTCTGCAAAAAGATGAATATAGGTAAAGTTAAAGCCTTCATTAGCAATGTCTGACAGCACCATTGACAAAGAGTAGCAAGATCAACTCCGCAAGATCTCGTAATCTTTCCTACCGCCGATGGGGTTGTTAAGCCTAACTGAGTTGCTACGTAGCTTTTCCCAATTTCTCATCACACACGATCCCCTTTCATGATTTGGACAACAGTTTTCCAAGAACAAACACGGTATCGAAATAACCCGAGGAAGAGGCGGGCTCAATTGGAGGCAATTCGGCGAGGAAAAGGCTTATTACACCCCTAGAGCAACCCCCTCCGAAGTGTGGACAACCGCACAAAAGGTGTCACTGAGTGTGCCACCCGGAGATACGGAATCCCTATCAAATTCAATCCTCCCCCCTCACAGGGCTAGATGGGCGGATTAGGCTGGGATGACTTTCCATTGTGCCGAGAGAGTGTTTTGACTATTCTCTCCTTCACTGGGGGAAGAAGCACTTTGCGGAATTAATCCGATTTTAATGATATAATTTTAGAGTAGTTTCCCTTTTCTTTGTCTATGCTTACGCCTGACTTTTAATTTGTAGACCAGTCATATCGAATCACTGCTCTCAATATGTACATTTTATTATTTCTGGTATTTATAGGACTTTCTTTATCCTATGTTACTGTATGCTTCCCTATTGTATATAACATTATAACGTTAGAAAGTGAGCTTTTCTTTTACTTTTATCTCTTCTAATAGCTAATTTTTAACTGGTAGACTAAGTGCACAAAGAGGTTGTCTTCCGTGGCGGACTTTAGTTCTATGTCACCGTTTAAGACCAGTTCTTTTTATTGTTCCAAGTCGGAGCACAAAGAATAGCCCTTTGTTACCATACGTACTTTTTGCTTCTTAACTATATATTGATCGTAATATTTTCACCTTTTGTACTGTCAGCAGTAGCGCACACAAAATTTTTTCACGGGGGGAGTCCATGGTGGAAAGTCCCCTAACTCGTTTCATACCTCAAGACAACACCAATTGATTCTTCTGATTTTATCAATTTTGTTAAGAAAAAACAGTAAAAAATAAATTATTCAATTAATGATTAGCATTAATTAATTAATGATTAGCATTAGTAATAATTAAATTTTGCGTTATTTATATATAGGATTATCATCAATCGAAAAAAACTCAAGGGCTTTGGGCGGGGGGTCTGGAACCCCAGGACACCCCCCTTGTGTGCGCCACTGACTGACAGTATCCAGCTTTTAGCTCATAGATACCGCTCAGAGGGAGTGAGAGGTTGATTTCAATACATGGATTCATTCTAGTGGAGTCGATTCAGACAATTCCTGGCATTTTTCCACAGTAAAACACAAAAGGTAGCTTTGCGATTTCTTTTTAGCCGCGGTAGTGTAGTGGCTATGGTAATCAGCTCGGGGCTGTACTGTCATAAACTGGAGTCCTAATGTCATTGAAGATCCGCTGTGTAGAGGGATTGATGCACGTTTAATTTGTCGTAGCTCAAAGCCCTCCTGTTGGCATGGTGGGGTAGTTTAGATAAGGGAGGGGTGCCATCTCAGTTGTTATCCTCGTTACTTAAGCATGGCTTAGAATTACACACAAAAGGTCTGTCACCAATAAACATTTCCTCACTGACTTGAGATTCTTCTTTTTTTGTATTTTTGCACCGTATTAACCGGTATAAACATTATCAATATTAAAATGGGGTTTCACTTAATCGGTTGTACTAACATTTGTTTTATAGCTTACTGACAAAGCTTATCACGTTTCCATTTTTATAAAATTTGTTCTTTGTATCTAATTAGAAGAGTGTTCAATAATGTTATGAGTGTTGTAAAAAACATGATATCTTATTGAAATTAAATGTGTAAAACACATACATGGGTAATAAAATGAGTTAAAATTGAAAACTTATGATAAATCAATGGTTTGGAGGGGCTTATTGAATGTTAAAATAGGTAAATGATAAGCACCCTCGTTGGGTAGCATTTTTCTTTTTCGTCAATATAAGGAATGGATAAAGATTCCGAATTTCGACTTGTGTTACATTCTTCCAAGCATTCATCAGTTGTGGCTACAAATCTGCGATATTTTAAAGAACGTACCATGTCTCATATATGAGAAATCGGCGAAAGTTTGGACGAGCTTATTAGTTATGAAAGAGTATCAACAACATGTTCCATGGTAGGTACTGGAACGACAGCAGGATGTCATTTACATGCTGATCAGTTGAGGGTCTGTTCGAAAGAGCAGAAAGTGATTAAAGCGAAATTCATCGTCAGTGACGTACATAGATCTCTCTAATGAGGGTGGGTTTACATTCTAAAGCACAGGTAGATAAAAGGTCAGAGGGATAATCTCAATTCTAAAAAAAAATATAAATTTGTTGGTCTATGGGAAGCCTGAACACTCCCACTCTTGTGTATGCCATTATTCATCACTGAACACTATGCGATGTCAGTCTACTGATCGGTTGCGGCACCTCTTAAAATGAATCGGCTTATGTTGTGAGCTTAAAGGAAAAACCTTAAGGGTTGCTGTGAACGAAACTATGCTGCAACCAAGCGTCGTGATATGTTAGAAGGCAACTTTAGTAGTGGTCATAGGTCAGATACTCATCTAAGAAGGTGTTTAAAATGACCCATGAAAGAATTCATGAATTTATTTTATATGTCATAAAAGAAAGAATCGGCAAGTAAAAATGTTAAAAAAATAACTCGTATCACATTTATAAAAAAAAATATCTTCAAGTCGAAGTTGGATAACTGATTTATTTCCGGCTTCTTGCACGTGCGTATATATATTTATAATCACAGAACAGGAAAAAGGCAAGCTTTTCAGGAAAGAGTCAACTAATCTAAAAGTTTAGAAAATGCTTTTCGTTTTATTTTCTATCAATACAAAACGGAATTGGAAACAACAGAGTTAACCAAATTTTTGGGGCTGTGTATCTATTATTTACTAATGGAGGGAACTGAAAATCGAAGCAGCATATTTTATAAAAATAAATTTGAAAACTTAATTTCCAAAGTAGAGAGAGAAATTTCTGAAAATAATGTATATCATTGTTGTTAAAAATTGATGTATTAAAAGAATGGAATTCTTAATCAAACCATCCTTTATCAATTAATAAATTAATTATTACTCTTTTAACAATGCTTGGTCCGCGTATTCATATGAAAGCTTTCTTATTTTTGTCGTAAATTTTATCAACAAAAATAAAGGTAGAAGTGAACACTAGTAATGTGTTAAAAATGACTGCGAAATGTGTTAAAAATGAATACGAAATATCAACCTAACACTAAGAAACTATTTGAAAATAAGTAGCACTTTTACATTAGATAGGTTAAAATAGGGTACTAAGCAAATAGGGTACTAAGGTAACATTGGCATATTAAAGCAAATACTCATACCACTCGTAATGGTTTTTTGTTGGTGCATTCGTACAATGCTCATGGCAAATATGTGGTGCATTTGTGTTGTGCGGTTCAAACAGAAGTATAAACTGACCATTTTTAATGTAAGTACAACTACCTGATACTTCAAATTGAGGTTGTGATTATATTTTAGTTATCGCACTTAATATTTAACACGCAAAATTAATTAATTTTATCTGAAACCAATAAATGGCTGCAATCTTAAGTGAGTGTAGTATCCTATGGTGGAAGCGGCTGATTTAGTTCTTTCTTCCTTCGACAGCAGTAATGCCACCAAAGGAATAATGTTACTAGAGCAAA
This sequence comes from Trichonephila clavata, assembly GCA_019973975.1. NCBI lineage: Eukaryota > Metazoa > Arthropoda > Arachnida > Araneae > Nephilidae > Trichonephila > Trichonephila clavata. Next base: position 225,420 of record BMAO01037309.1, read on the forward strand.
TAAGGGCAGCTAGATTAAGAGTAATATGAGCAGTACCGGAATTTGATGAAGTATATAATGCTTTCCAACCCTACTCCTGAACCATCCTTTCATCCTACAGGTCTTTTGAGTTTATCTTCCTTTCACAAATCTCTTCCTTATAATAACTTAGACTAAATTACAGCAGTACATGGATGCATGTGTTGCAGCAGCACATGGATGCACGTGTTGCAAGGGAGCTGACAAATGTAAAAGGTCTGACTTTTACAAGACTAGAGTTGCTAACGGAGATCATAGAGAATGTGTAGGCGCAAAAAGCAGAACAACAGCAAGTATCAGCATACAGAATGCATCCTGGATTTTTCCTGTTTTTGGTACTAATTATTATGAGGAAAATCAGGGGCAGGAATGGGTGCAATGTTGTGGCTCTTATTAATCCTGGTTCCATTGAGAAAAGTGTCAAGTTAGAAAGTGACTCCTTCTATTGTAATGAGTGTAACGGAAGATACAAGGACAAGTTCGCGTTAAATGTTTTTCTTTAAGTTTGTGATAATTTGTGTTATTTTAACAATTATCTGATTTTATCCATTTAATAACTTTTAATTTATAAATAACAAAACTTGTAATTTCGCTTTGTTGTGATGTAATTTGTTCAATTACAAAGGTTTAAATTCACTTCTTATCAATTGTCAAGCATGCAATTTGAGTAAGAATGCATTTCCGCTTCGAAAAGATAAATGTATATAAAAAGACGATCTGTTTCTGTTATCTTTTTTTGTGATGCAACCTGCCCCCATTTCCGCCAATTCTGCCCATATTACCTAAAGTTTTAGTCAAATAAGGGCAATTGCGGAATTTTTTTACTGCTTCCTTATATTCACAGCAACAAGAATCAGAGATTTGTTCATCTACCATTAGAAAGACCATACTCTAATTTTTGAAATATTTTAATTTAGGAAAAATGGAAAGTGTTTTAGTGGTAGTACATTTTCAATTAATTATTTTCTGCCATAGTTGTCTAGTTTACCCTATACTTTATAAATAAATACTTTATTTATAATACATATTTTAGGACTGCATACACAAACCTATAACTTTATATAAGGTGTGTGCTAAATATGTTTGCAGTTAATATGTGTTTTTGTAACTATTTATATCTTTTTAATTGTGTTTGATGAGAATTTGTGTACTTTTAGTTCATTTTCATATCATGCACTTTATAACGGGTGTTTTATCTGTCGTGTGAATTTTCAATAAATAAATGTGTATTTATAAAGTGTATTTCATAACATAATTTGTTTTTTATTTTTCGCTCATTAAAATATACAATAAAGAGGCGCTATTGGGTATGGTATCAGACCAGTAGTTCATGGTATCCTAATATTGATGCCAATTTTTCGATGTCGACCTATTGTTTGCTCTTCATTTGAAAAAATGAAAGTTGTAAAGCAAAAAGGAAAACTAAGCTTGTCGTGACTCAGTCCTATTTTGGACCCCGTTCACACTGCCCGGCGCGTCTCTAAGTGTGGGGGGAAACATATCATCACCAACAAAAGCCATAGTAACAATTATTTATTCAGAACTGACAAACACAATAACAATCACAAGTTTAATTATAAGTGGAAACCTAGGAGTGATTCCCTAATACGTCGATTAATCCTAATACATCGCTTAATCCTAATACTCAATTCTAATACTCCAATTCTAATATTCCCTTCTAAGTAATCTCAGCTATCAGAATGGACAAGGAGACGAATATTTGCTAACCTCAGGTCAGTACTGAATCTGTTATATTCGATGATTAATCTAACCATTTACTTTTATAATTTATGTTTATCAAACTCGCGCTATGTCGTGAAGTAATTCACCGACGATACTTATATGACAGCTTGGCAACTCCTTCTCCCTACATTTACGAAATCTAGACTTTATGTAGTCGAACTAATTAACATATAACTATCTCGTGTTTTTCCCGAAGTGGCTGTGAAATAGTAAAAATGCTGGCCCCAAAGTTTCCCAAGAGGATTAGTATTGAATTCACTCGGATAGCCCCGTCACCAGCTTTCAAAAGAAATTTCAGAAGAAAAAGTGTTTATACTCAAGTTTTTATCGATAATAAAATATTGTGTTTCCATATGATTGGTAAATTTTGAACACTCTCCCTTTCCAAGTGAAGACTGTGCAAAACTTGAGTCACTTCTCAAAAAGGTGGGTGATTCCTGATTTACACCATTTTTAATTACTACATCCCTCATATTTATTAATTTTTTCATTTTAATGAGCCCTGTTTTGTGGTTATCACCCGCAAAAACGAGTCCATCTTTAAGTTGGGTCCACCAACGTATTTCTTCTAAGGGTGGTTAAATCCTTAACGTTTTAAACAGTGAAATCGATTCCTGTAGCACACTTAAATCTATCTCATATTTTTCATCACCCTTCTTTGCATCCAGTTCTCTGAAACCATTTCGCTAAATTTAATTCCACGAACTACCTTCCTCGAAAACGAAAAGATACCGAAAGTATAAATTAGGTCACTAACTATCTTATTAAAATCATCGGACTGAAGCGACTGGTAAAGTGCCCATTATTCAAGCATTTAAAAGGATCAAACGGTAAGCCATTTAAGTTCAGAAAACGAAATTTGCGCCAGCGTTCGAATTCAATTAACCCCCATCAGAAAAGATCCCGGTTTATTGCAGTCGTCATTAGCACCCTTAATCACACGATCCCCTCTCGTCCCTTCTACTTTTCGTTATCCATAAAACCCTTCCAAGCAACGTTATTAAACATTTAGGGCGGTCTCTACTCAAGTGAAAACTTTTATTTCTTTTATAGAGCTGATTTCTCTTGTCAACGCTCTGACCCTGTACTACGGCATATTTGGAGCTTTTAAGGCATATTTTTGGGCTTTTCTATAACCGTCATAAAGCTTTAAGGTCCGTTTACAGAATGCCTGGACGCCTCCTACAATGGTGGATGCGAGGAAGGAAAAATTTTCTCCTTTTTGCCTTTTCAGTGGTGAGGGGAGAGGAACATTGTCGTTGTGGAAATTTATCTCCACTTTTTCCAGAAATTATGAGATAATTGCGTCGTCCTCTCTGGTGATAAACCGCACTGGAACATTGTGATTCCGTTTAACGGCTTTCCATTTTTAGGATGGAAGAGAAAATGAAAATCGATTTGTGTATGTGTTCGCGGCATGTGTATTTTTAACCCTTGGATTATTTATATAGAATCAATTTAAGTTTTAAACAAGCATTTTCCAAAAAAGGAAACAAAGCAGAAAATATTTATTTCAAGGTATTTGCTTTGAATTAGATATTTCAATAAGAGAGACATTTTTTTAAAAAAAATGATGAAATCTAAAAATAACATTTAAAAGGGGCAAAATGCGTACGAAATATTTTTCTAAATATGTGCACAAAACTTCGTAGCTCTGACTATATTGTTTAACCAGTTATTTAGATTTTTTTAATAGTATGTCGAAGCGAAAACCGAAAATAGAACACGTGAACATCTATATTTAGACCGTTCATCTATTTTACGGATCCTTTGTATTTATCCAACGGGAACAAAGTGGTAACAATAAAAGTGTCATTCGTAATATTAATCGCGTACACAGAATTGTTAGGAAAACTTCTAAAAATATTAGAAAAAAATTGTTTAAAAATATCAAAATTTTTAAAAATAGTAAATAGTTTAAAATATTGAAATATTTTTTATAAGTTTAAAATAATTATTTGTTTAAAAATGTTTTTTTTCTTCTGAAATGTATATAATTTAAATAGGGCACATGTAAACATTTTCAAATATACTATATAAATGAAATTAATGTGCAGGGTACAGTGTCTCTTTAATAAACATTTTCTTGCGTGATGGAAGAAAATAATTTAATTAAATAAAAAAAGCCTGTCAGTAACGCATAAAAGGTTACAAATATTTCACTCTCAGTAATCAGAAAGGTACAACGAGCATTTAAGTGTTTTTAATATCTTAATTTTAAGTTTCTCTTAAATATAAGTAGTATTCCTTTAAATTGTATCGAGAAATTTTCAATTATATTTTATAAGGCTATTATATTTGATTACACTCATGTGTTTAAATCATAAGGTTTTAGTTTTATTGTACCGAAAAATCAGTTTGATAAATGTTATGTATAAATTTATTTAGATAAATTTAAGAATTCTTTAAAACTTTTATTTTAGAAATAATTAATAATAATAAAATAATAATAAGTAAATAAATAAGCTTAGAAATTATTGAAAGAAATTTTGTAAAGTAAAAAATTAACTAAGCAAAAAAAAAAAAAAGAAGTTTAAAATATGATATATTAATAACTTATAAATATTCTCTCTGTCTCTCGAAAATTTTCATTTTTTAAATTTTTAAATGCATTCAGAGTTTTATTAAATACAAATAAAGTTAAAAATTAATATCGAGACTCCATCTCTATATCATTTTTTTGGACATTACCTTAAAGAATGATTTCTAATCGTTTCGAGGTTTCTTTACAAAAAATTACTATATTTCACAGATTTTCATTAAATTTAGAGATAATAGATTAATAAAAATTAATTTAGTATTTGGTGGATTTCCAATAAAAAATAAAGTATTCACACTTTTATATTTCAATAAATAATTATGTGACATTTTTATTATTAAAACCTTACAAGAAGTAACAAAATTAAGTAACATACTTTGTGTTACAATATATTTACAATTTACTTTGACTTACAATATACTTATAACATACTTTGTCTTAAATGTATTTTAAATAGTAATACACTATTTTTTGGATTCTAAATATTTTTGAATAAATTACTTTTTCCCGTTATGTTTTGTGTTTTACTAAAACGTTTAAGTAAAAAGAATGAAACTTTTCAATGAAATGTGTTAGGAATAAAAATTGGAAGTAATTTTTAATAATAAGTTTTAGGAATTCTTAAAATTTTGTATTATTAATTCCACTTAAATATTTCATTGTTATTCAAATATGTGCATTATATTTAAGATCTAAAATTTATTTTTTTCAGGTGTTATGTTGCAAAACACAAGCAGTTATATACTCTTCACATGCAATATAACTAGAAAATACCAAAAACTTTGCGGATTTTTAATATGAGTTGAGGAGGAGAGGGGTTGTTGAACTACTAACTAAAAATTCAGAAGATTATATATAATATTTATTTGTAAGCTTAATGAGTTTTTAAACTGTCGTAAAAATATAATTGTGTATTTCCTCTATTTTACAAAGATTTAAAATAATTTATAAGTAATGCAGTAATTTCTTACACCAAAAATATAATACACAGATTATCAGACATTCATGAACAATGAAATTATATCTAAAAAAGTTCTATATTTTAGCTTAAGGCTTATAGAATTGAGAGTTCGTTTGATTCAGTTAGAATAACTATAAAATTCAAAATATATCAGCATTAACTAGTGGTGTAACGTAAACTCCACATTGTGGGGGGTAGACTGGGGACCCAAAACCTAACTGATGCCGAGTACGTATTTAACAAATTTATAAAACATTAAAGGCAAAACCCGACTTCACAGAGGGGGAGGGGGTGCATAATATTTTCCGTTACACCTCTGGAAATAAATATTTAAAACTTTTGAATATACTCATGTTATATTTACCAAGGCAAGTTAGATACTTTTTTATTTATTTTTCTATTAATAACAAACTTTTATTTTTATTTCCATCAATAAATTTAAGCATCACTTTTAAATGTAATGTTTGATACATATATTTATTTAAATATATATTTATATATATATATAAAAGGAAAGAGAGAGAGAGATAGTAAACTAAACAAACATCTAATCTGATATAGAGCGCTTTTTAAGGCTTCTATTATTTTTCTCATAACTTAATTTATGATGCAAATAGCTCTCACACTTAAAAACTTAATGCTTCCTAAAGTTATATTCTTAACATTTTGAGCTTGTATATTATTGAATATATATTAATTGGTACTGCAAGTATTGTGAATTCTTAGCATATTTTGATAAAATATAAAGTATAAAATATAGACTACATAAAATAATTTAGAATTTTAGGAATTAGTTCTATCTAAAAAAATTATATCAAATTTATATATAATTTTGCACAATTATTTAATACTCCTCTTGACAAGATTCTTTATAGCATTTCAAAACTTTCCGAATTTAAGTTTCATTCGGGATAATCTACATTACTTGCTAACCTTAATAATAAATATTGTAATCAAAATATTCAGCATATCATTAATAATTTGTTTTAAGTAAAAAAAAAATGTATGAATAATAATTTTCTTTATAATGTTCTGTATGATTCCCTCAAATGAAGTATGATGGGTTTAAAATTATAAATAAAAAATGGGTTTCAAAATATGAAGAAATGCTCCGCATGTTTAGTTCAAATAATAAAAATTCTTATTCTCAGCTGTAATTTTATACACGTCCTCTCATTAGAAAATATCAGCGAAACCCTACGTAAATTCAACACCGCAACTCTACCGAATGGGGAGCTGATTAATAAAAAAATATGTAAATCAATTTCCCATTCCCACACGTGTTGTTCATCTAAAATATCTGACAATATCAGAGCAGCGTTCATCGTACCACGTGCTGCTCGTATGCATATAGTTTTCACATGGTATAGCCAATAAATATTTCGCAGGAAGTCCTTGCGATTTGATCTTTTCCACACCGCCCCTTGTGGTGAAGGGGACAGTTTCTGATGCAAAAAGGGGGGTCGCAAGTGAGGGGGCTGGCGCAATATGTCCACACCGGGCTCTTGCCCCTACTCCCACTGCTTATCTGGTGCGGATTTTCGATATTTTATGCATTAAGAGAAATAAGCTGTCAACTGGGGAGACTTTCAGTTTTTATAATTTTTTGCTCCGCTTCCGCCGCGTAGATAATCAAATGTGGCAGGTTATTATTTATCGCTGTCGTCTTGCGCTCGCCAGGTTGCGATATTTTTGAATATTCTCGGTATTAGATATAAGACGCTGGTTGTGAATCATGAAGCTGGTGAGTTTTCTTTCATTGAGATGTGTATGCAGTAGAAATAATTTTTAGATGGCTTTTCAGATATAAATGAGGAATAAAAGGAAGGAAGTAAAAATGAAATTTGAATATATTTTGAAGGATGCTGTAATTATTACATGGAATTCAGATCTTCCGGAAAGTTTGTTTTGTGTTTTTTTTTACTTGTTATCGTATAGAGAATAATGGTTTTCTTTTTTGTTTGTTCTGCTTCCTTAGCATATCTCTCAAACAATTTGATTGCACAGAAGGAAAAAAATGAGAGTTTTTCAGTGAAATAATAATAATAACAGTTTTAAAACTATTAAGATATATTCACAACTAATACTTCTCTAGGAATTGAGATGCAAAGCCCTTAACGTTTTTTAAAAAAAGATTTAAAACATAATGAGTTGATTGATTGTTTGATTTTATGGCACAAGAGCCAATTTAGGCTAAGACATATGCAGTTGAGAAAACAACTAAATCTGTTTATTTGTAACATAAAAAAATTAAAAATTTAAAACATTTTTTTTTTATAATTATTCATTTTACCTTTGATAAAGAAGTAATCTGAATTTGCATTTTTTTCCCTGAAAAAGGAAAATTTATCTTCAAAAATAGACTTGTATTGTCTTTGAAGTTAAAGCACACTTTTTAAAAAAAAAATTAGAAAAAAAGTAGAGCTAATACACTAATTCGTTCAATTTTAATTTTGTCTGCTTATATAAAATTTGTTTTAATATTTATTAAAAGTATACATTTATTCGTATTAATCTCGTTTTTATATTAGAATGAATATCTTAAATTCGGTATTAAGGATTTATTACTCGGATTTATTATGTTGTGACTTTCTTATTATATTATCCTTGATATTACCACTTTGAGCTTTTACTTCCAGAAATGCAGCCCCTGAATACTGAAAATCTTTAATTTGATTAAATTTTATGTGCAAAAGAGTGGGCTGTGTTGACTTTGTCATAATCTCAAGTGTTTGAATAGTTTCGTACAAAACTTAAAAGTAACATTCTTCAGAAATTTTAATATATTTTTATAAGCAAAATTTATTTTTATGTTTCCCGAAATTGCAGTATGATTATAAAGGTTTTATATGCATATAAAGGTTTTGGATTTCTAGTAAATAGTTTTAATAAAGTAAATAAATAAATCCTAATGATAAGATGTAATAAGGTAAAAAGTAATTGATAAGTAAGTTAAGGCTCAATAATATGTAGTGGTTAGCTTTTATTTCATGAACTACCCAAAAGTGTTTAAATAAAATTCAATATTTGATTTTTCTTAATGAGGAATAATCTTGGATAGTTAGAGATGTGAGTGAGCTTCAAATAACTGAGTTTAAACTATGAGCTAGATTCAATCATAAATTAATATTTCATTCTTACTTTCACAGCACACCCCGATAAAATGCCAGGCTCTCCTACTACTGTCTTACTTATTTATATTATTTTTTAGCATATTTAGTTTGAACCAAAGATTCACTGCAATCAAGATCATTTATTTATCAGCAGCTTATGATTTTCATTAATTGTATCGATAACATAACATTTTTTTTTTAAATTCAATTTATTGAATAACAATCTTGCAGCTACATCGTTTGAAAAGGATTTCATAAATCTGACTTAATATTAAATGATAAAAAAGACAACTAAGCCTTGACTTCTAAAATTTCATTACCACCTAATTAATCTTAAGGTCAGAAAAATCCTGTAAAATTTTCTGTTCAATTAATTTTCTGTATAATTACGAGATTACCTCTACCCTAACCTGTTAATGTTACTACAGCATTAGTTACCAATTCATTCATATTTCAGTGTTTTTTTATAATAGGTCATATGAATGTATATTGCTTTGAAATCGAGTAAAATCAAGACTTTCACCATAATAAATCTAAATCAACTTCATTTGACTCATATTAAATTTCTTTCAGCTATATGTATACGAAGCTTTCATATATCTGGGAAACCAGTTTCTTGGCAATGATGAAATGCTTGCAGTGAAACAAACTTCCTGGCTTACTATTAAGCAACACATTTCGGTGTATTAAGATAATATAATTCAAAAACTTACCAATTACTAAAAATTTAGGAATTAAAATTTAAATAAATTACTTATAGTGCTATAAGGTTATTCTTTTTATTTTATTGTTTTTTTATTTGTTCTTAAGGCGTTGTTAATAATTAGATTTTAAATTGCATGAGTAAAAGTGATGAGTATTGTCTAGTTTATTTGAATTATTACCAATATAATTAAAACATACTTTTTTATGAATTGACTACACGCGCATATTTTGAATATATGAATTGCTACACGTGCACTATACATCTTAAAAGAACCATGAATTTATATTTTGTACTATCTTGGTTCTTTTTTTTCTCAATATTTATAAAACAATAAAGATAATGCAAAATAAGAAATCTCAATAGTTTTTAAAATTATTTAATTTTAATCATATTTTTGCAGTGTTCCCTATATACTTAAAATGCAATTAAAATAATCTTTTTCATATTTATAGTAATGCCAAACTTCGGAAATTATTCTTCTTAAAAAATGAATGCAATAATTAACACATTAAAACAAATTATAGTTCTGATAATTTTCGATCAAAATCTCGATCTAAATCAATTAATTCTTGCTTCTCGTGAGAATTAAACTCTTCACTTGACATCCATGCTTAACTTTTTAGGTTAAACTAGAATACCTAAGGTGTCTATGCCAGCAGGTTGTGATTAACAAGTCTTCTCCCGTCTGGCAAGCCTTCCGCACGAACGCCCACCCGGAAAACACTGTTCCTTTTATACGATGATCCCTCCTCACTTTTCTCTCCTTTTCCCCTCCCATTCTCACCTAAATCCCCCCAACTCGCCTGCCAAAACGAGCAACCGATCTACTTTTCATGGAAGGCTGTGCAAAGTGTCACATCGCATGGCGACTTCGTGGCGAGAAGGTTGGCGCGATCAGCACTTCGCTTCGTTGGTTCCTTACACTCCGTTGCCTCGCCTACCATCAGGAATAAAACCCTATGCACCCCCCCTTTCCTTTTCCCGGGATAATCTGGAAGACACAGAGAGAAAAGTCTCTCTCTCTCTTTTTTTCCCCTCACTCCACCCTAACTCTATCCCGTTATTCGTTTTAACGTGAACGGTTTGACTTTTCGCAAGCCGTAATCTCATTCGTTTTGAAATTTAGTGGGTTCTTTTAAGGCGTAAAACTGCCAAATCCTACTGCCTGGATTGCTAACTCTCTCCCTTTTGGAAAAGGATTTAATAGGGTAAAAGGGGTGTCGCGGCGCTCGCCTTATCACTGGCTACACGTGATTTTTGCCATGTTTATATGCCTCGCAGCATTGTTAAATTCTAGAGTTTATGTGTCGTTCTTACTACAATAAAGGTGATTGGAATAGAAATGGAACAAATGTGATGTGTAGGGAACCAATGAGAAGAGATAATGGAGTGAAGACGCACGTGCGTCATAATGAATGCATAGAATAAATGTCCACATAAGGAATTGTTTGGTTTAAGTTAATGCCTTAGTGATTAAAAAAAAGAAACCACTTTTGCGGAACAATTTGATAATTTTTAAAACATATTTATAAATACACATTTCGAACGATATGTTGACTACAGCTGTACGGGAAGGCTAGATTCAGGTATTTCTACGCTTGTATCGAGGGTGGATGCATTACGATTTGTCCGTAAATTCATGTATATAGCCAGCTACAGTTCGAAAAATGATTGATGCTCCTCACATGACTCATTATATCTTAAAGTTCTACCGTTCTGGAGTGTAAGAATCTGTAAAGAAATGATGATTCAGATGTGGTCATCATTCCTTCACAGATTCCCACATTACAGACAAAGACCTGATGATTCAGGTCTTTGTCACTTGATCGTGGTTCATCTCTAATAAAACTCTCCTCTTGTTGCTTTAGTGTAACATTATTTAAAATCAGTACACTACAGTCCATTGCTTTTAAAATATTGAATCTTATTAAAAATGTTTTAATATAATTTTCTTGTAATATGTTACTTTTGTTACTAATGTCACCGGATCGACAAAGGCCAGATCAAGGCCCACGAAATTCATCATGACAAAGGGCTAAGTGACGCCTGTCATTAGCCGCAGCTTTGGGCACCATGCAGGTGACAGCACGATTTGACCCATTTACTTCCCAATTTTAGGAGAGGACACCCTGGGAGTGGTTAGGGATATCCCACCCCTCTACCCCTTCCACCAACCTCACGAGTGGTCTTGCGGCTCGACGGCTATTTAGAGTAGCCCCATGCCGTGAAGGCACTATACATTTACAAACATCCATGCCTTCTCCGGGATTCAAACACAGGCCCTGCGGCACAGCAGTCAGCGTCGCTAACTGGATGGGCGGCTTCTTGTAGTATAATTTATAGATTTGAAAATAATTTGAATTGAAAGTAGATTGCTTGAGTGAATATTACCGTCGCACTATTCATCTATTCGAGGGCTTTTGGCGACGGACCTCGTGATTTTGAACACTGGTCAAGTGACGAGAACGACATCTGAGCTGGCTCCTCTCCTAACTTCCAAACTACACCAACGGGAGGAGGACGTTTGAGCATCGACATTTAACGTGCCACAATACGCCTGCCACGAGTTCGATACTTTGACCACAAAGCTACCATGGTCACTGTATGTAGACTGCTTCAATTTCTATAAGGGTATATATTTACTTGAAGATAAAACGATTTTTAAGAAAATAGTCCTTATTCTTTCATGTATTAAGAAAAAAAAGTTTGCTTATATCTTACTTAAATAGAAAATCAAGCAAGACTCACATTCTGGAAGTTACAATATGCATAAAACCTATGCTAACGATATAGATCATTTAATATTGTTGAATGTTTCATGAAAAATAATAAAAATTACAATAAATTAATCAAAAAATTTGCAGTTAAAGTATATTAAAATAAAATGAAATAATGCTTTTGTAGAATATGATTTAAAATAAGTTCTTGAATAAATTATGATTGATAAAACAAGACTCAAGAAGATGCCCAGTTTGTTTGAAAGCTAGTTTACTTAAAATTCATCTGCATTTTTATAATTTTTGTATTTAAAAATATTTTTTAGTCTATAGTTTTTTTAATAATACCATTCCCTACGTATGCCTGAACTATATAGAAGTTGATTTAAAATATTAACAATATATTTTTAAAAAAAATTAGTAAGTTTACTTTTAAATGTTTTATATATATATATATATATATATATATATAATGTGCTGATTCCAATATTTAAACGCATTTAAAAATTCTCAAAAAGTTAAAATATATATTTTAAGAAAGATCACATAAATTTCTCTTTTTTTATATGTATATAAATTTAAAACTTTATCCTAAAAATTACGTTATCGCAAGATATTTAAGTATATTTTCTTTCATTACGCAGAGCTATAAACAAAAAAATGTATCTAAATTATTTTTTTCTTGAAATTGAAAATAAATTCTCAACATAATAATAATAATAATAATAAAAACAACAAATTTTTAATTTTTTTTAATGTTTAAGATTATAAGATACAAATTTTGATACCTTTATTTGAACTCCTAGAATGAAACTAAACGAACAGAAATCTGTCCTTCACGTAATATCCCTGAATTTACTACAACTGCAAAGAAGAACCAAAGCTCTCTTTAAATTCACTTTAAAATACAACTGCGATTTTGCTTCACTTTAAAAGGATCATCTATTGCATCGGTTAAACAGAAACTGAGTAACGGAAAATAAATAGCTGAAAAGTTCGAATGAAGAGAGGGAAAAAAAATTCAGCATTCTAAAGAAGCAACGGAGATGAAAACCACCCCTCTTCTCCAGCTATTCATGTCACTGACCCACGAAAAAACGATCTCCCTCCTGTATTTATTTGATTCTGTTTTATTTTTTCGAGGCCTTAAACAGCGGGCCCAGTGCCTTGTTGACATACGTCGCAGGTCGGGAAAAGCGACTTCCTTGCACTTTCCAGTCGAGAAAACTTTTAAAACCAGATTTCTGAACGTTTACTTTAAAAGTACTTTTTTTTCTCAACTTTTTTTTTAAAAGAACTCCATCGACATTCTGTTTGTGAACCCGTAAAAGCTGTTTTTTAATGCCCCTGAAAGGGGAGATTTAAAAAGCTTAGGACACAGGGAATTTTAAAATTTCGAAATTCAGTGTCTACACAGGTACTCAAGTTGTAGAAAAGGCTCTGTTTCATGCAACTGTTCCGGAAGAAATACCTTTATTTGTGTATATATACATGTTACTGCCTAGTAGATAAGTTTGAATTCGCACATTTTGGTAGAAAAAGTGAAGACAGAAACTTAAGAAATGAATAGGAAAATTTTTAAGTCCACTGCCTCTGTAGTCAGATATTCAAAGGAACTTCATTTTATGTAAATGTTTCTTACATGATGCCTTAATTCATATACTAGATTAATTGCTCTTAAAACACTGTTCTGAATTTAGAAACTAAGATAAAGAAACAAAATTGCAGAATTGAGAAAGTGTCAAAGTGTCATTGTTTTTAAATTCAGGCATGATGTAACTGTGGTAGCTTATCGGTTATTTTATAGTTCAAAATCACTAGGTCCGTCGCCAACAGTTCTCGTGGGGCTTTATAAGGCGACATTAATACAACACTCACTCTTTATACAAGATATCATCAACCTGCGGCAATGTTCCTTTAAGACTAATAAGTCATAGGTCGAAATGGTGTGGTAAGTTATATATATATATATATATATTTTGTTATATATATATATATTGTAAGTTATATATATATATATATATATATATATATATATATATATATATATAATTTGTCTTACTATTTTCCTTCAAGTTAAGTATGAAAATTGAACACATTAAACAAAAACTCAATCAATGCACGAAAAATTATTTTACTTAATATGAACTATCTATATATAGCGAGTATTGATATCCAATCAACGTGACTTGTTTGCTTATTTATTATTTTTTAGATTTAATTTTTAGGTCGTTATTGCTGATGGTCGCAAGTCACAAATGTCGTTAGTCAAGAAGGTGTATCTGTATATGTATACTCAAGGATTTTGAGGATACTTACTTTTATACATGTGCTTTATATGAGATACTTTTTTAAAGTATTTATTTGTTTTATGTATATTTTAAAATATAATTACATATGACACTTGTTTAAAATTTCGTATATTTAGGCACCGAAAAAGGAAAGTGAGCCTTGGGGCTCAATGGAATGGTTAGGATTTGTGAATTCAGTATTGATAAATATAATAAATATTCAAATTAGAGGAAGTTCCAGTTTATAAGGATTTCTCGTGTTACAGAATATTTTTCACGCATTTATTTAATTTGTGCTGTACATATAAAACATTACAGAAGTCTATTTTGATTTTATTTTAGGTGTTCGGACTGAGAAATATATAAATTGCAAGAAATTTCCCAAAAAGAATTTTAAGATTGCTATTTTCAGTACTTCTACTTACTTTTTCAAATTATAAGATGTTTCACATCTTATAGAAATATTTCGTATATAATATGTTATTTTTGATATACTGAGTGGTTTTGTGTGTATAACCAAAGAAAATTCAATGTTATGTGTGTGTTTGTTGTTCATAAGACGTATTTTGGATTGGAGTAATTTCAAGAACAATTTTCCCGGAGTCAATTCTATCAAAAAAATTGTTTCTTTGTTTAAAGTTGTTGAAAAAAAATTAGATGCTCGTGAAAGAAAACTGTATTTTATAAGTTAAAAGCTAAATTTATTCGTTTATTAAACCACAAAGCTAGTTTTACAAATTTCATTTATGCAGAAAAGTATCTTAAAGGTTTTTTTCCCCTACAGGCAGTGATTGTATAAAGTTAAAGCACCTTTTTATTCTTATTGAACATTCTTTGGTATAAAGGTAAGTATTCTTTCCTAGCATTAATGAATCAATTATGTTAAATATATTGACTCCCCACATAGTTAAAAAGTCTTGCTTTCAATCACCATGTTGTTATTATTATCATTATATATTTTGTTCAAGAAAATGTCAACTGGAGCTTTTACAGATACATTTTTTTTTCATTTATGAAAAATAGAGATCAGTGGTCAAGCCTTAGAGAGTCATAGACCACTTCAGGTTTTATTTTATATTTAGTGACTTCCTAAAATGAATTTTGTAAAGAAGGTAAAAAATTTATATATATATATATATATATATACATAATAATAATCAGAAAAAAAATTTATTTTGTTAATGTGAAATTTACATCCATTATATGTAACAAGTGATTGAATTCTTGTATTTAAAAAAAAAATGAAAAATTTAAGTTTATATAAGCATTACACAGTCTTAATGTGTCGATGTCGCAATTAATCTACCGGCCATCAAAATTGTTTCATGAACTATCGGTTGGTGACATTATATAGATCACAAATATATAATCGACACCATAAATATTAAATAAATATAATCTCAACATTTATATATGAAAATATATATTTGGTAATGAATTTAAGAAAATGCATACTGTTGTAGTTCCTTTATATTTCTAGAAAATGTTGGACTTTTGAAAGTCAGTTTGAAGGCCATGAAGAATAATAATGATGATATCAGTTTATGTAAAAATTCGTTACATTTTATTAATTGCAAATTTCTTTGCATATTTCATTATATAACTTACATATCTCGATACAGTTCTGTTCTTTTAATATTTCAAATGAAATAGCTATGGCGCATGGCCTTTTAAGAAGTATCACGAAGACAAAACGCTACACGAGGATTAGTCCTCGATTTCTTCACAGGGTAAAGTTGATTTACAGTTGTAATTAGTACCAGGAAGTTTCTACACTACACGTCTCCTCTCTCTCACTCTCTTCTCTAGAGAATCTCGAAGTGCAACCAACGTCTAAATGTAACTTGACAGAATTAGTGACACAGAATGTAGAAGAAATCGAGTCGCAATCGGCCGTGCTAATCTCCTCTCTCTCTCTCTTGAAGGGGGATCGAAAGATCGAGACTTGGTCTTCTTTTTTTTTCTTCCACTCCCTCCACTTGATTTGTTTCAGGAGACGTGATAGGGGAAGGCAGACAAGGGCTGACACTTTTAATTAGTTACCTTAACCCTCGGGATAAGCGAGAGCTTGGCTCGAGATTCATTAGATAAGAAGAGCTCTCCCTGCTTCCAGTCAACGAGAGGCTCTGTTTTTATTTCCATTCTCTCCTTCTCTCTTTTTTATTCTTCTTTATCTTCTTTCGTTTCCTCTACTGAAAGACCTTCTGTTGCCTTTCCTCTGAGATCTCTTATTTTAACCTATGCTTTCTTGGGTAATGGAAGGCTCTTAAATGCAATCCTTTCTCTGTTTACCTGTTTTAAGTGTAATTTAAAATAAAGATGGAAGTTGGGGACTTTTTTTAATTGCTTAAGGCAAACCTATTTTTGGTAATACACGTATTTATTCCAAAAAGAATTTTCAAAAACACATAATTGTTAAGATATAATTAAATAAAAGTAATTTAAATATAATAAAAAAGACGTCATAGAATACTAAGATGATTAATTTTTATACTACAAATACCTCTTTGATAAAAATAAAGACGCAATATAAATTTAAGGATTTGTCTTAACAGCAGCATGTAATATACTACTTACATAGCTCAAACGAAAGCATCTTCAGCTTATTGATTGAATACGAAATAAAATTATGTGCTTGAAACATGTAAATTTATCAATGAATGGAAATATATTTTTCGTAGTTTTTCCAGGTACAACGATAGCACGAAACTTTCCCTATTTGACGTATTGCTAATATTCTGATTTTATAGGAATGAGGATAATCTTACGCTTGTAGTAAAACTTTAGTCTTTACAAAACTAGCTACAGAGAAATTGGGATTTTAAAGATTCTGTTAAATACATGAATACGTAAAAATTTTGTATTTTATTGCTATGAATTTTTCTTATTATGATCCTTAATTAAAGGTATTTGAGTTATACCTGAAGAAGCAGAATGAAAATACGCGCAATAATCAACTCTTTGAAATGTGAAAATAACTACTTATGAATTATTAAACATAGAAAAATTAATTTCTATAAATTAACATTCTTATGTTTGTATTCTCTTGCCATGTGTTCTCTATATCAATGGGAACGAAAAAGCATATCGCGATTGGCTGGTCGATCTGTCAAGCAACTTGCGTCGATTGCTTGGGACGTGTAATTCATAACATGTACATAATAAAACGTACTAACTGTTCTACAATAGAGGTATCATGGAAGCAATCTAGAATTTTATCTAAACTATTAATTGTAATTCATCTAAAATTAAATGCATCATTACGAGGCATTTATGTATTATAAGACTCAGAACTTATATAACAAACATAAACAAATACAATATCTACTCATATCATATGATCGCTACCACACATAATTTACCGTAACGTCATTAGCCACCTAAATAGAGATATAAGATGTTATTTTGTACTCAAAGTGCAGCTTTATATCATTTAAATTAAATTTTGTATCTTTCTAATCTTCACTAAATGATTGAAATATATATCTCTGATATATCTCTTAAAAGCTTGATAGTTTTGTAGATTGCTCTTGGGAGTCTACATGTATTAAAATTGAACTGAATACAAATTTTAAGCTTTAAATTTTTAATTGTCAAATGAGACTTGTCATTACGTAACTATATTAATCTCTACAATCATTCAGTATAATACAATGCACTCTATTGCTTAGTATATCTCGAATAATACCAAGTACATAAAGTTCCTTTCCCCCCGCAAATTCTCATTTTAATAAACCGTATTTAATCTAATCTAAGCCGCCTTTTTTTCTAATGTGAATGCTTCTGAAAATAAAATGTGGCTAAGAATTGAAAAAAAAAAAAAACGCCTGTTAAGCCAATTAAAGCAATGACAGGTTCAGGTATATATTTGAAAGTTTATAACAGTAGTACAATAGCCAATTATTCATTTCTTCTTAATTCTCATTTTAAATTTATTTTAATTTCGTAAAATTGGATAGCAATAAACCATACACTATTTTCGTTTTTTTATTTTTCACAAAAACATGTTGAGAAATTGGGGTGTGGCTTAGAATCGATGGCCGCTTAGATTCGAATAAATACGGTAATTCAAATTACTTTTTGAGACAAAATTTTAGATTTATTTATGGAACAAATACTGTTTAAAGTATTTAATTCACTAAAGTCGTAACATATATTTAATATTAAACACTTATTAATTGTACATTTAACTTATTTATTATAATCTATTTCACATACATACATATTTATGAAAGTCTATTATAAAAAAATGAGTTGTGATAGCCGCAGTGGTGCACACAAGGGGGGTTTGTCCCCGGGTCCAGACATCCCCCCAAAGACCTTGATTTATTTTCCGATCGATTATAATCCTACGTATATATATATATATAGTACGTACAATTTAATTATTTATTATTAATAATTAATTTTATTAATTAATGTTGATTATTTATTCAATAAGTATTTTTTTTTACTGATTTTGTTCCCCCAAATCAACAAAATCAAAAGAGTATGTTGGGCGGCGTATTGGAGTATGATACGAGAATGGTGGACTTTCAACCCTGGAACCCCTCACCACTGGAAAAATTTCTGTGTACGCCACTGGGTAGCCGAGTAGTCTTGACAGTGAGCTCATGGTCGGCTTTGTCGCTATCGAGTTACCAAAGGGTTGATGCACGCTACCTGATGCTCAAGGTCCTCATGTGGGCCATGGGTGGCCTAGTGGTTAGTGCATCAAACTCAAGGCCGGAAGACCTGGGTTCAAGAGATGTCCGATCCCACCAAATACCAACCAAGTACTCACGTACATGCTCGTTAAATCAGTGGGTTCGAAAGTTTCGTAGGGGTGGTTTCAGCAGAAAACACAAATGCAAGTTGCTGGATAATATTTTCACTCCCCTCTAGATCATACATAAGATTTTGGAGGCTGATATAGGTGGTGTCGCCCTCTATCGTGTAGAAATTCAACCTATCTCAGGCAACTTTCCTCCCTTCCCTTCGGGAAGGACACCACCACCACAACAACAGGTTCTTATATTAGCGTGGTACAAAGTTTGGAGAAAAAGTTTTCCGCTCCTCATATGACTGAGATTTAGAATAGAGAGATCCATCCCTAACGGTACTCGCGTTACATCGAGTGAGTGAATATTAACATCGCACTACGAGGGCTTTTGGCGACGGACAGCGTAATTTTGAACCATGGTCAAGTGACGCGGACGACACCTGAGCTGCCACCTCCTCTCCTAACTACCACACCAACGGGAGGGCGTTTGAGCTCTAGATAGATTCAAAGTGCATCGCTCCCCTAGACGATGGGATCTTCAATGGTACTGGGCTCGAACTCATGACACGATAGCCATGATCCGATACCTTGACCACTTGGCTACTGTGGCCTCGGATTACATCGAAGTGAAGCGTTAGTAAACAACCAATGAATCAAGCATTGATTAAATTTCTATCTAACATTTGCCGAGACACTGAAATATATCTGACAATAAAAGATTATTTCTAGATTCATGTTTGTGAGAAACAGGGCTTTTCTAATAAGAATACTACCTGAATTTCAAAATAAGTATCGATTTTGATTCCATTATTATAATTTTTTGACGTTAGTGGTTGACTTTGATGGACGTAAACATCTGAGTGAATCTATAATTTCTTAAAGAACTTATTCAAAGTGTTCTATGAAGTAAATTCTGTGAATTTATGACCATTAGGATCCAATTCAGTATCCTTTACAAGATAAAATTTCTAAAACTTATCTCCGTGCAGGACTAGTCATTCACTTCTTGGTGATCATAAGTTTTATAATCGATGATGCTGAGTAAATGAATAGAATCACACGAATTCCGCTGATGAATATTGAAAGAAATAATAGGGATAGCTTCTAATAGAGTATATGAAGGTCTTTAAATAATAATGTAATAATAAGTTAGACATATTAGTTCAATTGTTGCTTTAGTTATTTGAAATTAGGAGTGCAGTCTTTAATAGTCTGTTGTATTGCTCAAGTGTGAAATTGATCAATGTAAAGCAAACCCTCAATAAAACGTCTCAATTTTTGTTAAAGGCAAAATATAAATTGAAGCCATGTGGCTGAGTGGTTAGTGCATCGCGTTTTCACACCACAGGTCCGAGGTTCAAACCTCGGGCTGGTCAAGGTGGACTAAACCTTTCATCCTTCAGTGGGTCGATAAATGAGTACAGAGCTTGCTTGGGAACTTAACACTGGCGGTTTCAGATCAGACCCACCACCTGACCAGAACATCTGCTCATGCACCTCAGGGCCTAAGGTCACATATACTGAGTTGGGTACAGTAGGCCTTGACTCTAATGGGCTGTTGAGCCACTGAATTAAGTTGAAATAGAAATTATAGCTTTACAAAGTAACAGAACAAGAAAATTATGCATTGCTTTAACTATTTTATGAAATAAATACGCAAAATTTGTTTGTCAAATCATGTATTTGTATGAAATTATTATTTTTTATTTTTCAAATTTATTTTTAAAAATGTAATTTAATCTAATTTTATTCAAAAACATTAAAATTTCTTTTCAATAGAAAACTCACACTTCATTTATTACACAAAAAATATAGAAAATTCACGGAGAAGTACTACCTTAAAGTAATGTATTAGTAACAACAACGCATCTATAGTATACGCATTGCATTTTACGAGCCAACTCAATATCGAATTTGGAGATTCAAAGAGCAGCGAGTTTTGAAGTAACAATAGTGAATGGATATGACTAACTCAAACATTCGCAATGCCTGACATCTGTTTTCAACTGAGCTGCCATCATCGAGACGCGCAATTGGCAACACAGGGGCATTCTGAACGCTCACGTTGACATGTCCCCAAACATGACGATTACGAAACAAAGAAAATGTATGTTTGGAGAGGGATTCTAAAGGAATAGGGCAAGATAAAAAAAGATAGAAAGAAGAAATGGATGATAACATGGAAGAAAAGCAAACCTGGATGGCGTCGATTCCATTTTTTTCGGTTGTCCCATGTGTCGTCCACGTGATGAGAGGGGATGTGTTGAAGCGTTGACAGGAGCACAGAAGACTTGGGGTGACCCCAACCTGTCAATCCTGTCAGCAGAGCCACGCGTAGATTAGCCTGTGACTCATGCCAATAACACCCTCTTTACACAGAGACATGGACGTTGTATAATACCCTTTTGAGCAAATCCTCATATGCCTTTGGACATTGTAGTTACATTTAGATCCGTGTGCCAGAGGTTCATGCATGAAGTGAACTTGTGTCCATGATTAGATTATGAACAACATTAAGAATAGGTCCTGTAAAGCGTTTTTTTAGGCAGCAAGAAAGAAACGAGATTTAATCAACCTATTATTTCAAATTTTATTTGAGAGAAAAGGTATTTTAAGTAGACAGACTTAACTCTTTCGATGATGTTTTCTAATTTTTAAAATAGCTTTGGCTTATAAGAAATTAATTTAAGCTTGCAACATCGAAGGTTTTATTTTAGTTATTCTTTTACCGAAAAAAAGGCAATTTTTTAAAAATATCAAGCTGTTACTTTTAGAAGTGACTGTGTTGGATGCTTTTATAATTTGTTTTGAACGGAAGGAAATAAAACAATCACTGAAAAAATTTAGTAATTGGCTAAAACTTTACAATTAATGCAGTTCATTTCCTTATCCTAATGAAATTTTAAATTATGTGATTTAGAATGAAGTGAAAAATTGTTTTTACACTGTATATATTAAAGAAATAATAACCAATTACATATTTGAAAGTATAATTTTGTTTTAAAGACAAAAATAAATACGGAATTGTTTTTTATAAGTTCAAAAATTCATGTCTTTGCTATTTACATATTTTTAATTATTACATCAAACTTTTGATATTTATTCCAGGTAGTATGTTTGAACTAGAATTTTGCAATAGATAAATTGTCACAATCGCATTTTTCACTCGAATTTGGGTTCCACAGTACCTGTCCCGCTAAATAATGAGAACAGTACCACTAAATAATGAGAATTACTGCACATCAAACGGAACAAATCTTCCCGAGGTACCTAGAAGAAGTTAAGTGTGATGTTACAGCATAATACCATTACTTCACTTGCAGTGATTCATAGCTATGAGGTGCATTCCCAATATTCAGTGCGGAGTTAATTCAAACAAACGGAAGCCAAATATCATGTATTTAAAGGACGGCTGTATATGTATAAAATTACTACATGTTAAAGCTGTAAAAATATTAATAGTCCATAGAATCAATTTATTTTTTAAGTTTCTCGGAGATCAGCTTTTATTCTTCATGAAGTTGATAATTATATGAAGATTAACTTGTGAAACGATATATATTAACTACTGTTTAACATATATTGCATTTATTGGTTTAAAAACACATAAAAGGCGTGAAAAAGAGCAATATCTATAGTGTAATATTTCCTTTTTAGCTTGTAAAACTGCCATTAAATATATGATGTTATGTGTGAAAAAAATATATGAAGGTGCCGCGCAATTTAAACAATACTTTAAAAAGTTCAAAAAAAAATAGGATATGCAAATTGTTATAATTACAAAATAATTATACATGCGTGGAGTGAGATAGCCCTATCAATATCCAAGTGAATTATGTTTAAAAAGAATTGTGAAGAGGTGTTGAAGTGTGTGACTGCAGTAAATAATTCATTAGAAATGAAAGAGTTTCACCAGAAACAGGATGCAATGCGAGCAACTAAGGAAGTTCAATACAGGGCTGCACTGTTGCTTTTCTTAAGAATGGACTTTCATATCGTGAAGCCCCCACTTTCATGGGACGTAAAGCTATTGCATTGATGCGTGTATGTAAGAGATGGATAACCTACCAAGCTGAAAACCCAACTGCGAGGCTCACAATATGATGTCACCACGAAAAGACTAACACCTTATCGCATGGTACAGCATTCTCTCATGCATTGTTACAGCATTGGAGATCATCTATAGGTGATTCATTGTCTGTCACTTTGGTTCGTCGACGTCTGCTGCGTCATGGACTACGTGCAGATTCCTCTGAGTTGTATTTCCTTGACGCTAAGCCCCCAATTCATTTTACCAACCATGAGCTCACCAACACAGCCAAATTCTTGCCGAATAGCTACAAGCTATATTATCAGAAGAGTTCCACTAACATCTGGATTATAACGATGGACATACGCTACAAGAGACCATCACTTTCTTCTCGAGTGCTTTATTTAGTGTTATATTGAATGAACGCCCACACTATGGTACCATTAGGATACCTTGGATGTGTGTGTGATACTACCTTCTCTAAATTGTAGAGAACCTGAAAACGGGTTGTATATCAGGCATATCTACCCTTATTGAACATTGGATTCTTGGAGTATTATTTCCGGAAGAAAATGTCCTACCTCACGTGAAAGCTTTTTTAGTGCACTTCTGATTCCGTCTCTCTTCCATGACCTGCCCTTTATCCAGACATGTCCCGCATTAAGAAGGACTGGAGCTCGCTTGTACTGCTTTTCGGGCACAGAGCTTACCTGAACTTTGGCATCATCCACCTAGAAAGCTAATTCTCACGATGATATTCAGACTCTATATGATTTGATGTCTTGATGTGTACAGACTTTCATCATTGCACATGGTACTTATATTAAACAATCATTTTCAGCATTATTTACGTTTTATTGTTCGTCATTAATTTGCATAACTTAACTCAGTGACGCAACAGCCCATGAAAGCCAAGGCCTACTGTGCAAACACAGTATACGCGACCCTGGGCCCTGAGAAGCATGAGCAGATGTTCCGGTCAGGTGGTCAGTCAGACGCAAAACCCCCAGAGTTAAGTTCCCAAGCAAGCTTGGTACTCCTTTATCGACCCACCGAAGGGATGAAAGACTGAGTCTACCTTGCCCCACCCGGGGTTCGAACCTCGGACCTGTGTTGTGGAAGCACGATGAACTAACTACTCAGCCACTGGGCTTCTCTTTATTTACATACTATAGATAATTTGACGCCCCAATGACATAGAGAAACTGATGCACTTTAAATCTGTCGAGGCTCAAAGTCCACACGTTTGTGCTGTGCAGAAGTTTGGAGAATGGGGTGGCAACTTATGGTAATATTCTCTGCATGACCGATATTGAAAATCACAAAATTCCTCACCCACAGCCCTCGCTTAGCTTTAGACTGTGATTTTAATAAAAATGAAATGAAGTTATACGTGAAACAAATTTCATTAATTTCTGAATATCCATTTACAGATTTGCAAATTTCATAAACGGTTGCGTTAGAATTCATTTGTATCAGGTAAATTTAATATATTATCAGTATAGAATTTGAGAAGTATAAATTGCATTACAGGTTTTCTTTTCATTGTTTGATGATTTAATATGAATGTTAGTGAGAGTTGTAATTTTGACAATAACGCTTAATTTGAGCTTAGGTGTTTGCTTTGTTTTAGGATATTATACGTTTAGGTTATATATATATATATATATATATATATACATCATCAAAATAAAAATAAGATTTTATTTATGAGTTTTAATTTATTTAGACAATTTTAGAAATCATTATATTTTTGCTGATAATTTCTCTACTGCTTTCACTATATTGCATAGTTTCATTTTAATATAAATATGAATTGTGCGTCCTTTCAGTTGTAGCTTAATAATAGCTCAAAATAATAATATTATTTCGTATAATTTTCTCTGAGAGAATGATTTTTCGTAGCATGTTTTGTACAAATAATCATGCTGTTTGGCTCATAGCTTGTATCATTCATTCTAAACTTTTAGATTAAATTCAACATTATTAAGGATAATAGAGTGTCATCAAGTCTTAATACAATATCCAAGTTTTTATTCTTAATTAAGTAATGAAATATCTGAGACTTCATTCTTGAAAGGCTGTGTAGAGCATAGAAAATTGGAACAACAATATATTGCATTAAGTTTCCCAGACACTATACCTCTGAATCAAACGTTTATATTGCTGAGTTTTTACATTTGCTAGAATTTTAATTTCTTGTACGAATACATGAAGCAATTTGACATATAAAGAAAGTTTCATTCAATACTAAAAGTTTTTTTTTGCATGGATATGAGTAACAATTCTACGAAATATCGAAACTTGAAACATTTTCATGAATCTAATGTAAAAAGAAAAATAGCAAAGGATTTATTTCATATTCATGATGTTCTACTAAGTGTTTTAATACATTTTCTCTAAAGAAGCTAATTATTTCGTGATAAACTTTATTTTTTATTTTTTTTAATCAATTAAAAACTACAAACTGAGAGTAAACATATTTATCTTTTTGAAATTTTATAAACGAAGAGATGAACTTCGATTATAAATATCTAAAAAAATCGATTAAAATCTAAAAAAAGTTTCTAATGTGATTTTTTAAAAATCAAAATTATTTTTTTTAAATATACCCACAACTTTAGAACAGCGCATTCGGAATAAGTTCATTGTTAGGAAATACACCCTATTCAGATTACAGAACACACGATATGTTAATTCTAATCGATATATGACACTTTGAGGATCACGAAAGGGATTAACTTTCACTCTCAACCCATCTCTCTAATATCGCACCCTCTTTCGCTAACCAGATGAAAACGTTGGCCAAAAAGCACACATTGCTGTCACTTAATTAAAATAAGCAGATCAAAGGAAGGGGCATACTTCCCACTCTTTTTTCTACGTAGGATGGCAAAATCCTCAGTAGCTGATAGGCAAGGGGGTCGATTCGTTTTATCTAGGGGTGGACCAGATGCATCAAACGTTCGTTCAGCACGCGACCGGTATGAAATTCGAATGAGTGGGGGAAGGAAGCGAAAAAGCTTGATGAATTTAACAGCTCTGGAAGGGCGAGAAAAGCTGATAATTCAATGTTTTGGCTTAACTTGTATGGTAACAGGAATGATAAGTAGATGAGGGATGTTTTGGAGGGTTGTTTTATGTACACCCCGCTGTAAGAGACTGATTCTAAAGTGAAAGCGACATTAAAATTCGTCATGCTGACAGTTACACACCAAAAGTTTTACTTATTTTTTCCAAATTTTTTCCTGCTTAGTTTTTGTTATCCTTGAGATAAATCCTTTTAAGTTTACAATATTTAAATATTATATAATGACTTTTAAAAAATTAGATATCTTGTTCAAAAAAAAGATCTTTTCGCAAATTTATACCGCTATAGAATGCTTTGTTAGATTTCTTTTATTGATTTCGCCGATTAATTTGTTTAATTTACAAAAAGTGTTCTTTTTTAAAAAAAAATACGTGAAACAATTTATAATTCATTCTAATACAGAAACTTATACTGATCTCAGTATAATAATTTATGTATTAATATATTTAAATTTACAATTATTTGCTACAAATAATTATTGAATTATATCGACTATTACACTTTTATTTTATCATCTTCATACTGAGTACTTAAATTCAACAGCTTTATTCATACTATAGTTTGTTTCGTTATCTACAATGCACATAATGTCTAATTTGCAGAACGGTGGTAAACTTTTTGTTAAGAAACCTAATTTAGTTTGCGTAGTGTAATTTATATTTATTATTTTATTATTCATTTTATTTCTTTTACAAAATGCAAGTTTTATTTCCTTAAAACCCGTATTTGGGAAATTTTCAAATTTCCAAATGCATTAAAAAATATTGGAGTTAATTAATATATTTTTGTCGGAATAATTGGAGTAAATATATTGGAGTTATTATAATATTTTTGTCGATCTGGGACATCAAGAACAGGTGATGCTCATTATTTTGTTTGATATTAATGGCATCAGCATGATCAAATGGGTTCCTCGAGACCTTAAGGTAAAACACTAGTACCATATATATATATATATTGAGGTCTGGAGAAAGTTTAGAGGAAGAGTGAGGAAGGAAAAGTAAGATTTGTAGAGTAACAACACGTGAATTTTGCAAGAAGACAACGCATCGGTGCACATTGCGCTCTCTGTAAAACAGTTCTAGGTGGACAAACGCATCACTGTGCTCAAGCATCCACCGTACTCACCAGATCTTTCACCATATGACTTCTACCTGTTTCTTTATATGAATAATGCATTGATGGGAACATATTTTCAGTCTGTAGGAGAAATGAAAGTAAAAGTGGCATGCTTAGTGAAGATGGTGGCACCTAATGAGCCATAGCACTGATGTGGGCGGGGGAAAACTCATATGCAATTATGTATTGATAGGGAAAAGGAGTATGTTGAAGGCAATTAAGAGGTATTTGTAAATTGCTTTCAATAAAGCTAATTTTTAAGACTAGTCCGGTTATTTAATTATCACAATAGTATGTTTTTCACTTAAAATGCTTTCCTATATGCAGTATTTAGTAAAACATAAAAGGATTTAGAACGGGTAATTACACCTTCAAATTTCAAATATCTGTGAAAGATATTTTTAAATTAATCCCTTAACCTAATGCGTTTAATATTGGACTATTTTCTCTATATCCGAGATATATTTATATCTTCTAAACTCTTTCCTACAAAACTCTACATCATTTACATGAAGATGATTTAACAATGTCAAAAAGCTATCTTAAAAGGAATTTGTCTTGTTCTGTTTGAAGACATTTCAGTGTTCAGGTATGAATTTTTCATGCACAACTAAGCCCTGAGTCGTAAAACAAAAACTCAGGTCTTTTGACAGGGGAAAAAAGAAACGAGGCTTAAGTAGACGAGTATCCCTTTCGACAGCACAATCCCTCGTCAGCCGCAATCGTTAGTCATCAAATAAAGTAAAATTCAGAACACAGTACCTCCTGTGGGGATAACTCCTGTATACATCATGAACATTGTTCCTCTTGCAGTGGATGGGATTGAAAAAATGTTATTTCATGAGATTCTTAGTGTTGTGATATACTAAAGAAAAATTAAGCTTTTTATGTTGTTGACTCTGTTTATTTTTTTACACATTTCAGAAAATTATTGAAGCAGTAATGATAGAAATTCAAGTTCTTATTGGCTTGCAATATTTATTGCTTACTTAAAAGTTACACCTACTTATTAAGGCTATAAATTTAATAATTATTTAGCTGATCAGATTACTAAGGGTCAATATTTCACTTGGAACTATACAAGTGCAATTGGTTGCAATCTTCCTAATCATTAGCTGCAGTTTAGGAATGAGGACGATATTTAAATTGATAATTTACATTCGTAACTTCAATACTAAGCCCTACGAGGTTTCTGAGTAGTTCAATTGAAGATAAATAACAACACTATTATATTTTAAATGGCGGAGTTTAGTAGAACTAAGAATTGGGCCTATGACTTGATGTGATCGCCTTCAATTATGAAGTTGGTTCTTATAACCACTTGACAACTCTGGTCATTCGGGTTTTATCTGACCCTCACAACTCCGAATATTAATTATAAAGTTTAATTTTAAGTTCATGTGCAGCTTTCTCAATTACATTTAATTTTATGCTACACAATTGAAAAAAGAACAAATAAAAATGGTAGGTTAGAAGATATAGCCTTTTAAGGTTATTCTCCAGCATTCATGCACAACAAAAATTGACAAATTTAAAAATGTTCAACCAGAGTCAATTAACAAATTTTTACTTAATAGCAGCTGTAAAGTGTGTTCAATTGTTTTTTTAGAGGAACCATTCAACCAATCATTAAAATATTGATAGATTCGAACAGTGGGAAAATGATGTGCTATTCAAATCTAAAAATATAATTCAAAATTTTTGTTATATTTATTTCAATTTGAAAAGAAGTTCGCAACATTATGATTACTGGGCTACTGTGACTATAACATCAATGATTAATAAAATTTAAAGATAGCGGATACATTTTTTAATCAATATTCATATTTTAGTGTACAGTATATTTATAGCCACTCATACATTAATACACTTAATTAATTAAAGATAAGTATTTTAATCAGCAGTCATGATGACTTAAAATACGATGACGTAAATATAAAGTTATTTATTAGCTCACTTAGCACTAAATAAAATTTCATTTCAATAAGTACTATTAATTTTTTCCCAGGTATTTTTTTATTTCAATTTGCTTTTATCACGTAATAATATAATAAACTTTTATTATAAGTTACTTCATAATTGAGATAATCTTTTATTTTATTTTTGAAATTGAATATTATATTCTTAAATAATGTTTATATTTTAAGAGAGTTTTTTAAACAACTTTTTGTTAGATAGTAGACATGACAACAACACTTTAATGTACATAATTTTTAAGAAATATTAGTAAAAAAAAAAAAAAAAAAAACAGGATAAAAAAGTTACTTTTTAAAAAAATTATAAGTTTTGGTGAAAATGCTAAGTACAAGAAATAAAATACAGTTTAACCCCGATTTAACGAATTCATCGGGACTGAACATTTTGTTCGTTAAATCGGAGTTATTCGTTATATAGGGGTGCAAACAAAATGCAAATTTTTTTACACTTATCTTTTAGACATTCTATAATAAGCAACCACACAAAAATATTTTTTGGTAGAAATTACACGTTTTTTATTCAGCAGCTAAAAATACTAAAAATGAATTATTACGCACTAGTTAATTGAAAATCTTAAAATACTGATTAATAGAGATGTTTGAAAATCTTTTTGATTCTTGAGTCGAAAAATCTCTTTTTTCGACTTTATGCAGGGAAAAAGTTGCTGCGTCATTTACATCCTGCTGCATAAAGTATGTTTTCACAGTTTCCAAACAATGCAATAGAATTAGAAAAAAAGTAACAGATTTGAGAAGAGTTTCATTACTCATTTGTGCATCAGGATCAATTTTCATTGGCTCCAACAAATCAATGATTACCTGAAGTTCATTAGCACAGGTAGGCAATCCGTCATCAAATGTAACAATCGTTAAAATTTTTAAATATCCTCAGCGTTGCGGAGTGACATGAGACAAGAAAGGAGTTCCCTGTCCTATTCAAACTCACACAGTATATAGGTTACTCATGATTCATTTTTATCTATAATCTCTAAGGACGTTTCGCACCCTTTGTCGTCTAAATTGACAACTTTCAAGCAAAATATTTTTTCTGTTCAGACAAAAAGGATTTTAATTGAAAAAAAAAAACCAAAAAAAAAAAAAATTCTTTCTAACACAAATTAATAATTTTTTCCCCCAGTTGTACAAAATACTCTTTAATTTGGGGTTTATTATTCGTTAAATAGGGTTTTTTTGCTTTTATTTTAATCGGAGAAAAGGAAAAATTTGTTAAATCGCAAAATTCGTTAAATATAGGTTCATTAAATTAGGGTCCAACCTTATTATTATCAAGAGATCAAATTTAATTGCGTTCTATTTAATCCACTATTTTCTTTTAATGTATATCTACAACACTTTTAAGGAAATTAAAACATACAATGTGTTAAGAGCAAGAGTGGAAAACGTTTCTATAAAATATATTTCCAGTTTTATGTATAAATTCGAAGCTCTGGGACTCGTAGCTGTTAATTGCTACATAATGTTCACTGCTGATAATATTTAATTAAAGTCGATCGTACTAAAAATCCCATAAAGATTAGAGATAGTTCAAATAATTACTGAGCTAACAATTCCATTTTGGGGCAGAGCCATTCAGGAAACGAATAGATTAAAGCCATTGAGTCGAATTCTCTCTGACACAACTTATCCCCTTTTATCGGAACAGCTAATCTGAGACATGGAACGAATGTCTCGGAAATCTAGAAAAGACTTCCCAATTCTTCCCAAAAAGTCATCATTGGACCCAAAATCGACGTTTAAATTATCAAAGTTCCTCTACACCCCCCTCATTCCAAATCATTACTAATGGCAAAGCAGCCAGGTCGACATCGATAGTCGATATCAGCCCGACCACTTTCCATTTATTCTAAAGCACCCCCTCCCCACCCCTAGGTTCCTACTTCAGGGAAAAATAACCACTTACTCACTCCCCCTGCTTTACTCCATCTAGTTCAACTTTTTCCTCCTTTAAAATAATCCATCCCCCCTTCTTCATCTACGACTTTATATCTCCCCCCCCCCCTTTGAGCTCAAATCTCGAGGTACTTAAGTCCCCGCTTTTCTCTTGGACAAACATTGATAGATAGACCTAAGCAACCAGACTGTGAAGCTTACTTAAAACGGAGTAGAATGTCGTTATTTAGAAATGTAGATTTCAACTGGGGAAACGGCCATTTAATTCTTAGCGAGTCCTTTATCTACGATGATGACGCCATTTTAACGCTTGCTTTTCTTACTTTTTTAATGGCCTTTTCTCTTTCCTTATCTCGTTCTAAAATTTATATATATACGACACCGCATACTCCCTTCTACTACTTCTTGATAGGAATCTTTAATCTGTAAGCTCTATTGTGTCTCATTATTACGCTTTAATATTACGGGGGGAGGGGGTGACATATTTCTAGAGCTACAAAGAATTGAAACAGTGAAAAACGGCGGTGGGGGGGGGGGGGTAGGCTATATACTTCATAAAGTGTCTAGAACGTTTCTTCTTTCCAGATGCTCTCTTATTTCTTAGCTGTCAGTCGGGGATGAAAAATTGAGAACTGATTGTTTTATGACTTTATACCCTTAGAACGAATATTCTCCCTTTTTAAGAATTTTCGTTACTTTTCAATGGATACCTTTTATTTCAATTTCGATATCGACAACGAGACGTATTCAATTCTTTCTTTCGTTTTATTATTATAATAACTTCAAGGATGATGGCGTCTGTCTATTACTTTAGTGTTCCTCTCTCCATCTCCAATCACAAGAAATCGAAATTTAAATTGGAGTACTCGTCATAAAGCGTAAAGATTCAGCGTCAAAATGTTTTATAGCGCTGCGTCTTCGCCTCTAATTTATTTTCAATAAAAGTTCCGTCACAGTCGCATCGTTTCTTCCCTTTTTAATATCGTGTTTGTTTTTGGAAGGGAAGGGGATATTTGCGAGTGCCTTCAGCACTTGTCAACCTAAAGTTATTTACGGTGCAAAGTGATAGGCTTTTATTTAGAAAATAAACGTGTCAAGAAGCGACAAATGTTAAGATATTATATCAGTATCCTTTTTCCTTTCAATAAATATAGGATTTCAAATATCATGAGCGAAAGCAATTGATGCCCCTCATATGCAGTTTTTCTTCTTCTTTTTTTAAAGGGAAAAAAAGGATTTTGCGAATAATTTTTAAAGGAGTTGACAAAAATTCAGTTACAGTGGATATTCAGCAAAATATTTCAAATTTTTGTGCGTAAATTTAATTGATAAGACTTTTAAAAATAGTTTCGGAATTTGATATCTAATACTGTGATATTTTGATATCATTTAAATCTCATATCTATACATAATATTTTTGATATAATTCATTATTTACCTAATGTTTCTTTTAAAAGAATACTAAATGTTATGAATTTTAATTTTACAACCAATTTATCAAGAGTTTTAAGTTGATAAGAAACGACTGTTATATGCTCTTTTGGATTGTAGAAACTTCGCTGGGAAAATATGTAATTTTTAAAAAAAATTATTGATGAAATAAAAATGTGTTGTGTAATTAAACATGCAATTTTATAAAAAAATGATTTTTAAAGTAATTAAAAAATTCTATTATTTGTTATTGATCATTAGAATGAGTAATGCTTGCTTTGTTCATCAATTATGAAGTTTAATATTCAGATATAATGAGGTTCTTAAGACATATAAGACTTTTCTTTAACTATTTGGTAAAAAAAAGGGTAAATTGTTGCAATTATTTTTAGATGATTATGTTATTCTGATTTAATAAAACTTTGCAAAATAGTTAAGCACTATTGATAATTACGAAAATATTTCTAATTAAACACAATGAAATAGAGAAAATTTTGCATAAACAATTATCAATAATATAGATTGTATAAAAGTAGTCTCTCTGTGTGTACATATACACTATTACATAACACTGTGATACTCAAAGAAGTTACCCAAATGGGACGAAATTGCATATACATATACCTAACTGTAAAACATGCAAATGATAAAGTTTTAGCTATCAATGACTAGCTTGGGCTCCACCTTATTACAACGGAGCATCAGGATGGTGTACAAAAACAAAAGACATTCCAAAACTAAGATTCCAGTAGATCCACATGGACAGAATCAATTGCTGACAGATTCGTACGCAATACGAACAAATGTCCCCATTTGTGAGAGGAAGTGCAATTGGATTAAAAGAAGTAAAGTGGCGAAACCACAGGATTGCACCACATTCAGCTTAGAGTGATGCTACTATTCAAAATGTTGATAGTAATTAATGAACCATGACTTTACAATCACCGAGAAGGCAAGGTTAACTAAGAGCAAGGACAGAAGGCGAGAGCAGTGTGATCGTTTGATCAGTGTTTCTAAAGTCCCTAATGCGCCCTTATGAATCGTTCGACGTGTAATCATCTATAGGCAACTCAGTGAAAGGGGTGAGGTCAAAGATGATTGCGCTGACTGCCCCTTACCACGCTATCAAGAACATTTACGATGGTTGTGGATGAATTCGTTGTGTTAATGTTAAAGACTGAAGTAAAATTGTTTTGAATCCCATTTCGAATTTAGCCCTGAAGAGACCAGCGAAAACTTGTTTGACTGCTATGGGATGCTCACTGGCTGTCATCCACCTGTCATAAAGCACCCAGGTACATCGATGATTTTGCCCACTTTATATATATATATATATATATATATTGTTGTCCTTTCATTCGCAGATCTCTGTGGATCTCTGTACCTGAATGCACAGAACATGCCCTTACACTACATATCTTCGTGTTTCTTCACTATCGCCAGATTTCTTTCCAATAGAGCATGTTTTGTTTTCTGCTCTAATATTAAGAATATTGTATATAGATGACAGCTATTCATAACAAACTTCTTAACTTCTTTGGGGATAAGAAAATCAGTTACCAGAATAGTATATGTCTTTAATTTGTTAAATATGATTATCCTATCTAATTTTATAAATATACATATACCATAAAAATTTCTAAAAACCCTTTTAAGCATATAAAAAGGAGATTAATGAAATTTTTTAAACTTACAAATAGCATAAATTTATGCACCTTACTTATTAGTAGAGATATAGAATTTATACGAATCTACCTCACAGCTATAGGTTCATAAAGTCAGCTTGTTAGCAGTCTAGCTGTGAAGATAGAGTTTACTTCCGTCGCAGATTACCCACACATAATCAAAAATGTACACATTTACATTATAAAATTTTTCATGGCCAATTAAACTGCTTATAACCAAGTTAGCAGAGTTTGCATCTAATATGAGGTGTTTGAGTTTGGAGATGATGATTTCTGGATGATCTAGATCAGCAATACTCAACCTGCGGCCCGTGGGCCGCATGCGTCCCACCGAGGCTTTTTAAGTGGCCCGGTCATGGCCTACTGTTCTGAGAAGTCCACTTATTGAAAAACAAAGCATTAAAAATTGGTGGGAAATTCTTTGTCAAGAAATCAAATATATCAATTTTGCTTTTTGCTGACAATGTTGTTTGGATGCGAATTAATATTCTTTTTCTTTTTGTATGGTTACGATTAATGATAACAGACAACAATGGAGCAGAGACATTTTTATGGATGGAACTAATTTTTAACTATCCTTCATATCTTACAAGCGAAAAATGTTTTAGGAAAATATATAGTTTCAAGACTAATGGGAGGTTGACCAATTTGTAGTAAAAAACAAATATGGATCAGTAATTGGTTGATTTGTCACGAAAGTGCTGTATTTAAAAAATACCAATAAAGAGGAATCATTTAATGGCAGTTTTTCCTCGAAGATCTCTTAAATAAATAGATAAATAGGCTTTCTTGAATAATCTTTGCAACGACAACAAAATGTTCTGTCAGTGGTAATGTCACAGTGGTAACAAGGACATCCTATGAAGTATTTTATATTATTAGTAATCATACGAAACCGTTTATTGATGCAGAAATTGCGAAGGAGTGCTTCTTAAATGTGTGCGCTTCTAATTTAGTGTTAGTCATAAAATAAAAAAATGTAAAAAGTAAAAATTAAAAAAAAGAAAAAAAAGGAGTTATAATATTTTGATTAATTTTAGACATTTTAAATTTCCAATGTTGGTCTTAAAGCATTTCTCCCCCTTCATTTCATCCTCAGGTTGCGGCCCGCGTGAAATAGCTGACATCTGTATGCGACCCAGAAGGGAAAAAAAAGGTTGAATACCCCTGATCTAGATCATTCGATATAGGTTAACGTTTATAAATGTACTAAGTAGTAATCTTGATGATGTATATAATTTTTTTTAATTTTAAGGCCTTAAGAACCGCAAATTTTTTGTGAGTTGTTGATGATTTGTTATATACTCAGTAATTTGAATACCTTCGTGTTCATGAGTATTGATATTCTTAAGATTTTAAAATGGTGAATATATGAAATTTTGAAATTTTAACTTTTAAATTTTTGAGATCTTACTACTTTTGATATTTCCATTTTAATAATGGGCTTAGAATTTAATGTTATACATTTAGCTGTTTTAGCTATTTTAACATTTTAATATTTTTTATATCATTATCTTTTTCATAAGACAGTGGAAAATGACCTAGTTTTAACATTTTAATTTTATTTTTGAGATTTGAGATTTGAGAATTTAGATATTTTTATTTTAGCCAACCAAGTTGCGATGTAGGAAGTTTGTTTCCCTCCGACAAATTTAACCATACCTTTGGTTTTAAGTACGAGGTTGTACTTAGTTAATTTGCGAAATTTTAATCTTATTTAAAATTTTCTTTTATTTTTATTGTTTTGTTGACCTTTGAGATTTTAAACTGTTTTGTTCTTTGTGATTTTATTAATTATTTTCATACTTTTGTTCTCTTAAAAAATTGAACTTCATCTATAGCTATACGTACTTAAATATAGATATAAATATTGATATATCTATATATTTATATCTATATTTTTATACATATATATCTATCTCTATAAATGTATATCAAACAAGTTACATGAGGCTTAGCTCAAAATCCTGATACCTATAATATACACGTTCTGAAATTTAGAAATTTTTTAAAATAATTAAAATGACATACAAATAAGAGAGGGAGAATTTTCCTACACCAAAAACAAATTTTCTACAGAACTATTTACACCGCTTAACCTTTATAACATTACTTCCTCTCTTTCTGTCTCATATATATATACACTGACCAACGCTCACTATATTCTTCTTCTACCAATTCTTTCTTAAAATGAAATTTTTCTTACAGACTCGTACATCAAATAATACAAGAAAAAAAAAGAGATTCTAAAAACTTTCCATCTTCTCAATGAACTCAGGGGGAAAAACATTTCCCCTCTTCTTTTATCGAAATGTCATTTCCCAGAGGACCTGGAGCCTATTTATTTTCCTTTAGACAGATAGACATTGAAAAAGGGCCGAGAGTTGGATGTGTTCCACTGTGTTCGACATGGAAAACTCAGAACTCACCGTGGAATTTTGAAATTCTGGGTCCATTTGGTAAACGTAGTAACTTATGTTATTCACGTAGTACAAGACCCATGGGAAATTATATGCGGTTGCTTGTTTAGAGAATTTCCAATATTGAGTCGAGGTGTTTCGGTACAACGAGGTTAACGATGCTTCACAATGGATCAGCAAATGTGTGGGAAGATGTATTCTGCGAATCCAACTGACCTCCATGATTGTTATTCATTAGGGTTTGAAACATGGATAAAAAATTGATTTGTTGTATAATATAGGAAATTTTATTCTCTTTTGTTGTCAAGGTTCTGTTTTACAATGGTTTATATCAGATTGAATAAGTTGTGTATTTTGGATTTAAGAAAAAAGTTACTTATATATTCTTAGTGAATTTATGAAAGTATTATAGGCATTATATTTGAAAATCTTTTATAAAAGGTCTTATATTGTCGATAGTTATAAATATATCTAGGGCTATACTACATATTTTCAAAAGGTACTATTTCGTATATTTTTTTCTATATCTTTACAGATTTTTAAATATTTTAATTAAACATAGAATATTTATTATTATTTTTTCGGAAAATCGCTTTAATTATAACAGATTTCAATTAAAATTCTTTGTGATTTGCAAATTCTGTTTTTTGAAATGAAAAAACTAAAATTTGCATAGTTATAAACTTATGTTTGAATATTGCACATTGAATTTTTTATTGCAAACATAGCTATGATTAAGGAAAAAATTAATTTACTGTAAATTAGTTTAATATTCTTAACTCTTATAATCTCTTGTTTTCACTTAGTCAGAGTATACTGCTTTTATTATTTTTAAACTCGTAGAAAACTGATGCAAGTTTAACGTCATAAAATAAAATACTGTATACGGAAATGAATGCATACATAAAATTATTACAGATGTAATGAAAATGTCATTCTCTTTTTTAAGGAATTAAAATAACCATATTATTTAAAAATAAAATTTTAAAATTATTTAAAAAAATTAAAAATATGATTTGTTGTAAATTTATAACATTTTATATTAATCCGACCATAGGATATGATATATGTTAAAACTATTTCACTAATTTCAAATTTATTCTGCTATTCCATTTTACATTCACAATTATTATTTTTTTATCTTAATATCTTTTTGAAATTTATAGAAATCAAGTATTATTCAAAAAGGAATCACTTACAATAATAAGCATATTTTATCTAAGAAGTTTTGCATATATTTTACAATATGCCATGACTCTCAATAATTTATCATTCTACTCACAATAAAAAATTTCTTTATCAATGATATTATTCAAAAATGAATAGAAACAAGAAATTGGTCTATTTTTTTATATTAGATATGAATAAAAATTTTAACATACAGATTTTTAATGAAATTACTGAATTTAAAATTGCATGTTAAGCAACTTAAACTGAATAATCTTAAAAACCTGAATAAACTTAACATAAGTTAGTCATTTTAGCAATTATATACAAAATTTAATTCACTCTAAAACAACAATAAAATAACAAAGCCATAGTTTTTACTATTACGTCAGCAAACCTTTCAATATGTCCTCTTAGGAAAATACAAAAAGGAAAATCCTCTTTATAAGATCTCTCAGTGCCTTTAATATAAAACACTCCAAGAAAGGAGTCAAAAAAGCATAACTCGCACTTCTATTGCATTAGAAGAAATACCTGTCGCATTGTCCTTTTCTATTGTTTTTCTGTATCAATGGACGAAATATTGCTGTCTTCTAGTCCTTCGTAATCCGTCCAGTAGAAGCTACATACTGTGTAAAGTGCACTCAAATGGATTCCTGGGTATCCATAGCCGATCTGAGCCAGATTAAGGTGAGAAGTGGAAGAAGCACTTGTAGTAGATAGTGCTGTCATTGTCCATAAAGCATCCAAGTCGAGAAATTTATGATGAAACCCTGAATCCCATTTGGAGATATTTCTCTGGTGTAAAAGATGGTAAGAGCAGTTGTACCTAAGGCAATAAGGAATTTGTCAAGCAACTACCTTCCTCCCTGTTTGACCACCAAAGAAAATATTCTAAGGAACTAAATAAAAACTACACATGTGTGTTAATTTTTCGAATGCTAATAAAATCAGGCTAATAAAATGATGTTTCTGGAAAGTTCAAGTAAGATTACTATGAAGAGATATGTTTTTTAAAAAAAAAATATATTTAAGAATAATTTAGAATTTACAGTACATTAAGTATGTATTATTTTTTATTAGTTAATTGAACGAACACAGCTATAATTAGATACATCAAATTTTTATATGAAACCTTTTCCAATTATCATTAAGAACTTTTAATTTTTACATATTAAAATCGAATTCATGCAATTTCATTTCAAATTATCTCTACAATTTCAAAATAGTCAGAAATAACAGGAAATGAATAACGAATGATGGGCACGCACACGCATATACGCACACATACACACATACACGTAAACAAATGCATGTGTATGTGCAAAGATTTACTTTCTAGAAGATGTTAGAAACCAAATTCTATCCATATGATTATTTAAATGAATCATTTGAAAGAAGACAGTGTGAACAACATATATTTATCAATTTATACATCGTTTTTATACTCTCCCACAAAAATATATGTAATGGCATTTGAATTTTATCTTTTTTAACTCTTGTTGAAATATAATACAAGTTCTTAGAGATGAAGTCAAAAAATCATATCGTACATGGACAACAAATAAAACGGAATGCACTTGCTTAACAATAATGGTAGATGCATTTTTGCATATGTAACTATTAATCAACAAATAGCATACACATGTTACATAACTTTTATCATGCAAAGCACACATAACTGTTAATCAATAAACGATTGAAAGTACAAAAAAACAATTTGTTTTTGTAATTTTTTTTTTTTGCACCAGGAAAATTGTTGTTCATAAAAATGACATGACTTTATTTAATGTTTATGCTATGTTATTATGCTATGTGATATTATTTAATCAACACAATTTATTGATAATTTATATGGTGAATAAAAACTTTAAACGTTTGAATACTTTGTGTTTGAATCCATTGTGCTTGAATTAATTATACTGGTAAAGGAGAGCATTAAAATGGCATACTAATTTTTTTAATCTCAAAAATATATTAACTATAAATAAAAGTATTTTTACTAAAAATCAAAAATTTCTTCTAAAAAAACTGTACATTTTATTAAAATTTATTGGACGGTAGAAAAAAAAACAGATATCCTTATTTTTCTTTTATCAGTATCTTTTCCATCAAGGAAAGCTCTATTATTTAAAAATGTATGTGAATTTAATAAAAAAAAATGTCAAATAGCTTCACTGTGAGGGTTTCAATGCTCAAACTTTACTCTTAATCTCATGCATATGTTTCAAAATCAAAATTAACATGCGTTTTGCAGTAATTTAAAGCAAAATATTGTGATATGAAGCAAAAGATGGCATTAATTTATTTAAGAGCTATAATGGAGCGATATATTCGTTTGAAATGATGATAATTCTTGAATAAAAGATTTATTTATGTTCCAAATATTTCACTAAGAAATCCAGATAATAGAATCAAAAGTAGTGTAATTTCAGGGTCTATATTTAATATACTTAATTGAAATTTTAATTCTTGTGTTTCTCTTACTGGTATTCAAATAAGAATGTCTACCCCATGCATACATTAACTAACAATAATAACTTTTATGGATCAATATTTTCTAACAATATAACTACACGTTGAAAGAGCACAGTGTTCTATAATGGCGCCTTTCGGAATAAGACCAGAGAATACTCTAGATAAGAATCGACACCCAAAAACACAAACCCAGGCATTCGCTCGAAGTGTTCACACCCCGGGCTCTATGATAGATAGGATTATGCTAGGTCATATATTTCTCTATGTGATCGGAACGCCTGCCAAGATGTAGCGCATTGTGAAACACGACTTTTTATTTATACGGAGGATTGAGAACCGTCCTGCAGAGATCCGCTATGTCCAACAGACCTGCCGGGATCATCCCTGCGCATATTTTTGGTACTCTCCTTTTGTATGTGATGGACAGCGGAGGATTTTTGTACCGTATAAACATTTCATATTCTCTACCCCCATTTCTGCTAACGTCTCGACCCCCTGATGGTCTTTTGTTGGCCTTTTCCAAGGCATCCATTTTTTAGTCCTTCCACTCTTTTAGGTCTAAGAGAAAAAAATAAGTTAAATAATCGTCTTTTGTAATCTTGTATGATTTTCTTTTTAAATTTAAGTCTGGAGATTTTCCTTCATGAGGAAAAGGGAAGAAAATAACTTTTTTTGTTCTGGTTTGATGGAAAGTGTTTTAAAGTAACAAAACAAATTGTAATTTTACCTTTTCCTTCGTATTGTTTAGTAAATTAATAAAGATGACACTAATATTCATCTTATTTATACTGCAATGAATATTTTCGGTATAGAATTTGACTGTCTAACTCATATAATAAGGATCTTGCTTCATAATAGGCTTAATTTAATTTTCACAGAAGTGCCAATAAACCTTTTAAATAAGTATTCAACGATTACTTGCATCTATGCACCTCTGAATTTAAAGAACATTACGATAACTTCATTCGTTAATAAACATTCAATGAATTTCATTGAGACTAATTTAGAGAATTTAATGCTTGAAGAAAGTAATACTGAATTTCTCTTAAAATGACTTATGAAAAATTAAACGAAGGAGATTTCTAGATTAAATAATTTTATTTTGTACTAAAATCAAAGGAAGATAAACAAACTATATCTATATGTCTCCCGGTTAATTATTATTTGATTTAAAGCTGTCATTTTTTAAATTTGTAATTAATTAAAAAAAGTATAATTATCGTGCGTC
Source organism: Trichonephila clavata (assembly GCA_019973975.1). Lineage (NCBI taxonomy): Eukaryota > Metazoa > Arthropoda > Arachnida > Araneae > Nephilidae > Trichonephila > Trichonephila clavata. The sequence continues at coordinate 266,806 of BMAO01037309.1, forward strand.
AACTTATAACATTTAGTTTTCTGCTAAAATACCAATGAATCATGATTATATTTGAGAAATTATTATATTATCTTACGAAATCGTTTTAAAAGTAATAATTTTATAGCTTATATTGTATCCTTCCTTGTTGAAAAAATAATTCATATATTTTAAAAGACTAGAGCAGAGGTTCCCAAACTTTTTTGTCTCATAGGCCCCTTGTCATGGTTTTCGGTTTGGGGTAGACCCCTGCTTGCGTAATATTGAATTTTTGCAAATCTATTAACTTAAATGTGTTTATGACAGTTAGTACAGAGCTACTTAATTTAAAATATTTAAATTTCAAGCTGTAATGAAGTTGGGAAACAGTGAAACTGAAGAAATACGTATTAATTAATTTAAAATTTAAGTGATACATAAAATAACTGATTAAAAATGATGATAATGATAGGGTGGTGCTTCAATAACAAATTTTCAACATTTGTCCTCAATCCTGTCAGGTTTAACCCAAAATTTCCTCGGTTTGTAATGTACAGCCGACAACCACCCTAGAACTCCTTAGGAAAAGCAATTAAAATCTTCCTACAATACTCTATAATTCGAGATAGAAACAGGCATGTCTCTTAAGAGCCAAAATTGCTGACATCTGTTTCTAAACTTTAGTTCAAGATCTCCATTACTTCCTATTTCAATCTCCTTTTGTAGTAAGACATTTTTTTTTCAATGTGACCATAGGAGTTCATTGTCTTTTGTGGTAATTACGAAGTAAATTCTTTCTCAAACCCAGTTTCAAAATCTGAATAAAGGGAATTTAAATGTTGAACGTAGGTTAAAACGTCATTTCCTGGCAAATTGTCTATGACCAATTGAGAAACTAGGAAAATTCGCTACATCCAAAATTACTGCTTTAGCTTACTTCTGGCACGAAAAGCTTAAATAATGGTCCTTGTTTTAATAAAATTCATGCTGCCCCATAACTTCAAATAAAAGCCTTATTAAATTTAGTAAATAAATCAGGTTTCCATTTGATTAAATTTTCCTTTATATTTAAAATCACAAACAGGTTTAATGAGAACTGTCGAGAACATTTACTCCTCATGGACCCCCAAATTATTTTCTTGCTGTCGTGGGCCCCTTGAAGGTCGTCATAGACCCCTTTGGGAATCACTGGACTAGAGTGACTTACTTTCCCTTATTGTACGCTTCTTTGCTGATATATCATTATTGCTGCAAAATGTCATTTGAGAACCAAGATGTTTATTTATATTATAATTTCTTCAATTTTTTCAGAGAAAGAGTCTAGGATAGCGCAAATTTTATTCTTATGTCCAAAGTACTGGTGTTGTTGGAATTAATGACAAAAAAAGTTATGAACAAATGTATTTTTCATGTCTATAAGTGCATGGTTTAAAAATTCGGAACCAAAAAAAAAAAAAAAAAAGAAGAAGAAGAAGAAAGGAAACATTATTTCTTAAATTAATTGATTAGAAAATTACTTTTTACGTTCCGTCTTTTTTTAAATTTTAAATATTGTTTCAAAAAATTATATGTTTTATAAGTTTGTATGCTTTATTGACCTTTCTTTCAATTTTCTCTTTCATATTGACACGCTTTTGTATCCAATTCTATTAATTGCAGCATATTTATTTTCTGCTTAAATATATCATTGACGCGATATTTTGAAAATAATTTTTTTCTCACTCTATAAATAAATATAAGTAATAATAATAATATAATGATGATTACAATAATAATAATAAAATTATAAGATGCTAACCTTAAAGAGTTAAAAAAATATTTAGTTCCAGTAAAAAGTCATTGAAACAATTTAACTTGAATTCAAAAATTTTATTTAATATACTCATATGTAATAAGTTCATAGTTTTTTCTCGTTTATTTCTATGAAATCACTGACAGACTTAAGCAATTTTACTAATTGACATAAACTTCAAGTAATTAGAAAGAGTTCAATTACGATAAAAAAAGAGATTAGAAAAAGCTTAAACTTTCGCTGTGATTTACCCTCCTTTTCGATCATTTGGAATTCTAAAGAAATTTACACGAAGTCATTTAACACCATCCAAAAAGTTAAAAACCCGAGTTTTCGAGACGAAAACAGCAATTACTTCTCTTCCTTCTACTAAAAAACACTACTTTCGACAAGGAAAATAACAATGAAAAAAGTTTAAAAGCCAAGCAAATTAATTACACAACTGATTTACTAAACGACATCCAAAGTAGAAAACAAGCATAAAAGAACAGAATCCTTTCTTTTCCTGAAGAACCAACGAGAGACACACAGAGATAAAAAAAATAGTCCAAAAGCTTTAGAGAAAAGATTGAAAAGAAGAAACAGAGAAACAGTTTAATAGTACAAAAGAGAATTAAAAGGCAGACGATAGAAAGGAAAGAAAGGAGGAAAAAAAACCAAGAGGGGAGCATTCATTAACTCTGGCAATATGTTTGTAATTACACGAGCCACAATCCCAGTCAATACACTTCAGACAATGCCAATTGTCACTGAGGGGGGGAACGATACCGAGTTCCTTGATTAGCAACGGGGTGAGAATAACTCGTCCCCACATTCAATATGCGCGTTTAAATTAACGTTTTTGCAGTAATCCCGAACTTTTCTTCACCAAATAGAATGCATCTTACTCGGGCGCATTGTTCTTGTCGTCCCCCGACCACCTTTTTTACCCCCTTACATGTTCTCTCCAACGGTTTCTCCGAGACTCCTCATTGGCTCGTTTTTTTCCCCGCCAGGATTTTTAGCGCCCCGATTTCTTACCACCCCTCGTCTCCTTCACATCATATTTCGCCTCTTTTTCTCTCTCTCCTCTTATTATTATTATTATTCAGAATTTTTTATTCGTCTTTTTTTATCGTCACTTTTTTCTTCTTCTTTTTAGTTCTTTCTCCAATATAGATGGCCCTGTCACACCAACCGAAAGTGACAAGTTTTTGAAAAATGATAACCACCCGACGCACGCTGAGGGTGGGGAGGGTAGAGCAAATAGAAGGGTAAAGAATAGGGAGGAGGAGTGAAGGAGAAGAAGAAGAAAAAATTCGCGTCGACCCCCCACAGGAATGAAAAAAAGAACAAATGAATAAAAAAGAGAGGGATTGTCGTGAAGAGAAGGAAAAGATTTTGCATCGTAGAATCCCATTATTCAAGGCGGTTAGTTTGTCATCCTCCTTCAGCCCCGACTAATGACTCCACAGTATGTAAATAAGGAACTCATTAGAGAAACGAAAACCGTCTCCTCCTTGAGGAAAATTCCACCCCTTCCCTCACTCTTTTCGGTCCCTCCCCTAACTCTCCCTTCTGATTGGTCACGCCTTTTCCGTGCCCGTTGACATTTCCTACTGATGGATGAAGCAGAAGCAGTATTGACCCCCCACAACCGTACACCTCCTTCACTTTTCCTTTAGTTATTTATGTATAAATATCCTCCGCAACCTCTTTTGCATGATTCCAATTCCGAAATAATACCAGAAGAAAAAGGTATTGTTTCTTCTCTCTCTTTTCCTCCTCCTCCTCCTCTCTTATTTCTATTCGCTCTCATGAGAAGTAGAAAAAGGAATCCTTCCCCCAATCAAGTCTAAAAATTTGAAAGTCATGGGTGTCTGTAAATATTATTTTATATTTTACTTTTTTCCATTTACTTTTTACTTGTTTTGTTCTGACGTTGCTTCTTCCTCCCTCACAATTATTTTCAGTATAATGCCCAATGTACTGCATACATCCCAAGAGGGAGAATTTTAAATCTAATGGTAATTCCGATGCATTTCTGATTCAGCAATAAGGAACAAAACAAACATCTCTTAAAGGAATATCAATTGCGAATACAAAGTATAATAGTGGCAATATTTCTTAGATTTCCTGGAAAATGGCTTCAATTGTTGTAATGAGAGTTTGAAGAGCAAAAAAGAATACTGATTGTTGAATAATATTAACGGAGTTATTGAGTTCTCTGTCTTAAACTCCACCAACAAGTATTGGATTTCCATTTGTTTGATTAAAATTTATAGTGCTTTATATAAGAATCCTATTAGTCAATATTTTTTAAAAAAATTTCTTTATACTGAAATAACTAATCTGAAACACTGCTATACCATTTAAAAATATGACGTTCTGTTTATGATATTTATGAGACTCATTGAGGTTGGCAATTTTAAATTAAAGTTATAAAATAATTTAGAAGATAAAGGATGAAATATATAACGTATTCGCTCAAAATTCTTCATACAATTAATTTGGATATAGCAAGTAAATCATTAAATTATAAATGGAAGCTTAAAGAATAACTAAGTCCATTCAAATAGTATATAAGGAAAACGAATAGGGGATGTACAGATTAAGTAAAATGGAAAATATATAAAGATGTATCCTCTTTTAATAACTTTAAAAAGCAATATCATTATTTCTTTCTTCGGGCTCTAAAGCAACACGAGGGCCTTTGGTGACGGAACTCATAATTTTGAACCTCGGTCAAGTGACGAGGATGGAACTAGAGCAGGCACTCCCTTTCCAAACTACCGTACCACGTCAATGGGAAAACTTTCAACCTCAACAGATTTAACGTGCATCAGCCCATCTACACTTTATAGCGGTTGAAAACCCCAAGTAGAGTTCATTTTCTAAGAAATGGTAATAGTTTATTCTGAAGTTTTCTTTCTTCATTTTAAAGCTATAATTATGAATCTTGAAAGAGGATCGTAATCTTTTGAGCAAAGTGGTATAGAGATCTTGTCCAAGAGTCCATTGCATGCAATGTTGAGGTTCAGATATGTCTTCGAGTTCTTTGCAACTGCTTTATAATGAGGGCTCCTACACTTTAAACGAAGCTCATTTTTTAGAATAGAAAACTTGTTTATAGGAAGAGATTTCAACTTCCACACCACATTATGACATAAAAGTTAGTTGATAGAATTCGAGTTTTTCAATTTATGAGGTACGTTGCTACTTATTCTCGTCTTCTTTTAGTTCAACGTTGGTTACAACTTACCATAATCCCAACATGTATACGTCTATGGCATAATTGGATGTTTGCTTTAAATATTTCAAAACTGATTAAGCTATCCGACTACTCTAAAACTGTGAATTTTGCCAAAAATTTACAAATTTTTTCTTGTGATTTTATTTTATGGGCCATTTTATTAGCTTTATAAAAATACCAAGTTTATCATTTTCCGTTCACTAGAACAAAAACTACAAGTGTTTTAGTAAAAGCAGATGCCATTACTTAAAGCAAGATGGCATACTTTAAAACGCGTTTTACTTGAAATGTGATTTTTTGAAAATAATCAAACGGGGTCAATGATTTCTAAAAAAATTTTGAACATAACTAACTATGGAATGTTTTCTTAAAGTTCTGTATAAAAGTAGAATTGTTTTAACCTTCAGATTTATCAATCACTGCTTTATTACAAAATTTACAGTCCCTTATGTGAATATAATCACTGCCTTTTTAAGCATTTTCATATAGTAGCCGAGAAAGAGTGCTCTAGTTTTTGTAAAAAAGAAAATATCTCTTTTCCTGAAGGCCATTTCAAAATTGAATAATATAGCAACACATTAGATTGAAAAAAATTGAAAATTTGTTTATAAACCTTTCGTGCAGAATGGGCCGCGTTTATACTATTTTTTTGTCAATTTTTACCTATTTTTTCCCATTTTAGTAATAATAATTTCTTTTTCTTTTCTTAATTTTAGCACAATTTTCTTAAAATGCACTAAACAAAGCTAAAAATAACAAAAAAATCCCCATATCTTCTTTTTTAAAAAAAAGTTGTTGCAACCAGTCGGATATACTAAGATGTAATTTTTGTTGAATATTAGAACCGAAATTTCAATATTATGTTTCCATCTATTGATTAATAATGTGCAATATTTAAAGCAAAATGTTTTCCCCAAATAATAGTTAAGTTAAACCTTTTAAAATTTTAAATAATTTATCTTTTTTTACTTGCTATAATTCTACTCTACATTAGGTATTTTAATCAATAATTTGAAATGAATATTATGTTAAATAATCATGTGCAAGTTAAGGTCACTTTATTTCTATTATCACATTTTAATCAAATTTTTTTTTAATTGAAAGAAATTTTTCACTTAAATTTTATATTTTTTAACCATATAACCATGCATGTGAATTCAGATATTTATTTAAACAGTAACCAGTGAATGTCATACAAGAAACTAAGCACTTTAAATTATTATTTTATGCAAAATTTATTTGTACATCTTTTTTTTATGGATTTTAAATACAATTTATGAACTAAGTAATTGTGTGAAGCTGTTTTTTTTACTGTCATTTTGTTTCACAATGAATTCAACAATAGAAATAAGGAGAATTTATCGGGAAACCTTACTAAGAAAACAATTCCTCCAAGAAGTTTATGTGAAAAAATTCTTTTTGTTATATAATATTCAAATGGATACTAAAAATTCAGTAGCTTCAAAATACAGTATCGGTTTGGATTCAAAATAAGTGAACCAAAATCCAAGCCAACACAGAATAAAAACCAACATTCACTCTATTAAAATGCTGTATTTGTAGCCATCCTAACTCAGTATTGCCCGTTTTCATTAAAGTGCGTTTCCTATGCATCGAAATATAACTTTACCCTGTTTTCTTTCTTAAGTTATTTGGCAGGCAAATACCGTTCGAAGATCGGCAGCCAAAGTAAGAAAAAAAGGAGGAAAAAATAAAAAATAAAAAAGCAGTAAAACAAAAAGTGTTAGGCTCAGCATAACTGATTCACACACTATAAGGGAGATAGAGATAGATACGTGGGGGCAGAAAAAAAGCCTACCCCTATCAGAACAAAAAAGCCGCATGAAAACCTTTAAGCCGATCCCCTACCCCAATATATCCACAGGTTTCGAAAAGCAAGCAGTTACTCAAGGCCTAAAGGTTTAAAAATGCAAATTCGGCGTCGAGTGAGAAAAAGCAAATTAAGTCATTTCCATGGGTTTGTTTGTCTTAGAGATCAAATCTCACACGAGTCTCACCAGTAAGGCAAAAAAAGAGCCGCCAGGCAGTTTTCGAGGGGGTAGGGGGGAAATCACAGGTTTCGACGCAGATCTGAATATCAGATTGTGCTCTTTCCACGGATTATAGAATCTTTTTTCTCTTACCGGTGGTACAGAGAGCTTAAATTCTGGCTTCGAGCCTGATGTGCAGTGATAAAAATAGTCAACAGAATGTGATTTCATTTTCAAACGGGGGTTTGCAATGCCTAAAAGCCTTTGCGATTATCACCGTGTGAAAACGTTTTTGCTTAGGTTGCATCTACGAATGGCAGTGAGCGTTTTTTTCATATGATATTCCCGATCGTAAGTGGAACTCACTTGAAAATACAAAGATACCAAGTGATAGAATAATCAGATTGTGTTGAACCGGTTGCGAGGCCTGGTAGGGGAGTGTAAAGATGGTTTTTCAGCAATGCTTATCAAAATGCGGAAAAAAATGTTTTACAGAAATTTCTGCAAGGATCTGGCTTGCAGGTGATCGGCTCAGTGTATTCGAAGGTTTGATTCTCATTTTTTTAAATAACACCTCGAAGAATGATGATGGGTTTTATACATTCAAATTAAATGGGTTTTAAAACTAGAATTTTAATTTAGCTCATATTTAAAATCCCTAAGGAACAGGAAGGAAGGAAAGTTAAGAGAAAGAAAAGTACTATATCAGCTATAGTTCTTGACATTTAATAGACACAAAACAAAGAAATTTTGTCAATAGCAAATTATGTTTCATTATAAAAAAAATAGTCAGAATAAAAATTTAGATGTCAATTGATTTGAATGTTACTTTTAAAAATTCAGCCTCTCTCCCACACTAATTTTACTAAAGAATTTGATAACATTTATCAAATATTTAAAAAATAATTTGCTATTTTCATAGTTTAAACAATCAAAAATGAGAGTTTTAATTTTAGGATTAGACTGAATAGTTCAGGAGCTTTTGAAAATATTAAATTTTTGCTCAGTTTGCTACCAAAGGTGTTTTTCTTGGTGATATGAACATACTTGAACTAAAAAAATATTAGTATTTCGCCTACTATGCTATTACAGGATGTAACAACATAATTTATTTTAGCAACCAAAAAACATGACTGTATAGCATTTTTTTCCCCTCACAAAATTTTATGTTGTATGAATAATTTTCTCGATTTTTTTCTATAATTATCTTGGTGTGAATTATTAACATGCTATAACTTTTCGACCAAAGAATATTTATCAAATACCTATAAAAGTAAATGCATCAACATTTCTTCAAAATTAAAAAAGAAAAAGATTATTATTGACTCTCGCGGTTGTAATTCGAAAATTATAGTGCAAATAAAAAAATTTGCTGCACTTTATGTTTCTTTAAAAATGCTTTTGAGAATTTTTTACAATTTTATGAGAGTGATTTTTTCCCTTCTTTGAATAAAACTCGAAGAATATTAGTTGATTCAATATAATAATCTGTAAAAAAAATTGCAAAATTTTTAATTAAGAGGTAAAAGGGACCATAAGACTGAAATATTCTATTGCAAAAACATTTAATCTAAATTTGTAAGTATTATTAGAATTATAGCAAAATAATGATGATAACGATAATAAATAAATAGAAATCGTAACTTATGCAAGTATAATTACAAGAACAAGCTACAGAACCTAGTTTGATTATTATTTTTCCAATGTAATGTACGATTAAATTTAACCATAACGAGCAATATTCCTAACAAAAATTAATTATACATTTTTACATAAAATCTTAATTCATTGAATGCTCAGAACCGGCTTGCAGATGAGGCCGTTGCACGTTAGATCTGTCGAGGCTCAAACGTCTTCCCGTTGATGTAGTGTGGAAGTTAAGAGAGGGGTAGAGTACCAGCTCAGGTGACGTCCTCGGCACTTGACCATGGTTCAAAATTACGAGATTTGTTACCAATAGCCCTCGTGCGGCCTTATAGTGCGATGTTCATTTTACTTTCACTCTCATTCGAAGCACACATTTTATTACATTTTTTTTTTCAAAATATTTTCTCCCATAATATAAAGTATATAAAAAAAGGTGTTCACAAATTGTATTTCCCCGTAATTCATTTCAAGTTTCATGAAAAGTAATTTACTCTTAGCTTTACGTTATTCTAATTTAAAAAATACAAATAGCTAAAATAGTAAAGTAAATTTGTTCTCAGCTTGTTGATATTCAACTTTTAATTTCAATTTTGCCAATTCAGCTACAAGAATACGAGTAATAACTAGCTTGTTATAAATTTTTTACTTTATCAGCATAAAAAAATCAATAGTTTTTTTCATAATAATTACACATCAAAATAAGTTTAATCAAAGAGTATTTGTTAATTAAAAATAAGAACTAATTTACGTAAAAGAAATGTGTAAGAAGTAGTATGCAAATGATGACTTATTTTTATTTATATTTTTAAGCATGAATATTTTCGTTACAAAATAAATTCCAATTTTTAAATTGGTTCAATATGTTTTAAAAATATTTATAAAACTAATGCAAAAATGATTTCGAGTAATTTTTATTTCATATTCATAATATAGACTGTAATGGTAACATTTTAAGGAAACTTTTAGATAATTTACTAACAAAAATTTTTCAATTGAGAAAATTATTCCAGAAAATAAAATAAAAAAGGGATTACCTAATAGCTATATGTAGTTATGAGCTCAGTTATTATGATTAATATTATGTGAATCAGTAATGCACACAAAAAATTTTCAAGGGGTGTGTCCATGGTTGAAAGTCCCCCAGCTCGTATCGTACCTCAAGACAACACCAATTGATTCTTCTGATTTTGTTAAAAAAAACAGTAAAAAATACATTATTGAATTAATAATTAGCATTAATTGATAAAATAAATTGTTAATTACAAGTACTTAATTAAATTGTACGTTATATATACATAGGATTATCAATCATCGAAAAAAACTCAAGTGCTTTGGGGGGTGTCCGAACCCCCAGGACAAATTAATTTCAAATTATTGCTCATATTTAAAATAATCATATGTATTGAATAAAAATGATGATGGATACTTAAATTTGAAGCAATACACAACTTAAGAAAATCAAAATTTTAAAAACAAATGTAAGTACGAAAATGTTCAGCATGCTTTATGAAAAGCGCAACAGTCGCTTTTATTAAATCTTTCCGTCTTTGTATTTACTGGAAAAATTTTCAGACATCTTTTAACAATGTACGGCAACCTAATTTTGAGCTATTCAACATGAAAAGACGTTGAAGCCATATTGCTATTATTACTCATCACATGCAGCTTCTATGAAAAGACAGAAAAGATGGAAAGAAGTGGAAGGGGTGGAGAAAGCGAGAGAGAGAACAAATGCTCAGCAATAAACAAGCTAAACATCTCCTTTCGTCCATCGGCAATGTCAGTGGAGCAGTAATTAAATAACCACCTTCCCCTTCATGAGGAAGACCAGAAATTCATCTGTTTAGGCTCCGCGTCCCATTACCGCTCTAAAAGGCCATGAAATCGGCCCTAATGGCCGACCAAGCCAATGATATTTACCATCATCCCCGGCTCCTAATTTCGTTTCCAAAAGTTATGAGGTAACTGCTCTCCCCCTCCTACAAGAGAGAGTGCCAGGGCTTCCACAGCGTCGTTTTTCACCCTATAGTTGACTGTTGGTGACACGTTCACAATGCTTGTGTATCTCACAGAGTAGGGTAGGGGGTTCCCTCGGTTTTTCGATGGTGTAGGGTTTTTGCACGCCCTATTTTATTCCATACAATGGGATTCCGGCCCCTGACTGTTGCCCTTAGACTGTAGCAAAAAGGTAGATCATCCGGATATTAGGAAATTTAGAGAATTCCAGATGTGGCGACATCATCGCCCATTGAGTTTAGTTGAAATTTGTGAACATGTTTTATAAAAGAGGATTTCATATAAATCATAGATATAGAATTCCACTTTTTCTTTATTAATTTCCTTTAATAATTTTCATCGTTTGTATCAGGAACTTTCAAAAGTTAAAGGGGGTAAAGGTTCATTTTTTCACAATAATTAAATATCTCAAACGCTGATATCAATGCAAAACTTCCTTTATTTTATTCAATTATTTATTATTACTTTCACGAGTAAAATTGTGTGTTATAGATTTCCTTTAGAAATGTTTAAATAAATGTTTATAAATATCTCTCGATTTTTTCCGATTATCTATTTTTTTTCACTCGGAGTTCTATTAACAATTTAAGAATAATATTTTTACGTGCATGTACAGACGTATTTCAACTTGTGCTATTAAATGAAGACTAACTCTCCTGAAGCCATCGAGTCAACTCTTATTAGCTTGTAGGTAATAGGCTCTTAGTAGTAAGCAATAAGTTTAAAACGCTAGACTTTACTTGGTTTAAGTACATAAAAACTAAATGCGGAAACATTCTATGAATATTTAAATAATAATTTTATCTCGCATTAAAACCAAATCATAGGGGTCAAAATGTTTCATAAATAAAGACATCTTAAAAGAGAGAGATAAAAGATTGCATAGTGATAATTTAATTAGGGTTAAAATATTTCTAAATGTATTCTCATAAGAGAATTTCCTTACGTTTATATCAACGCGAGTCTACATACTAATATGTATTTTAATTTTTAAAACCAATCTGCTTGAACTCTTAAGTACATATTTGATGCTAAGAATGTTCCTCATCAATATTAGTTTAAAAAAAGCAAAATCTATATTTTTCTTAAATAATAACACTAACTTCTACAGAATTCGATTCAGTAAGAAATTTAATTAACGATGTTGTTATCAGTGTCATGCATGTTATAAAAATTTTATCGTAAAGATGAATGTCAAAGGACCTGATTATTACAAAGATGAAAAAAATACGTATATAAGCTAATTAGATTACGCATTGAACTCTCTTAAATTAATCCTAGCATATATTGCTTATCAAATAATAAATACTTTTCAAAATATTACTCATGTGATGAAACTAGAGTTGTGACACACCAGATTAATTTTCTGTACGTTTGGTTTTATTCAAGTTGCGTAATCTTTGTAATTGCGTCATACTTTATGTAACAAATATTTATGAAAAGTGAATATCAGTATACAAATGTATCTGTATCATATCATCCCCCCAATATAGCCATTTGGCGTCACACAATTGTAGCCAAGGAGAAATCATTCTCGTCACATCGTATGTCATAAAAGGAGATTTGAGGGAAGAGTCCACAAACGATGAATAAAGTGTATCCCCCTCCTTATTTACCCAATCTGAATAAGTAGATTCGTCATGGCCATCATACAGCGCATAAGAGACTCTTCTGCACTCTGGGTGGGTTTTTAGAAGACTCCAGATGTTTTAGATGAGTTTAGTTGCCTTTGTGCTGCTAATCGGGCAACGAAAACAAATGGCCTGTTGGTGAGGTTAACCCATGAATGTATCACGTGCGATTACGAGACTGTGAAGTTTCAATGACAAACAGTGACAATTTATGGCATCCGCTCAGGGATGTGACAGTAGTGTATGACACACACAAATGAGGTTATTTTTTAAGGGGCTCCCTCAGAATGCATTACTTTATTGATTTGAGTGATTTTTTTTAACAAATTCATTGGGAAGTACAAAAATTTTAAACTTTTCTTAGTAAAATCTTAATGCATTAAATAGATACTAAAATATTTTTATTTTTTAAATTTTTTAAAAAAAAATCTTGTTTTTATTTTTAGAAAAAACAAATCACATTTGCTTTGAGGATGTAATTAGAAAAACATCAACATGTGTTTGGCATATTTATTTCTTCCTGAACTAAGGAAAACGAAAAGAAAAAGGAGCTAGATTTTCAATAATTGGAATATTACTTGGAAACCGAAAGATTTTTCTACTCCATTTCAAAATTTTGATTTAAATAATTACTTTTGTTTGAAAATTCCATAAATGTCTAAATTTTATGTGGTGAATATTGCCTAGAAATATTTTTAAAAAATTAGTAGCCCACTCACACACGCTCGCATACACACACACACGCACGCACTCATTCGCACGCACACATACACATGCGCGCACACACACGCACACATACACGCACACGTAGACATGCCCACACACATACATACATGCACACACATACACGCATGCACAAATACACGCGCATGCATGTAAGCACATAAATTTACTGTGATAAAATTATCGAATGAAGAGACGCTTAGGTATTCTTGTATACTTATTATCACTTAGTTAATCTTAATAAAAAATTATGAACCATCTAAAAACGCATTTTTCCTCTCAAGATTCAAGATACTCATCAATAATTTATTATTCCTCCTTTATTTCTTAGAAATACATCCTCAAAAAGTTACTGAAGCTTTCGTTTGACACCCTCTATGTATTTTCTCCATCTTCTTGCTGTGAAAATAAGAAAGAGTAATCTAGATTCAAAACCAAAGAAAATCCTCAAAAAGAGAATTCTTTTCACTTTCCGTCTCACGTTCATTTTTAAGATGTCCGTAAACTTTGTTAACTGCATTTCAGTTCTACTACCAAAAGACAGCAGCGGCTCTCCCGCAATACTTTGTTGTCTTACAACGACGAAAGAGATTCCGAAGAAGAATCGAAACAAATCTTTTCGTGGTAATACTTTTTGTAGAAGTCCTAGGGATTGTAGAGTTTCTCATTACATACAGGGATTTTTCAGTTTATATATATATATATTTCTATTCCCAAATAATTATTTTATGTGTTCCCTAGACAGCAAAAATTGTTAAAAACTTTTGATTTTGTCAGGGTTTTACTGAAAAAAACTTATATGATTTTTTTTAGTTATTGGATGCGCAAAAGTAAGAAAAGTTTGACAATTTTTTGATAAATTATTTTGAATTTTTCATCAAAAATTTTATTTTTAAGTTTAAGCAAGTTAAAATTTTTATTTAAGTAGTACTCAATTTATGTATAAATTATGATTTAATTATAACTTTCATAAATTTAAAATTAAAAAGAATTCTATTTATCTACAATACTCGTTTTATTTAAAATTTAGCTTGAGTCTGAATATAGACAGTTAAGCTTTATTCCTTTGAAAAGCGTAAGTATTTAACTATTTTGCATTCTTTAAAGAGCATAGTACAATTGCAAATCAAGAAATTCAGAAGGTGAAAAAAAAAAGAACCCTTTTATTTATTTAATGAATTTGGTACACGTTTTTGAGTAAGAAACTGGATTAGAACGAATATCTGAGACGCTTCTAAAGCTTAATTATTTAGTAATTAATCTATTGGCATTATTAAAAATGTTCATTTTCCGTTAACAAATTTAATAGGATAAAAAATCCAACGGAATGTAAGAAAGTAAATAGAATATTTGAAGTAATTTGTGAAATAATTTCTTACTTACTGTAACTGTACCTTCTATAAAATGCTTTAATGCACTTACTGGATTTTTTCTGAATTAAAATATTGATAGTCATATACTTGACAATTATGATAAGGATTAAAGGATTTGTTTACATGTTCTATTTATAGCAACAAGTCAAAACATGAAATGCACAAATTCATCATTTAAAATTCAGGAAAATCTTAATATAATGAACTTTATTACTAATCTGATTCAATTTATTTAAATGTAATAAAATAGCTCATGATGTTTTGTCTTTTAACAAAATACCTTTTCAAACAATCGAAATCGATACCAACTTGCTACTAAATTTACAAAGGTAAAAAAAAAAGCTGAGCATTTCATCCTTTTACTGAATAGTTCAGAGCTTGATTAATGTGTTCTGCAGAAAACATACAATTGAGATATCTCACATATCATCCTGTAATATTAATACATCAAAGACTAGGAAAGCAGTAGGTGTTATTTAGCACTCAAATGCATGACACCGATCGTTCATCATCGCCTGATTAGTATGTTCAACTGGAGCACTGAGGGGGAAAAGCAGTTCTTGAGGTGAGAAACATTATCGGAATTAAACATTGTTTTAACGAGGCCTCCGTAGGAATATACACTTCAATAATTGGGCTTCAATTTCACAGTAATGGTTCAATCTCGCAGATTGTAAAAGATGGCTCCCAGCGTAACCATCTCGCCACGTATATTTTCTACATATCCTTCGATTGCGTTGGGGATTATGACTCTTCTGGGTGTTATGTCGTGGCCTAAGTACCCTGATTCGTTATGAAAATCACTCAGGGGTTTGGTAAAGGGGATATTAGACGGATTTTCAATCTGTCAGGCATGCGTCATGGATTTGTAAGAGAATGTAAGTCTTTATCGGTCTTTAGATGGTAACAAGAGGTGAAATGTTATTTACCTAATGTGCTGGTTGTTATTTCAGGAATGAATACATCTGAACTTAGAATGATTTCTTTTACTTCTGTTTTAGTAAATGTATTATACATATATATTCAAATCTAAGGCCTACCCAAAATTTTCAATACGTTTTTGTGAGAAAATAAAAAAGTAGTGTAAAAAGGTTTATTGCTATCAGAAATTTACGAAATTTGAGACAAAATTAAGTGAAAACTAATAAAAAGTGAATAATTTATTGTACCAGCATTATTTTACAAATGCCACACTCTATAATAGCACCTATGCCATTAGTGTACATGCTCTCCAATATTTTTCGACAATTGAATCAAGACTAATTAGTGCAGGGCCCACAACCAAATGTTCACCGGTCATAGGCTGACCAGTCACACAGAGTCCGGTGAGTCGGCGATACCAATTTTGTGGAGATGAGGTCTCAGACAGTCTTGCCCTGTCAAAAGTCTAGTTTTTAAATGCATACATAGACCTCTAACTGTCATTATCATGTTCAGTTTCCCCACTCTACGAGTTTTTCCGTCTTCGATTCTAAACAGCATTAACTTTGGAGAAAAGAAGGAAGGCTTAGATTCGAATAAATATGGTAATTAAAAATTTGAAAGGAACATTTTTTGCAGTTCTTAAATAAATCTACATAACATGATAGAAGTTACAAATCTTTCTATGCATATTTATTTTAAAATATTATACTATAAGAAAACATGCATTTCAGTAATATCATGAGAAATTTGATTCTGCAGTTAGTTTCTTATAAGTTATTACTTTTAACTAAGTGTAGAATTTTTTTTCACGACATGTATGTGTTTTAAAACATTTCAAATTGCACAGTTTTTTATTATATACTTTAAAGTCTTTCTTAGTTAAAAGTTTACTCATATAGTTAAATAATATACACAGAAGTAAATATTGAGAATAATATAATTAAAAATCCTTACTAAAGGACGTATACTTTCCTTGAGGTTATAATAAAAAAGTTCTTCTAATTTGAAACTAATTTTGAAAGAATTGTATGCTGTGCACATGTAAAGCTAATTAAAAATAATTCATCTGACGAGACGAAAAGACACATTTAATCTAAATAATTATAGTTAAAAAATACATAAATCTGGATAGATCTTATTTAAAATTATTAATAAGTAAAAAATGCAAAAAAATGACTTAAAAAAAACTTATCTTTTTTTAAAAAAATAAAAGTGATAGAAAATTTCCCCCAAAACAACTATTTAAGTCCGGGGTAGACATTACATCGATCACGATCGACCGGTCAACCATCAAGACATTTTGGGGTGACCGCCTAAAAATTTTACCAGTTAGTAAGTACATACGGAAAATTCAAGATTGGCTGACAGTACGTAGACTAAGCCTTCTTCTGACTCTAACAACGAAAACTAACTTTAGATAAAAATTTTTTAAATGTATTTTGAATTGTTTCATAATAAATGTATCATTTGATAATTATATTTTGGGCTATTATTAGTAAATTTTTATCTTGCGTTTTGCTTTAAACGCGTTTTTAAAAGTGTTGTTTTTTATTTTAGTTCTGTAGGTAAGTATATATACATATTCCGCGCGCGCGCGTACTTATTTTTAAGTTATAATAGTAACCTCTGTTTCTCTTTCTTACCTCACCGCACCTATGACACTGGGCAGCAGCGTACACAAGGATTTTTAAAAGGAAGGGGGTCGAGGGTTGAAGGTCTACTATTATTGTATCATACCCTAATACGCAGCCAAACATATTTTTATCTGATTTTGTCGATTGTCGGGAACAAAAAACAGCAAAAAATAAATTACTGAATAAATAATTAACATTAAAAATTACTAATATCAAATGCTTAGTTACATTTTGCATATTATATACATGGGACTATAATGAATCGGAAAAAAATGAAGGGGTATGAGGGGGGGGGGGTTCCGGACCCGTGAACCTTCCTCTTCCCTAGTGTGCGCCACTGACACTGGATGAACCGCAACTCCTTGAAAGAATTAGAAGTAACCCGCACCCTGGAGAAGTCTACCCACCCCTGATTTAAGTGATTCATACATATTCAAATGTTTTTATGAGAAAATGCCCCATGTGAAATTGTAATTCAGTTTCGGTGAGATACATTTCAGTAAATTTTGTATTTAATTAATGTAAAATGTTAAGCATTTAAGTTCCTCAAATTTGCAAAAAGTTGTTTTAGAAAACACTATTACTAAGTGTCTACTGTAAATAATGAAAATTATGCAAACTTAGAAATTTTCGAGTCACTTAGCAATTACTTTGGGGGAGAGGGCAAAAGAAGCCAAACTGACTTTAACTTAAATCACATTAATTATTTTTTTGAAAATGAAAAACTTTTAAATATAGTTTTTTTTTTATTCAGGGTCATCTATATGATTTAAATTTTTCTTGAAAACTGTGACATTTTGCAATGATATTTGTTCTTATGTAATGAAAATGTGCAAATTGAGAATCGATTATTTTGATCATTTACTCAAAATCTTTGCATTTTAAGAAAGATTTATCGAAAAAAGAATTCGCAGCAGAAATCATTTTTTTCACTTCTATGAGGGATTTATTTTAAATTCGAGCCTATTTTTTACTGGTAAAAATTAACGAAAATTTTTATGAAAAAACTTTTTAAAAAAATACTATGGGGTGTACCCCTTGTCAACCTAACCATGGACCTACCCCCATAGTGCAGGTTATACAACTGTTCATATTCCTTGCTCGAAAATGAAAAACTATAATTTACATATATTATTTAGTTCTAACTTTCAACTAATCTCTTCTTTAAAAATTTCTGTCTTTCGTACACTTCCTTCATTTTTTGTTGTTGTTTTTTGTGTGCAAAATTTGATCTCTCTTGGCTTTCTTTTTATTGGTTAAATTCTATATTTTGAGACTCATTTTAACTAACTTTACCTTATGTAAAAATACATTTATTACCACATCATGAAATTTTTTATATATATATAGAGATAGAAACGAATAATTAATGCGTGGAAATATTGAGAAAGTTGTTAAAAATTAAATATATTATTATTACTTTGACACATTTTAATGCATTATATAATAATCGATATAAATCAATATAAATGAAAATCATTATACATATAAATTCAATATAATCAATATAAATGCATAATAAGTATTATTCAGCCCTTAATTTTCTGAGTATTCAATGGAAAGCAGAAATTACATTATTTTGAGCTCCATATCCTTTTCACATAGTTTACAACTTTTATTTAGTTTTTATTTCCTTTTTATGATTCTTCCAAAAATTAGTTAATTTCATTTAATATAAATGCATTAACTGTGCAATGAAATACTTTATCTGATATTTCCTTCATAATACACTTTATTACTTTTCACCTGGGCCCACTTGATTTAATATAGAAGTATGACAGGCACAATAAAAAATATTGTTTGCTCTTACGAAACATTTAAAACAATAGTAAATAAATATTTTAAATTACATAGGTATTGGTTCAGTTAAGACATTTTCTAGAAATTGTTACAACACATTTATATTACTACTGTTCTAAAATATGAACATTATTGTTTATAAAAAAGCGATCTCTTTCATTGCGAATATACTCACAAAAAGCTGCATAAAAATAGATTTTTTTTTACTAAGCAAGCCTCTGTTATGTAATTTTACGAAATATTGTTTAGTTGACACGTTCAATGCTATGCTTTCAATCGTCTTTTGTAACATAATACACGGACAAGGAACGTGATGAGAATTAAAAAATACTATTTATAAACAGATTTTCGCTTTGAATATAAACCGCAGACAGAACCTGTAAGATGCAACAATTATAAATAAGTCTTCACCTGGATACGAATTTGCATAAAAAAACACCGAAAAAAGCCTTGTCCAATCAACATTTTTTTTTACTCCTATTGATGTTCTATTTGAAACCAAAAGTTGATAACCTTCACAATTCAAAGTCACGGTCATTGTAAACAATGTCTTTGATATGGTGTGATCCAGAATGCATTCGCGAGTACAATAACGGGAAGTATGGAGTATGTTTGCAGTGACCTAGGTACTGTTTTCATATTTGCTCTCTCACATTTATTTTGTATTCACCGCACTAGTCACATGTATTACATCTAGTTTTAGATCAATATTACGAATCCGGTCGTGTTAAGAAGAATCTGGTGGCCAGATGTAAGGTGTCAAAGGTCTGTGCTATATCATATCGAAAACTGATTGCTTATCTAAACTGAGCATTGTCAGCGGTGTGTATTCTTTTAATATTCTTATTATGAAAGAAATAAGATAGTTCTTACCTAATTCCATTTTAAATTCCTCCTACATCATCTATACATATACACAAACAACTACCGTAAATTCCGGCGGATAACGCGCACCGCCATGTAACGCGCACTTATACTTCCAAAGTCCAATTTTTAATTTTTAGGTATATTAGCTGTATAACGCTCACCATTTTTTTTTACGAAAAAACCTGAAATGCGTACATGCGCAATGCTTCTATCTTGTGAAGCCATTTATTCGAGATATAGAAAAAATAGAAGTGAGTGAGTGAGAGAATATTAACGTCACACTGATTAGCAACACGAGGGCTTTTGGCGACGGTCCGCCTAATTTTGAACCATGGTCAAGTGACGCGGATGACACCTGAGCTGGCACCCCTCTCTCCTAGCTACCACACCACTCCAACGGGAGGACGTTTGAGCTCTCGACAGATTTAACGTGCATCGCTCCCTACACGGCGGGTCTTTGGTGGTACTAGGATCGAGCTCATGACATGCTAGCCATGATCCGATGCCTAGACCGCTCGGGGCCGCCGAAAATAGAAAAGCTATAGTTATAGCTATAGAAAAAAATACTATAGTTAGAGCTATAGAAAAAAAAATACTATATTTTTAGAACTACAACTCTTTAAGTTCTAAGGGAATTAAATTAAAAAAATCAGCATTTCTGTTCAATAAGCAGTATTTTGATCTAAGTAAAATTCAATTTTTTTTCTATGCTCATCTTTTTTTATTTTTAAAACTCTTATTTTTATACCCGATGTATAACGTTCGTATGTAAATTTCGATCTTATTTTTCAATTCCTACTATATATGAGTTCTCTCTCTCTCTCTCTCTCATATATATATATATATATATATATATATATATATCTTATTCAAATTTTTAATGTTTAATAAAATACTTTTAATTCATCCATTCAAGTTCAAATACATTTTTTAAACTTGTAGAGGATGGCACTTGATGTTAATACAGTTTTCTTCAATATTAATTCATTAATTAAAATAAAAAGTGAATAAATTGTAAGAAACAAAAATAATAGTCCAACATCATATATAGAAAGGAAAATTGTTCGTTGTGTCCCTGTAGCGCAATGGATAGCGTGCTGCACTTCTCCGTCGTGGGTTCGAATCCCATCTGGGATGGCTTAATTTCTGAGACTCTGATTCCTTTTTTACAATACTACTTTATTAGAATAATTAAATTTAGTTAGTAAAATAGTAATAAACAAAAAAAAATAGTCCAACACCCTATTTAGAAAGGAAAATGGAAAATTGCAAGGGAAATCGCTTTCTATCTTGTCACTTAATATTGTGATTATGTTATATGTATATACATATTTATATTAATAGTAACTGTTTAATAAAAAAAAAGTAACTAAAATATATTTTTTCTTTGTTTACCTAATTAGGATTTGACTTAATGTTTCTTCTTCTATTTTATATTATTTGTGTTAAAGCTGCGCGTTATACACCGGATTTTAAGGTATATAAATTTTAATAAAAGTAAAATGGCATGAGTATTAAGTTCAGAAGTAATTCTAAATAAATGATTACGTAAGAACATCGACTTTAAATGGGGAACATTAATAAAAGGAAGACAATTTTTTGAATGAAATTAAAATATTTGTATGCTCTACAATTGTGACATTGGTAATTAGTGGTCATGGTCATGAACTCGAGGACCTCTCAGATTTGCCATGGGTCAAAGAAGGGTGTCAAAGTTAGAAGAATGGGGTGCCATCTGGGATGTCGTTCTCATCTCCTTAACTCAGTTCAAAATTACGAGGTACATCACCACAATAGCCCTAAAATTATTTCAAGTGTAATCTTAGTAAGCACTCCCTCCCTCAATATTAATTGTTTTTTGCTGGATGAATAAGCTTACAAGGAAATTTGAGTTTTTAAAGTATTACGTTACATTAACAATTAAATTTTATAAGAAAATAATCGTTATGGGAAAGTTTTACTAAAGATTAAATAACTCAAAAATTACACACATATAAAAAAATCCTGAAACTAATCAAAGTGAAAAAAAAGGCTCACAAAAACTTTAAATGAAGTAATAATAATAGAACAATTTTTAATATACGTTATACAAAGCTTATTATATCTAATCATATATGTTACAATTGAGAGATTTTAAAGATCGTTTAACCGTATCTGATTAATTATATTAAGCAATTTCTTACCCTTATTAATGTTATACCTGTAGTACTTATTTAATTTTTACATTACTTTTAAATCCATTCCAATATGCAAAAGCGAATACTTTTGTATCCTATTTTCGCATTCCATTTTGTTTATAGGGAAATTAGTTAAAAATTCACACATCCTTGAACCTGCACTTGGTATTCAAACCCAAGACCAATGAACCGTTATACTTGCATGACTTTATTCGTTCTTCCAGGAGAACAATCCCTACCTGCAAAGAATTACAACCCTATTTAGAAGCTAATAACTAATTCGACGCGCTAAAAGATTTAAATCAGCAATCAATCTAATCCTTAAAAGGAAAACAATTTCAGTTTTCTGAACAAGAGTAATTTTTAACGTATTAACACATCAGCCGACTTGTAATCCTCATAAGGAAAGGTATCCAGATGAGTGACTTGTCTTCTTTTGTCTGTGGAGTGTATAGAGTCGCCGAAGGTTCCTCGACCCACGCAGGGTTTTTGTCTTGTGGAAGAAGAAGGTGAAAAATGTATATCCGGGGAATTGGAGAAGCAAGTCACGTAATTTGAGTATGACAGAAGACATGATTTAATGAGCGCCTGATTTTCATTGACCATGTATCTCTTCTGTGCATCGCTAAATCGTCTTTCTTTCTCATTTCCCCTTCTAGAATTTTTCGCGGCTTTTGTTCTTCGGCGGAACAATCAGCTGCGCCTCCGGGATGCATCACAAATTTCCGTCAGCTGGGGCTCGTTAGCATGGTTTGTAATATTCGACATGAAACACTTGAATAATTTATGTTATCTAACTTTTAAAAATCCCCAATTATGTTTTAGGTATCAAATATTTAGTTAAAAACTTGTGAACATGGTTTAAATATGCATTGTTAATTTAATTTATCTTCCCTTAAGTTCATATCACAATGGAAAAAATTTCATAATTGGTTTCTAAACTCAATGTACAAATGTTTTTAATACAGTTTATGGATCCAGCGTAAAATATTTGCACAATAAAGCTTTTTACTTTAACCACAATTGAGGGACACAAAGCCTTAAATTTATGTACAATTCGCCAAAAAACCCCTATCTATGTCTTTGATATTTGTGTACGAGAAAGTAGTACATGATATACTTTGTTTTACATATAGTGAAGTTCTTTTTCACATACATAGCAAAACTCCTTATAAATACAAATATAAATGTATGTTATTTGTATGTATAACGCACATCATAATAATTTCGTAAACATAGCTTATACGCCTACTATGTTAAACCTTTTTTCGAATAGCATATATTCTCAACAATGCAGTTACATTAGTATCATTATATAATTCAACACTTATTATGTAATATTCACTTTCCTTGAATTTAAGTTACCGATTTTAATATCATGGCATACTTTTAAATATAATTGTGTGAGTAATACATAAAAACAAACCATTATTTATGTGTTTTACCCATATGTGTGAAAGATCTATAATACTATTATTAAAACTTCACACACTTAAACACACGCGTGTTTCCGCACATGCACACGTGCATATATGTGCGTATGTATTTAAATTAATTTTAATAGTTGATGTCTGATTAATTAAGCTCACTGTTTGCTGTTCAAGTGCTTCATAAAAGTAAATTGAAAATGTTTCTGTCAGTAAATAATCCATGCAAAGATGTATGTTTAACAATAGTAGTTGATGTAGTTATTAATGAACTTACATTAAAAAAAGGATTGTAATAAGGAAAAGGAATAATATTTTAAAGAAAGTAAGTGGACAGAGGGAATTGAATATTTATTTCAATTTCTAAGTATAAGCTTCAAAAAACTTTATATATTCATAATTCCCTTTCTGAATCAAAATAATTTTGGAGATATACCTGAAAGTTTTGAATAAATTATACATTTATTAAACTTACACGATATTTAGCAATAGATAAATTTAAATTATTCTTTTCCTAATAAATTATATTGATGAATGTGCTTTTGTTTGATTGGAAACAATTTGTTTTTCCTTAGGGGTTTTAATATCTTTTCTTTAAGTACCTTACACAAAATAAGACCGACATTCGGTAAATATTTTTATTCGTATCGAATTCTACAAGATAATTTTGCTTCGATTATTTAAATATGTAAGTAAAAACAAATGGAAAACAATTAGGATTTTATAATTGTTGCTGTTTTAACCAATAAAAGAATATGAAATAAAAAATAATAATTGGAGAAATATATCACCATAAATCATAACCTGCACTTATGTATTTTTATTTGAGCACACTCCCCTCTTATTTAACAGCTCGAATGCATTCAAAACCAGCAAATTCTCTTCTTTAACAAAATGTGTCTCCTCTTCTGAATACTGATGAGAGTGAAGTCATAACCGCATGTTTCCTTCGCTCCTGCCAACAATGTAATCGCTGGTGTTTAATTTTTCAGTTGCTTGTTTGTTTGCTTATTTTCGCCATGGATGTCCGCTTAGTTTTAATTCGACGCTACGCTTCGCCGCATCTTGTAGGAAGGGAGAGATAACATTACTATTATTTTTTGCCTTTCATGTAGTTGTTGTGATTAGCTGTGAGACATATTATGCTGATTAGTTACATCAAGTAGATAATGATATCTATATATATGCATATATGTAAATAATTTTGATTATCTACTTGAAATAACTATAGTTTTATGTAATATTTTGGCTTGGATTTTTCTAAAAAGGCCTTTGTAACTTGTAATATGAGATTTTGAGGATGGAGTCAATTGATTTCAGGCAATCGTTGAGGGATAAATAAGCTTGGCATTTTCAAATCGACATGTATTTAGGTTACTTAAAAAAAGAAAAAAAAACGATTTACATGACATTCTCAAAAGCAGCCGTTGTTCTTTCCCGAGATCTATTTATAGTCCTGGATTCAGGAAGATATTAAAATCATGATTTCCACTAAAGGTTTTTTCGATTGGTTCGCATACGTGGATGATACAAGATTGCGTCATCCTGATTTAAAAAACACTGAATGCTTTTAAAAAAAGCTTTTTGGGATAGTACTTTATGACTATTTCCCATTAAACAGATAAACTGGAAATTAATTATCACACGAAGACTTAGAGGGCTCAAGATCATAAGGAATTAAAATCTCTCGAGAGAATATTTAAGTGAGTTGTTACATATGTGTGTGTGTATAATTAAAATAAATATTACTCAAAAAATATATTTGTCACATGCAACAAAAATGTTTTTTTACAAGAAATATGAGTAGAGAATGATTTCAAATAAAATAAATTATTTCCAGTAAAATCTAAATTAATGATGCATGTATGCAATTATTAGTTTAGCACACTAAGCCTAACAATTCACCAGACACGAAGAATATATGTAAAACATATACTTGATCGTGTAAATCATAACACTTGAAATATGTCGAATTTCTGAAATAATGGTGCGCATTAAAAACAAAACTGTTAATTTCTCTTGTTGAAACAATCAATAAAAATTTAAATTTAGCTTCTCAAAATTGAAAGGATAATCGAGTTTATTTTATTTAATTAAAATTAATTATTATTATATTCTGTGATTCCAGCTAATCCAAAGATTTAAAAATATTTCTTAAAAATTCATTTCTTTAATGAATTAGATAGAAATAAAGTTTTTTTGAACGATGAACTTAAAATATTAAAATGTTTTTGATGGAATATATCATGCGTGTTTGGTTAAATAATGTGAATATCAAAATCTACCACAGAGTGGTGTAAAAGTTAGGAGTAAACGATTCATTAAGTATTTTTTCATCTGATTATTTTCAAATACCAAGCTACTTGTCAATTTTCCTCCTGTAGATATAGAGTGAAAGTTGAATTCAAATCAAATAAGTCATTGGAATAAAAGGGAACATAAAAAAGCAGTGTGTGTGGGGGGATCGAAAATAAATCTTACCAATATTACTTTAAAGGAGACCTAAAATATGCTATAATTGCAAAATTCGTGAAGATTTTGTAAGAATTTCTTTAAAAAAAGTTAGGATGATAAAACTATCATTAACTATTCAACAATCATAATCATTACCATGAATCCAATGTATTATCGTTTCCATTTTTCTATTGCTGCAAAATTGCTACAGTGATTAAAAAAATGGCCACGTGCATAAATTGCTAAAAAAACCCGACTTTCGACTATAGATACTTCGGTTCTCAATCATTTCATTCATTTGTAATACAGCATCTCTGTCATATTATATAACAGGATATTATTTAAAAATTACAACATTAAAAAAAGCAAGAATTTCTATTTTTTATTGTTCAGGTAACCTCATGGTGAGATTAAGGCTTAAAATTTAAATAAAACATTGAAGCTAAAGCGACATTCTAATCTCCTGATTTAAACATAATTATTTACTACATTTTTATATAAGATTATTTCTATAAATTAATATAGTGATTAGGATTATTTATGTGCATTAAATACTTTCCACATAATCATGTATAAATATATCATTAAAATATTTCATTTTTTGTTTCCTAGAATTATTTTTAGATTTTAAATAATTAATGATGTTATATTAAGATGCTTAGTTTTTATCTCTTTTAAATCCTGTTTATGTCAAAGATGTCCTAAATTTTAAGGAGAGAGTCTTATTAACTAGTTAATTTCCGAATTCGTATTAATAGCTCCTTTGTTATTATACGTTATTTTCTGCAATATATTTAATTGGGGAAAATATAATCAAAAAAATTTTTTTATTCAGTATTTCCTAAAAATCTACGCTAAAAAAACGATTTTTTAATGGATTGATTTTAATTATTTAGGTATAATATTTTTGAAATGACTCACTTAACTACTGTTACACTAATTATGTTAAAACAAGTGAAAATTTACTTTACAATTAGATTTAAGTAATTTTAATTCTTTCATTCATAACATTTCAAGAATAAGTAGTATACCTCTGTTAATTTCAAAGGTCCACTCAATTTGCTTACTGAAACATTAAAATATGTTCGCAAATAGTTTCAGAATATACATGACATTAAAAAAGCTAGTTTTGAACATTTCTTAAGTTATAAAGTTATAGATAAGCCTGTATACCTGATTTTTAATTTGCATGAATGCTTTTAGTTTAGTATAATTAAGCAAATTTGCAAAAAGATTTTCAAATACCATTTTGTTGTCTTCTGTGAAAAAGAAGAAAATAATTTATATGCTATATATATTATTTGTATATAACATTTTAAAGGAAATGATGAGCAAAATTGCTGTATAGACCTCACATATTTTGGAAATAAATTTTTAAAAGCCAGTTAATTCTCAAAAAAGAAAGTTTGATTTTTTTTTTTTGGTTAACAGTGTACATACAAAAAGTTGTCAGAGCACATTAAAAATATTACGAAGTAAAATAACTGATTAATGATTACAGAATATAAATTCAAGTGTCAACTTCGTAAGTATATCGCATTTCAAAATTACATGGTCTGCTGGCAAGTAATTTTTTCCTTGCGTTGTTACTAGCATTACTTTAATTCAAACCAAGTAACGAGAAAATAATTTGAAATGATATGGTTCTCATATTAGAAAAATCTTCATTGAATAATAAAAAATAAATAACATAGTTTTAACATGTAGATGAATCCATATAATAATAATAACTGAATAGAATATATATATATATACAAGTGATGTACCACTATCTATGCTTGAAATTTTGACTAAATTTTGACAATATGCTGGAGGGAAAACCAAGGACGTCGGATATTTTTAATAAGATCCATACACATTAAAAATTAATTATTTTTGCACATTTAATATACAAATCAAATTAACGTCCTTCAAATACTTAACGATTTCTTAGATTTAAACTTAACACAATAAAATAAATAATTTGCAAAAGAACGCTCATAAAATTAATGACTCCACCATATTCTTTGAATATAATAAATAATTATATAATATGCTCACATACCATAATAGTTTGTATTTAAAATACAATTCGAATAAATAATTTATAAATGTAAGGGAAAAAATTTAAAATAACTTCAAAATTAAGATTTACAATAAAACTGCTTGATTTTGTAGTTAGAAACTATTTTTGTTTTGCTTAGATTTCTTTCCATACACTTTCTCCTATGGTTCATTAACTTTTATATACATATATATATATAATTTTAATTATGCTTGGAAAGATTAGGAATGTTAATTTATCAGCTGTATTGAAAAGTAATAGTCATAATAAAAAATTATTACTCGTGCATGTATTTTATTATTGTTTAAAACATTTAAAATATTAAAAAAATACAATGAATAAACATTAATACACTAAATGAGAATAAAAAAAAGCATTTAATTGATAAAAATTTACATAATATTTTATTTATTAAAGTCATGTTTTTGTCTGAATTATCTTGAATTAGAATACATCAACTTGAAAAATGGAATTGTTATTAACATATATAATTATCATTTACTCAGTATATATTTAGATTTAAAAACTGCGTATTTATTAACGATTGCCCAGAAACAAGGAAAATTAATTTATAAGTACCGAAGCTAAGAAGTTTACTGGTTTCTTTTCATGGAAAGTTGGTTAATGAATGGTAACTTTCAGTTTTATGCACTAAATTTCTTGAAACATCTCGAAACAAATTCCAAGTACTTTACAAACATCCAATTCGAGATATACATCTGTAACAACATCGAAAGAGGTTTTTTTTTTCAAAAAGTACAGTGCAAAGCGTATAATTTAGAAACAGAAACACCATTAGATACAATTTTGTTCAACAAAAAGAAATTCTTATGATCATACAAAAAAAGAAGAAGATTCGATAGAAAGTGGAAAGCCGTTTCATTACAAAGCGAAATATAATTCAAGACGACGGCGCGCATTTTAAATACGATTAGAGTCTTTCTTATCCAAGATATGCATCTAGAATCCTATTTGTCCAAGAATATGTCCCCTAATGGATCTTATGTCGTGAGCCACAATCACTTCTTCATATAGATCTTTCCCCGTATAAAGTTAAAATCCAATGTGTTCTTTTTTTGTTGAGGTTAAGGATCACTGAAGATGTGCAGTCACACTCAATTGCAGTTGATAATCGCCATAAGTATCTTTGACAAATACAGCAAGCTGTGTGTCGTAGTCAACTCGTTTTGTTACATGCGAAGCGAGAATGTCCATTCAATGATTTATTACCAGTGGCTCACATCATCGACTGGGTGGATGATTGTGGTTTAGTAGAATGAAATGAAGGGATTTATGCATTGGTAAACCCACTAAAGGCACTCGCTGAGGCAGCTAGTCACGCAAAGGACAAGGGCTTTATTGCGTTTTGATAGTTCCAATGGGCTTCCCTTGGGCTTGTGATAAATTAAATGTGGAAATGAGATATTTCGCTTTGCCTGTCTTGGACGTCATCGCGGTATTTTTCTCAAACCAAAATCAAATTTAGGACTTTGTCTACTTTGGTGCTTCATGAGTTGAATAACAATATAACAATTATAACGAAGCTAAAATTTTTATCAGTTTTTTCCATCAATTTATCATTTTGGATTCTAAGCCTTAGAGGTTTGTGTTGCATGAACTGCATTATAATACGTAATTAATTACAAATAAAACTTTTATAAGCTTTTTATCCGATTCATTGCGGTTTACGTCATGTTACTCTCGTGATAAACATTTTTAACAAGGGGTAAAAAAATTTTAAATTTAGAGATCATTGTTATTTAAACCTTTTTCGATAATTATTGTGTGTGCGTGTAAAAATATATTATTATGTAAGTGTATAATTTTGGCTCTTATTCCTTATTAGAAATTATGTTACGCAGAGCTGCATAAAAATATAACCATGCATATTTTTATTGCTAAGTTCTTTGGGTGAAGAGTATTTTATATTTTCAAATTCAGGATTTCGCGGTTTGCATGAAATATGTTGATATTAAAATTTTCCCTTTATTCTTATTTTTCTCTTATGTATAGCTATTAAAATTAAAACTGCAAAACAAATAAATAATTGTAAGCATTTCCACTAAAAATTTAATGTTTCTTTTTCATTTTAAAAGGAAAAAAATGTTTCAGCTACGTAATTTGTTCTATAGTCCAAACATCCTGCTTTGTTTAAATTCTTTTTGAAAACTTACCTCAAATATAAAGAATAATTGTAAAATCTAAGTAAGTAATATATCCATAAAGTAAATCCATAAAGTAAAAGTATCGTTTTGCATTACTAGCTTAATTACAACATATCCGCAATACTGTTTTAAAAGAATGAAATCTAAAAAAGTCGAATTTAATATTTTAAAAATTTAGATTTACAGCAAATGAATTTTCTTTTTTAAAAATAAATAAGGTGCACACAATAAGTTAATGTGTAAAAATGACTTTAACTATCGGAACATTATACAAACATTATTCCTAAAATATAATTGAAGCTATAAGGATTTTTACTTTTTGAATTTAATGATAAACGTAATAATTTATTTTACACTATGATTAAATAATTGGAATATTTTATTCAGAGGTACATAATATTAGATGACATTTGAAAGCTTGATTTTATCGCACTCATATATATATATATATATATATATATATATACAGAGAGAGAGAGAATAGAGAGATTTAGCCACAGAAATACTAGAGCAAACTCCTGGCCTTAGGAAACAGGTATATAACTATTTTTTGTATATTTTTGTAATATATATATATATATATATATGTGTGTGTGTGTGTGTACAGTATTGGAATAAAATAAGCAATTAAAGAGAATATCCTACTAAACAAAAATTAGAGAAGAACAGAATTATCAAGAATTTTAAATCAGAAGCAATTAAAAATGTAAAGAAAGGAAAATAGCATTTGGACTAAACTGGATAACTTTTATTTCTAATATATATATGTCAGGTTTGAAAAGATTAGCTTTAAAATTAAGGGAGTAATAAATAAAAATAGAGAGAACTCTTTATCATCGCGTATGTATGTATGTATGTATATATAAATTTATATGCACAACCATTTTTTTCCATATGTATATATTGGTTTATTTCCTACAATTTTTATGCTGTATTATTTAAAAATTTTCTGCAGCAAGGGAAGGTTGGGATCCCAAGCAAACTTAACCTTACTTCCCCGCCTTTAATCAATGACAGCTCCAGAAAATATAATAGCTTTCCATTTCGGTCAATTATATATATATTAATCACAGTAACAGAGCTCCAGGTCAACTAATTATACACACATATATATATATAATTAATAGACCGAAATAGAAAACTATTGTATTTTCTAGAGCTGTTACCGATTAAAGGCGATGAAGTAAGGTTAAGCTTGCTCGGGATTCCACCCTTCCCTTGCTGCAGAAAATTTATAAATAACAGTGCATAAAAAATTGTAGGAAATAAGCAAATATATATATATATATATATGGAAAAAATGTGTGAGCATATAAATATATATATATATACATGTATACATTTTTTCCATACATGGCACTTATATTAAATTTTTTCCAAAATGTTTGATTCCAAAAAATTTTCCTGTATAAAGATTTATTTTACAGATGATTGAGCAAACTAAAAATCATCAATAATTCGCGCTCGCGTGAGCATTAGAAAAAACTTAGAAGCCAGTGTCAATTTAGACTTTTGTATAATTACAGCATGCTCGGAAAACCTTTATTTGCATCCAACAGAAACATAATCGATTAAGTTTGAACAATAAATGGCCTGTCGTGACGAATTTACAGCGTATAAAACTTCTAGTTGACGCTTTCATGGTTAACACTGTACATGAGTTTCATAAGCATTGAATCGCAACGGCACGTATAAATCCACAACCGCACACCATCTGCTATATGCAATAACAAAGGATTGATTGAAGCAATCACAAATCATTTTGACTTCAGCAATCAATTGTTAACCATATATGTTTTATCTGTCTATGAAATTCATAGGTCGAATACAATCTTTCAGAATAAATGAAATTATACTGTTTATGTGATCGGTTTAATAAAAATCATCCAAAGTATTAAGAAATTCGAAACCGGTAACATTTTTTCAATATTAAAATGTGACATTAACAATTTGTGAGGTTAAAACGATCTGCAATAGTTTTGGATGCTCATAGAAAAAAGAACTAAAATTGAATAAGCAAATTATTCGATGAAATTTTGGATTTAGGATTTAATTTTCTTAGGACTAAAATTTATTTATTTTGAAAAAAATGTTACATTTGCTTAAAAATTAGTATCTAAAGTGGTATTGATTTTTAAAGTAAAAATAAAATTTCCCCATGTTTTTAAAAAAATTAAAATTGATGATAAATATGTATAATTTAATTGAAACTTCAAAATATAAACATAACTTGAATTAAATCCCACAGTTAAAATATTAATTTAAAGGTACTAGAAAAATGTTTATTTATCATATTAGCAAAAAAATATCCTCATATATATAATAACTGTTATTTCATTATACAAAATATTTTTTTATTTAATACATGGCATATTCTTTTTAATACAAAAAAAGTAACTTTTAAAAAATTTGTATTAGTTAATTTCACCTTATTAGTTTTAATATATAAAATCCTGTTCTGCTATGAACGAATAGCGCTGTAAGACATGTGTAAAAGAAAATCACAACGTGTGTTTTGGATTCGTTATGGTCAGTGTTAAGAATGTATAGATTACAAAAATTCAAGGGAATCGGTTTCCTTTTTTTAAGCAACATCATGGAATTAAATTTTTAATTATGCATTTTCTTACAGTAAATCAAAATTTTTATGGAAAAAAACTGTTCTGATTAAAAAAATAACATGAAAAGAAACATGAAAAAAGCAGCATGAAAAAAACAAATGTCTGTTATGAACCTGACTTTTCTACTTTCATGAATCATGACACTTTTATCCTTATATTTGCTTTTTTGAATTATTAGTGTATTTTTATATACTAATCAACCCTATTTATTAAATTGTTCATAATTAAGAAAAATACTAATTTAAATGGTTTCGAAAACTAGATATTCCCTAATTTTTTCGAAATTTCTTAGTATTCTTCTGAATTTTAGCTCAGCAAAATATTTAATTCAAAAAATAATAGCGAAACTAATAAAGACTTAAGTTAGAGTATGATAAATTGATCACAAATAACAGTAAATCTTATTCCATTTAACCAAGATTAAAATTCTATTTTTATCAGGATTCTAATTAGCCAGTTATAACAAGATATTTTTAAAACAATTCGGTGGAATTTATTGGAGTATAAAAATAATAAAAAATGAACAAATATTTGTGGAAAGTAAAATAATAGATGATAAAAGTAAACAAGTTAATTTTAATACATATTGGACAGTAAATCCAAAGAACAAAACTATAAAAAAGCTTTGGAAATCTGTAAGAAGCAAATTAAGTAACACCTGTGCAAGAACGATTTAAATTATAATATTAAATAGAAAACCAAAAGAAAATAAAAGCATAAACCCACTTTCATGATAAGTAGATCTTACGCGCGTTTTTTCCCTTATCAATATTATATTTAGTTTAATCAACAAAAATAATAAAATTCCTTGGTTGAAAATTTGGAAAACAGTTACAATTGAAACACTTTACAAAAATGAGAAAAAAAGGAAGAAAACGCTATCGTTCTTAACTTTATCATTGTAACGGATGGTAAAAAAAATTAATAAAAACGTCTAAGAAAAAAATTACTTCGGAATCTTGACGCTATAACATGAGCATTAGTAATAACGAATCGAATCACTTTAAGTACTAATTCTGTTATTATCAAAGTGTTCTTGGATTTCAAAAATGTTTTTTTGTTAAATAATTTTTAGTCATTTTTAAGCTGAAGAAACAATAAGCATATTAAAAAAATAATTCAAACATATAATCAAATTATCTAATTAGCAAGACATCTTGGAATTGAATTAAAAATTTCCGTTATGTCTTACTTTAATTGTCAAGAAAGAGGAAAAAAAAGTAAGAGAACACAAAAGAAAAAATGTCCGCGCCATTTTTTCTTTCTTCTAAAACAAACATTTTTTAACTGATTATTTTAATTCTTACGGCGGCACAAGTTTTCCAGAAATTAAATGAAAAAACAATCAAATTATATTTTTTGATACAATTTACACCAGGTATTTTGAATGTTAATATATTTTTTTAAGGATATTGAAACAGAGAAGCAGGTTGATTAAACAAAGGAATTATATCGAAAAAAAAATGTGTGAGAGTGTATAATCCTGTAAGAACATCTAATTAACTAAGGTATTAATGCTCTTATACATTTTAATTAATAAGGATCCCTTGCAGAAAAATAATTTTTCAGTCATTATAGAAGCGAAAATAGGTACATATATATCTGCGCTTTCTTTAAAATTTAAATTAGCATTAAATAAATAAGAAGCACTCCTCTATATAATAATATCTATTATATTAAAATAAATTAAGAAAAATATTAGTAAAAAGCGAGATGTTATTTATTTTTATCACATCGTAGGATATAAATATTTAATACAAATTCAAAAATGTATAAACAAAAGAAAAACAGCTTTTTTAAAATAATTTTGCATACATTTTTTGAAACTCTTATCATTTGAGTGCATAATTGATTATTTTGGAAGTTAAAACTCTAATTAATAAAAAAAAAATGTAGCGCAAAAATTGTATACCATAAGGTTTATATATATATAAACACACACACACACACACACATATATATATATATATATATATACATATATATACTATTTTTATTATATATATATATAATAAAAAAATCAAAAAGGAGGTTGGATTAAGATTTAGCAACTTTCAAAGTCAAAAATTGATGAAAATATTGATTTTTCAATTTTAAGTTTAAAAAAATGTAGTTTTGATATATTTTGTTTATCCGAGAGAAGTTTTGAAGTGATATGATTATTATAAATGCAGAATAAAAAGAATGTTATACATTTTGACAGCTCTGACATCTGTTTAAATTCCATGCGTACCTGATGTTTATGTTGTATTTATAAATAGCATCAAAATTTTACAAAGAGAGAGAGAGAGAGAGAGATCTACACAAAAAAGGAATATGTTAAACTGCGACTGTAACTATCAGCGAAGTTGCTTGTATAGTCGTGCTTCGTTGATTTCGCTTGAAGTACTCTTTTTAGTTTCATTGCTTTTTAATTTACATAGTATAAATCTTTAACAGTAATATTAAATTCTACTCATATATTCTGATCCTAATTAATTATTTACACTTCATTAGCGATTAATATTAGTATGTTATTTTTTTAACTGTCTCTATTGTGCTTTTCAGGAAACGTTAGCTGCATGCTTTCGAAATGAATTGAATACAATGGCGTGAAAAAAAGGTGACTGCAAAGAGACTGAAAATGCAGCAGTTTCAAAATTATGGGGAAAAAAGTGACAAGCCTGCTGTTGGGATATTGGTTTGAGAATGCTTTCATCCAATTATTCATCTTGTGAATGTTAAGTTTCAGGTCTGTGATAAACAAACTTTAAAACTTGAAGTCAAATTAGGGGTTTTCTGTAATTAGAATCAAACTTTAGTAACCATGCTGAAAACGGAGTTATTGGAAATACATTTTTGAGTTCTGATGCTACCTGTCTCGATGTGCATTTAAGAATTACTTAAGCCTTTTAACATAGTGGGAATGGTTATTCAGTCATTGAAAAATTTTGCTTAGTGATAAATCAATTTTCATTACTAACAAATTGAAAGTGTGCAAAACATTAGGATTTAACACATACTCTGGCATCTGAAAATACGAGGGTTGATCAGAAAAAAAGCTTACAAGTCGAATAAAGATATATTTATTAACAATAGACAGAAAATACAAAAAGGAATTAAGAGGAATACGTGCCTATCACATTTCGACATAATCACCAAGTCTATTTAGGCATTTATCAGAACTCAGAACCAACTTTCTTAACCTGTTTTGGTAGAAATCAGGTCCCTGTTCACATTGTGCCAAATCTCGGCGGATGTTTTCACAGTACTGTCTTGGAATATCGCAGCACATCATAAATGATATGCTGCTCGCTACCATAGCACAGTCCCAACTCTGACGAGATTTCACTCAAAGGTGTTGATCATTTTGAATCATTTCTTCAATTCATGCCGCGTTGATTTCTGTCATCGAAGCCGGCCGCTCCCTGCCATATTGCGGTTTTCAGCATCCTGTCTGCCTGATTGAAAAGAGTGACACCATTTCGCTTCATGTGGTTTGCTCATTGCTTCTTCACCATAAGCTCCGACAATTTGACTGTGAATGACAAATGTGGGAGGGGGGACACATTCTTTGCCAATAAAAATCGAATCACAGTTCGCACTTTCAAATGAGACCAATTTTCTATGCTCTTGCCATTTCAATCGTCCTGAACCGTCTGGGAACTTTCACTACCACCAGCAAACCAGCTGTATAACAAGTAGCGCCATTTGTCTCCACTCTGGGGAAACAAAATTTCTCCACAATATGTAATTTTCAAATCCTGCGGCTTGTAACCATTTTCTCTGATCATCCCTCGTACACTTACGGAAATCCATAGAAGAAACAAAAAGGTATATCAAAATGGGGATGCTAGTTTTACTGAAATTACATATGCAAAGGTTAGTTTTGACAGAATTTGGTTAACATTTGTTCATACAACACTCATAGGTGTTTTTTTTATTGATTTACTCACAGGATATGTCAATCATTTTGGTAAGTATGGTGTGTCGTTATTGCTCAGTAGCTAAAAATAAATTGAGTCGAATGCTATAAATTCGGTACTTAGTACGGAAGACATAAACGTGACTGTGATATAAGTCATTTGATGTAGTCTTAATCGGTGGAAGTAAAAGCTTCACTGACTTTGTGAAAAAGACCCACACATATCGGCCTACATTTATCATAATTTTATCTGATATTCATAGTAAAACATATGAACATTTATCTAAGAAAAAAGTATATCGACTTGACATTACAATAAAAAAAGGAAAACTTATCCATGATGTGAGTAAACGATGAAGATTAGCTTTGAGATCTTCTGAAAAAGACTGTTCTGCTTAAGGTATTTCTATAGATCAGTGCAATATTTCAATATTTGCGACACAATTTTCAATCATAATTTTCATCGCCCCCTCCCCATAAAACAACAACGTATTGAAAGCAATAATAATGTAATTTGACACGCGCCTTAGTAATAAACAGCCTTAGTAATTACAGCCTTAGTAATAAACTGCACAAACTATCAAGATAAATACTAAATTTTTAGTGTTACTATTAAGTAATAGATATTTAAAGCAATTACTTTTTAGAAATAAGATAAATATATCGTTTCTTTTCCTTCCTAATTTTGAAATTGTAACATATTGCAATAAACATGCAAAGTGTATTTTATTTTTTCTTACATCAGAATGAATATTGTCTTGATTATTTTCAGTAAATTGATAATTTTTTTAAATAATCTTTTATTTTCGACTGGCTTGCATCCTGCTCGTAGAGTTATCACCCCCCCCCTTCCCCAGAAGGGCGCATCCCACAGTTTAACAATCACTGTTTTAGGTAACAAAACTCATTGGTGATGGTGGTGGTGGTGGGTAGCTTTAAAGAAGGTACAATTAAAAAAATAACTAGTTATTAAAAAAAAGTTATCTTTAAAAGCAAAGGGGATACATGAGAA
This sequence comes from Trichonephila clavata, assembly GCA_019973975.1. Taxonomy (NCBI): domain Eukaryota; kingdom Metazoa; phylum Arthropoda; class Arachnida; order Araneae; family Nephilidae; genus Trichonephila; species Trichonephila clavata. The sequence continues at coordinate 304,198 of BMAO01037309.1, forward strand.
CGCAATGATAACAACAATATATGCTATTTAGTTGTATGTTAAACCTTTAGCACCTTCTAAGTGTCTTGTGGAAATAAACTCTTGGTGTTTCTACCAGTCAATGTTTACTGATAGTGAAAATCTTGGTAATCATAAATTAAAACTAGAGACACTAATAAATTAAAAAGTTTTTCATGAAATTCTTTCTTCTATCAGACGCTTGCTTCAAATGAATTATTAAAAAGGTTATTCGGTAGGAAACTCAAAATTTAAAGGAAAGCTCGCATAGCATGATTTGGGTAATGTCCAAAAGAAATGTTACTACAACGAGTAAAGTAGGCAAAAACAAAAGTTGTGAACGAATACAATTAGGGTACATACGCATAATTCATTTTAAATACAATTTTTACACATCGGTTTTTGGTAACCAAAGTCAAATATAGATATTTCCTGTTTATCGTTATTTTAGGCCTAGATAGACTTTTAATGAAAGCTTGTATTTCTGCTTAGTGGTTTAAAATTTAACAGTGTAATTAATTTTTAATTTAAAAGTATGTAGATTAGATAACAGATTGAATAATTGTTATGGACAATGGAAATTGTTTTAATATATTTTTACTGATTATCATTCTTTAAATTACATTTTCTCAGTCTGAATTTTGATATAAAGTCTTGACTTTTAAAAGCCCACAACTGCAACAGATATTTATCAAGAAGTTGAATTTTAATATGTAAATTTATTGTACTATGATAAATAAATTTAAGAACCCATTTTTAACACCTTTAGAAGAAAAAAATATCTTTAAATCGAAAATGTATAGCAGAAAGAGTATGCATTTTTAACATTTTTGTAAATGTATATTTTTTGAAAATCCTTTCACAAAAACTAATTCATTTATTGTAAAATTGGTCCCTAAATTTTTAAATCAAATTCTTCAAAAACTTAAAATCTTTGATAACATATAAATAATATTAGAAGAGAAAAGAAATTAACTATCATTAATTTTTCTAAAACTTTAAATTTAAAATTTTTTATCAAATTAAATTTTGATTTTTATGTACAAATTACGTTGTTTAATAATTTACTGTTAATAATATACTTAAGGAATAACTAAATAAATTTAAATAGAAAACAATTGTTCAAAAGGTGCTTTGTTTCTTTAAAAAATGAACTTTCTGCTAGTTATATACAGAATGTATATCGTCTAGAAAAGTTCATGCGGACTCTTGTTTATACTTTCGATTCACTTGCGATATCTTTTTCTATTCTCCTATCTAAGTTGGACGATTTGACTTCATATGCCTTAATGTCCAATGAAACTGAGCGAAATTCTGTAAGAAAAAAATATTTTATTACATCATATAGTTTTAAGAATTACAGTAAGAATACATTTTATCTGAAATAACTATAAATACAACCACTAGATTATTTTCACTCTTTGCATTACTGTAACCTCCTCATACTATACATAGAACTTCCTTAACCTCGTAACATGACCCGACTCATTACAATTTGCCTTTCAAAAGACAGACTGAATAAAAGGACAAAGTTTAGCCAAAACACCTCAAAAAGCACACCCAAACAGTGTGCCACGATCGGCTTCATGATAGTGTGTTGCCAATGTCAAGAGGTCTAGAGGAGCCAGAGTTGTCTAAGGCATCATTTGTGGTTTCTAACGGATAAGGCATAATGATAGGGGTGGCAAGATCCTCACGTAACCTCAAACAAACAAGTACCATCATGGCCCTTACACCCTCGATGCGAGAAGAGAACTTAGGATACCTGACCAACCCCTGCTCATCACCTTAGAAGACACCAGGAGGGGGGAAAACGCGTGAAAAAAAGTGAGCTTGTGCGTGTGCCTACTTCCGACTGTGGTTAGTGAATAGAACTTGAGGGTTAACAGGTCACATATCTGTATGCTGCAAAATCCACACCTATGTTTCGTATACGCCCCCTCCACACTCTCTCCCTCTCTTATAGGTGACTCCATGTTGGCTTGGGGGAGGGGGTTTTCCCGTAAATTAGTTTTGAACCTAATACATTTCGAATTCGCTTAAAGTATCCGACTGGTTACAACTTTTTTTTTTTAAAAAAAAGGAGATATGGGGATTTTTTTTGTTATTTTTAGATTTGTTTAGTGCATTTTAAGAAAAATGTGCTAAAATTTAGAAGAAAAAAAATATTATTTCTAAAATGGGAAAAAATAGGTAAAAATTGACAAAAAATAGCATAAACGCGACCCATTCTGCACCAAAGGTTTATGAACAAATTTTCAATTTTTTTCAATCTAATGTGTTGCTATATTATTCAATTTTGAAATGACCTTCAGGATAAGAGATATTTTCTTTTTTACAAAAACTAGAGCCCTTTATCTTGATTATTAAATGAAAATGCTTAAAAAGACAGTGATTATATTCACATAAGGGACTGTAAATTTTGTAATAAAACAGTGATTGATAAATCTGAAAGTTAAAACAATTCTACTATTATACAGAGCGTACAAAAAAAATTTCAGTTAATTATGTTCAAAACTTTTTGAGCAATCGCTGGCCTTGTTTGATTATTTTCAAAAAATCACATTTCGAGTCAAACGCGTTTTAACGTATGACATCTTGCTTAAAGTAATGGCATCTGCTTTTACTAAAACACTTTTAGTTTTTGTTTTAGCAAACGGAAAATGATAAACTTGGTATTTTTATAAAGCTAATAAGATGACCCATAAAATAAAATCATAAAAAAAATTGTCAATTTTTGGCAAAATTCACAGTTTTAGGGGAGTCGGATACCTTAAGCTATAGTTTACACTGATGAAAGCATATGTATTCTTTAAAAAAATAATTCTGTCGTTTCTTTGTTAAAAAATTTTAAAACATTAATATTGATATAAATTTGAATCATAAAATTATAGATATAGTTTAAGTGATAAGTAAAAATATTCATTAATTCCTTTTAAAGTATAATTTTTGTAGAAATGGGACTACTTCGATGGAAAAATAACAGCACACTACAATGATAAGTAAGGTGCATTTTATTGCATTGTATTAATAAATACAAGACAGTTATTTGTAAGGGAGCTTAAGTAGTTCAAACTGAACATTTTAAACTCTTTGAACATTAAGTGTTTTTCAATGTTTGGTTGTAAACGGAGTGTGATAAATTAGTAAATCGCGCGCGCGTGCGTATAAAAAATAGTCTTCTCAAAATATATTACTCGATATTCTGGAGATTAGGTAAAAGATTGCCTATAATGATGAAATATTTAATATCACAGCAACAGGTAACATATTAATCTTCACAAGATAAACATTAATTGGATTTCCCCCTGGTTCTAATTAAGTTTATTCTAAAAAGTCTTTCGTTTGGCGAATTCTGAATGACTTTTTCACTAATCTCAAGTAATACGCTTTGAAATTCTGAACAAGTATCATTTGATGCGGCTAACACCTGAACTGGCAAACCAAAATCTGTTATTAATTACTAGTACTATACAGCTTGAATTTGTCATTACTATGAGGAATCATTAACTATTCTGAAAGAGATGAATGAACTTATTAATTTTCCTTCAATTCTTGTTCTCGAGATACGTCTCCTCTACTACTGATCTCAAAAGTGATTGACATATTGTTATTTCGTATGAAAATTCTTTCCTTCACCTCAGAAATCATTCTTCAAAATATTTTTTAAATAGTTACTTTTAGCGTTTTATCACATAAATAAATAAAAGTTACCTTCTCTTCACTTATTTTACTATAGTAGCAAAAAAATGCTATCTGTAATGTAAAGGACTTTTTAACAAGTTATGTTACTTATATTTTCCTAAACTTTAAAATTTTTTTTTAAAAAAATTGAGCAAAGTTTTGTCTGCAAAAAACAACTTTTAAGATAAATCAAAAATAGTTGTTAGCTATTACATATATAATCTTACTTTAATACTTATACAGAATTTTTAAATATACTATTCAACCCTTTTGACGAAATCAGTATTTTATGAGTTGATTTTATATCGATATATTATGTGAGCCAGAGAATAAAAAGTTTTGTTCACTCTTAACTTTTTATTATTTAACTTGTGATTTGATAAGGAATATGAGCTGCTCTTAGACGCATCACGTAAGCTTTATCTTAAATTTTTTACTAATTCAATACAAAGATGATATATCTCAGATAAAAAAGAAAATAATTAAAATTTCTATATATGGTAACTTTAGACAATAATAATACATGATTCTTTCGGACGAACACATACCCGCTGTGCAGAGGGGGCAGATGCACGTTAAATATATCAAGGCTCAAACGTCATCTCTTTGATGTGGTGGGGAGGTTAGAAGAGAAGGAGCCAGCTCAGGTGTCATCCTCGTCACTTGACCACGGTTCAAAATTACGAGGTCCTTCACCAAAATCCTTCAAGTAGCTGAAGAGGGAAAAGTTAATATTCACTTACTCACTTAAGAAGTACAATGAAGTGACGTATTGTTTCTTATAAATAAATTTTGGCCACGGTGGATCTCAGAGGTCATGGCCACGAAGTCATGGCCAGCGTTGTCGAGTTGTGGGTTTGAGTCCTGATGCCACTGAAAATCCGCTCTGTACAGGGTCTGAGACACATTCAAATTTTCATAACTGAAAATTTTTACATGTGCGTGGCGTGGAAGTTAGATGAGTGGAGTGCCAACTCATGTGTGGTCTTCTTCACTTGATCGTGACACAAAATTTTGAGGTCTGTCATCAATATCCCTTTAGTTACCTTAGAGATGACCCCTCTCTTTTAAATTATTCATGCTGATTTTATAGCCACGGATTACTTTCACAATTACCTCCTTATTCAGTAGCACACGCATTTGTTATTCCTGAGAATTTTAAGAATAGAGAAGGTACAGCTCATGTTAAAAATACAAGACTGTTAGCTTAAAAAAAAACAGATTTATTTTAGTTTAAAATTTTAATTTATAATGAGAATTCGTTAATATTTTTTCGTAATCATTTTTATTTTTGAGCTTTTAATGTCAAATTGTTGCTACCTTTTATTATTGTATTGTTATTTGTATTTCAGAAAAATATATCTCGAACTGTGTGCCTTGAAATATATATATATATAAAAATATATATAATGAGTTTTTTCTATTATTTTTTTCAATTAAAAATACCAATTTATGTTACAACAGAAATTCACACTTACAGAGACTCAAGGCTGAAATTTTACAATGAAATAACTTTGACCATCAGGACAAACTAACAGAAAACGTTGCACTATTAATTATTATTAGCTTAAAACATTTTTTTCTTTTTACACTTTATATAAAAACAATGTTTCAACTGCACCATCAGTCAAGGTGTTGATTATCAAACTTTCATCTAGAAAGCAAATGCCATCAACCAGAAGTAATATATAGAAATGCCCCAAAAGTCCATCCGGGCTTTCTACTTTTTTTCTTTTTACTTTTAAAAGTAAATGGAAACAATCACACTGGATGAGTCTGAAGCAGTCACCTGCAGCAACAATGATGATAGTTCTCGTCACGGCGACTATTCCATCCACCCCCGAACTGACCCCGAACGTCGGACATCCACAAAGCCTCGTGCACACGACGGACCTAATAAATGTAGGGTGGGCCCGCTATCTCGGTCCACCCCCTTCAGCGCAGGTAATGGCGCCTGATTACAGAGAAAAAGCACCTGATCATTCAAGTACTGGCGCCGTGCCCCCAAGTACACATTTCTTGATATACCAGCACTTGTTGAAAGCAATCGACAGAATTTTTTTCAGCTTTCACCATTAAGGAAATCTTTTTTTTTAGGCTTCATTGAAATTTCATACGGGAACAATGTTATTTTTTGTGCTCGGTTGATGTTCTTCACAAATGATTATGACCCATAGATCACCGTAGCTTCAAAGAGTCGTTGTTGTCGAGCCCTGTGTGTGCGGAGGAAGTTACATTTAAGAAATGGCATTTCCAGAGATAACGATACATTCAGATTTGCGCTGAGGATGCTTTGCTATTATATAATTATTACGATTACTTCAATGGCGGCTATGTATTTTTTGGTGCAGGAAATGCTTATGGGGGTCGAAGATAGAGATAATATTTAAACCCTATTTAGTGAAGACCTTTTATTTCATTGATTATGCAAAAAAACACCATAACATTTAAACGACTTTTTCATGATTCCAATATTTTTAAAATAAGAATATCATATTATTATTATTTAATATTGCAATACATAGAACATTAGTTTGCTCATTTATATATATTTTACAACTATCAAAAATCCGCCTGGAAACAAAAGTTTGAAAGATGAAGTAGAAAAGACAGAATATGCTCTGTAATTTCTGTTTTTGATAAGTGCCTTTTAGTATATATGCATCTTTTAAGAATAAAAAAATATTAATATTTTAATTACTTGATTTTAACGCATTGTGTGTTATTGATTGCTATTCATTGATAGTAATATTATGAAACTTCTGAAAATAAATCTGAAAGAGTTGCTACTTACAAAGTATTAATGTTAGCTTATTGCTAAATTTTAAGTAATTTTTCCGATTTTGCTTCGTGCTTTCAGAGTTTCATAAAAATTTGATCCATGAAAAATTTGTTGGAAAAACAAAATTATACAGTCAGGCCTTTATTTAACGAAGTCGACGAATCCCGAAAAAAAGTCCGTTATGTGGAAAATTCGTCAAATAGGGATTTATCTTTTAATGTACTTTAAAAACCACATAAAAAGTTTTAAATTCATAAAAACAATATATTATTAAGTAATTATTTAGTTATTACAAAGTAATTACTCCCACTACTTTTATAAATTAATAACTATTTATTTTATAATTATAAATCCTACCCATCAAAAAGAAATCTGCAAGGAAAAAAAAAAAGAAACAGTTGTCCAGAAATGCATATATTTTCAACTGTAAATAATAATTTGATATAAAATTAATGGTTTTGAATGACATTTTCTAATTTTAAGCCTACAAGTCAGTTTAAACATGAATCATTTTACAGGCAGTAAAATTCAAAGCATGCTTTACCACTTGCGTTCTTAAATTTAATTACTGATAAAATCTGTTAATATCATTCGAGTTTTTTATTTGAAAATTTACGATAGTATTAATAACTTAGGGGAGTTCTGGTAAAACCAGTTCACGGCCATTTATCACTATAAAATGTGTTAAAAGAGAAAATAATTGTAAATGTCCAGAATTTTTTTGTTTTAATGTAGAATAGAGAAAAATCGAATCACAAGAGGAAAAAGTTTGTTAAATAAAAAAAGCACTTCGCTCTCTGGAGGTTATTTTGCGAAAAAAAAAATAGTAAAATGTTCTTGGTTCCGGAAAAAAGTTTGCAAAATAAAAACATTCCCTAAATAGTGATTCGTAAAGTAAAGGTCCGACTGTAGTTACTGTATTTACTCGAGTCTAAGCCGCACACTTTTTCCACCGTTAATGCTATTGGAAATCGGGTGCGGCTTAGTATTGAAAACGGAAACATTAGTTGGACGAGGAAAATTGAACATGATATTGCCGGTTATAACAATAACGGGTTCACGTAATTAGTTTATTTTATATGTATTAAAAGTTTTAATAGATATAAAATAAATTAATTATTCATTTCTTATTAGTTCATATTTAATCTTTTAAAAATACATGTCAATAAACCGTTTTACACTATTTTTATTTCATCACAAAAATGTATTGAGAATTAACGGTGCGGCTTAGACTCGAATAAATAAGGTAAATACACATTTTTACATCTATTATTACATTTTTTTATTTAAAAATATGTTCAGTGCATACATGTTTTGATTTGGCAGAGCTGGTCAATTCAATGTTTCAAGTAGTATATTAATTTTTAAAAATCTTGTGTGTGTGTTAGTCTAAAACAGTGGCGCACAGTTCTTGGGTCCGGACCCCTCCCCCAAACACACTTGATTTTTTTGATTGATTATAATCCTATGCATATAGTAATTACAATTTAATTAACTATTGCTATTAATAACTAATTGTATTAATTAATACTAATTATTTAATCAATAACTAATTTTTTACTGATTTTGTTCTCGAAAATCGACAAATTCAAAAGAATATGTTGGGCGGCGTATTGGAGCATATTACCAGAATGGTGAGGCCGTGGGTAGCCTAGTGGCTAGAGCATCGGACTCCAGACCCGAGGGCCTGGGTTCGATGCCCTATGCCACTAAATTCCACCGAGTATAGACGGAGTACGTGCTCGTTAAATCAGTGGGTCTGAAAGTCATGTGGGTGGTCGCAGCAGAAACCACGAGTGCAGGGGCTGGAGAATATTTCCCTCCCGTTCAGTTCCATGCCAAAATTGTGGAGGTGGAGATAGGTGGTGTCGCCATCTATCGTTAAGAAGTCCAACCTGTGTATCACAGGCAATGGCAACTTTCATTCCTTCCCCCTGCGGGAAGGACACAACAACAATAACCAGAATGGTGAACTTCCGAACCTGAACCCACTCCCCCTTCTCCCCTTGAAAAATTTCTGTGTGCATCACTGGTCTAAAAAACTATACAATTTAAGTTAAACCTAAAATTTATGCTCTACATCCCCTCTTTTTTTTATAGACTTCATAAAAATGTTAATATTAGAAAGAAAATGTGTCTGCGGTAGTACAGGGGTTACGGTCTCGTGGCCAGTATGTTATGAGTTCGACACCTACTGACACTGAAAACTCGACCTGTAGGGACCTTAAACCTTTCAAGATTTAAAATCTCTCATTGGAGTGATATGGAAAAGCAGGTGCCGTCTTCGTCACTTGACCATGGATTAAAATTATGAGGCCCGTCTCCAATAACCCTCGGGTTGCTTTATAGTGCGTCGTAAGTATACACTCAGTCATTGAAGAATTAATTATACATAAAAGCAAGCTGGATAAATAATTCCTTATTATATGTTTTTCTTTTATATTGCATATAAAACTGCACTTATATAAACATTTTAAACGGCAAATCATAAAAATCTGCGATGAATTTATTAAATTAATAACATAGTAAGTTTTTTTAAGAAAATTTAATTATATATTTTTTTAAAATTTGTCCATGAAGGATATGTTAACATTACTGGCTCATTTTTAAAAGAAAGAAATTTAATTTTAATATAAATAAGTCGCGTGTAAATCAAATTTTACCAGTTTATTCCGATAATTTTTTTCAGATATTGCAAACAAATATTCCTCCTGTGATACTCACTCGTAGATTTAAAAAAAAAAATCCTTCTCTTATATTAAAAGTTTATATTTTAACTATAATTGTCATTGACTGACTTCTCATTTATGATTATGAAGTCATTTCTTGGATTTTTCTCTTTCTTTATTTACTAAGTAATTTCAGGAATTTCCCTCATAATAATGTAATCTAAATTCCAGATAACATCAAAAATATATTTAAATGATATAAAGGTTGATTATATAGTCTTTTAAATTAAAGAACTGAATTGCGTGATTCAAATACTGCACAGCAATGTATCTGTATCTATTTTTAATATTCAGAAAAAAATCTTTATTTAATATATACGGGTCTCCTATTATGGGAAAAGCAAGTACGTGAAATAAAATCGCTTTGTTTTACATCGAAATATTTTAGACATGTTGTTGTTGTTGCTGGTCAAAACACATAGTTTTATACTGAGAATTGCTTATTATTACTAACTTTTATTGGTTCAAAAAATTTCAATTCAGTATAGAGAGTTTTTTCTTGAACAAATACAATTCAAAGCAAAAATAATAATTAATTACATTTAAGAACAAACTTTAAATCCATAACAAATTAATATTAACTGTAATTATAGTTCGCATATGTATATATATTTTCTCTGACAAACAATTTTTATTGAAGATAACACAAATTAATGTACAATAAGCAGATTTCCTTACTAAATGCTAAAGCAAAAGTACTGCCTTATGAAGGGGAAAAAAAGGATGAAATCGCTATGATCATATGTTGTGATTTGTAAGTGCATGTAGTCTGTAATCTATTAGGTTTCTTTTTCTTTCGTGTTTCTAGGAGCGCGCATCCTGTTAGAGCACGTGTCAGGGCGTTTCGAATACACCGGGAGGATGGACTAAAGGCACGCTTGGCGCCATAAAAAATACCTGGGATGAAATCAGATAATCACGATTTTCTCTCCGTGAACAGATAATCATTTCGTCTAGGAGCATGAAAATCACATATTTTGGAAATAAGTTTTCAGATGTGATGTACATTGTTTTAATCAGATATATTTAATGCGATGAAAAATTCGTATAGAACATCGGGGGGAAAAAAGCACCTCCCTTTTCCGGGGAAACAAATTAACGGGAGTTATCCTTTTGAGATTTTATTTTGCAGTAATTGTTTAAAGTTATTTTTTTGTGTTGAATAACATGTATATGGATGGATATCGCTTGTTTATTTTTAAAAAATTGCTAACGCTGTTTGTATTAAGTTGCAAGAAAATGACAAGGAAATCTATAGTAATTTTATAAATTTCTGTTAAATAATATGCTTTATGATTTTGTTCATCTTTAAATTATAATTTAACACATTTGTAAGTCTTTTAAGATCAGTGTTATCTTACGCATGGGAAACTTGGTCCATGTCTCGAACAGATGAGAACATGATGAGTATCTACGAAAGGAAGATTTTGAGATTTATTTTTTTAGGAATTCAGGAAAATGGAACGGGGCGAAGGAGATCAAATTTCTAGCTCTATCAGTCATATAATGAATCTTCTGTTGTTAACTTCATCAAAATACAACGAATTAAATGGGCTGGTCACGTTGTCTGAATGAATGAAAAGATCACACCACTAAAAATGTCTTTAATGCTCAACCAATTGGCACACGAAGAAAGAGCAAACCAAATTTTAGATGGATTGAGGTCCTAGAAAAAGATTTCCCAGTTTTGAGAACTAAGAATTGGAGACCACTAGCAGGAAGATGGCTGGCCTGGATAAGGCTTCTGAGAAGCAGACCCCCCCCTGGGCTGTTGAGTCACTAAGGAAGGAATAAATTTATAACTTTTTTTTATTTATAACATCTAATACTTATAATTTTTTAAAAGATACTTTAATATTTATTTTCCTTTTTTAAAAGAGGTAACATCAAACAGATTTCAAAATTAACAGAAAACGATTTAAAAATTGTTTCAATGATCAGAAAAAAAGCATAAGAAAGCAAATATAGCAATATTGAAGACCGATTCATTACATATCAGAATTACTGAAACCATTAAAAGATTTTTGAAATGTTTTTTGGACATCATAATTTTGTTGGAAACTAGATAAAATACTATCATTCCCAAAATATTCAATGATAATTCATTTTTCTTATGCAAATTAAAAGGTGTCTTGGCCTTACTAATGAAATGTTTGCTAATCCTGTGAAATCTTACTTGAAATCAATAAGAAACATAATTTCAAAAGCAACAAAATGGGATGTTTTATATTAAGAATATAAGCCCCCTCATCTCTTTCTTAATAATTTACTGTGTGTTTGCGCATGAATGTGTAAACCAGGACAACATTGAACAATTTAGAATGATAAAGCTCTCTCTCTCTCTCTAATCATTAAATTTAAATTTAAGCAGATGACAGTAATGTGTTTCTGAAACTGACCACAACATCTTCAAAAAAGTTTTTATTGCTAGTGCCCAATCAAGGGCACTCAGGAAGCCATTAGCGGTATTGCTCGCCTAATCTGTCGAGCACCCCTTGTTTAGTCGTTGGTCTGAACCATTGATCATCGTTACTGAGCCCTATATCACATTTTAGCCAAATGAAATGAAGAGATCAACGTCAATAAATACATCTATATTTTTGAGTGTTCAGCTGAGTCTGAAACAAGGGAAGAATAGAATAATTTCATTGCGTTTTTTCTTGTAGAGGTAATAACGTTTATATCAGTGCATTAAGATATCTGGTATAAATATCATACATTAAGATATATTGCTATAAATAAATGTGAGAACTTTTTGAAAAAAAATGAGACTAAAAAATATTAATAGCAATGTGAATAATAATTAAAAATGGGCCTATTCTTTGCACAAAATTTAAAGAAAATCTAGCGTATGGTACAATAATAGCCTTCAGAATTATTTTCAAATTTTCTTTCCACCAAATCAATTTTTTTCTCCAATTTGCTTGGGTTGAAAATTTTTTTTTATTCTTTATTACTTACCATCCTATAAATGATGAAATAGAAATTGACAAACTTTCTTTTTTCATTACATTTAAAAAATAATAAATCTTGTTCAAACAAGTATCACGAAAACTTTCTGTGGGTGCTTTCTCTAAAACTTCATTTTTAAAGATGCATTTTCGACAGTCAAAAAGAAATCCTTTGTGAGATTTTATGCTGAAAAAAAATTACACCTTTTTTTATATTTTGAAAATAAATAAGCTTTCATTTTGCTTCTCACAACACATATATGCCATTTCTTGTGTAAAAAAAATACAGGTAAAAGTATCGTTTTCTTAGGAAGGTATGAACAAATATTTTACAAAAAATATTCTTGCTGAAACTCTAATTATAAATTTTTATAACAGCAAAAAAAAAAAAAAAATTAACTCGCAAAATATATTTTTCCGAAACTTGCACAAGCTTAAATTATATTTTCAATGTTGTCAACGTTTTATTATTTTTACCTTCTGATATACCTAATTTATTTGCATCTTAACTTTTTGAACTATAATCTTGAATAAAACTTCCGAGTTCACTAAAAAGATCTCGTATATATATATATATATATATATCTGAATAGTGCTACGTTAATATTCACTCACTGAAGCACCGAAGTTCATTGAAAAAAATAGTTATGGAAGATGATGTAACTTTAATGAGAAAATATTTCGCGTTAATGAAATACGAAGGGAAATCCAGGAAGACTGCAATATCTCTTGGGCTGATGTAATTCCTACGATTAGGGAAAATATCTTGTCCATTTGCAATCCAAAACGAATCAGCGTTATTCGTATTATAAAGCTGTATGAGGACTATTTTCGACAGAACTCGTAATTTTGAGCCATTTTCAAGTGACGAATCCGACATCAGAGCTGGAACCCCCTCTTCTAACTTCCATACCACACCAACGGGAGGACTGATCCTCGACAGATTTAGCGTGCAACAGCCCACTCTACACGGTGCATCTTCACAGCGGCACTAGTCTCGAACTCATGATATGCCGGCCAGTAGTCCGTGACCTTAACCACTAGGCTACCACTGCCACATAAAAAAAGGAAAAAATCATTTGAAAAATTGTAAGATGGAGATTTAAGGCAATTGTAAATCATCCCCAGTGATAAGCTTGACCATTACTGAATGAAAAATTATCCAATTTAAACATCAGTCGGCTTAATTTAATTCAATGGTCATATTAGTAAATGTTTACATTTTGTCGAAAGTCCTGTTCGCATAGCTTAATAAATAAAAAGAGCTATTTTAAACATTCTTATCATTGAAATTACTTTAAAATTTAATATATGCATGTTAAATCGATTATCAAATCACTCCAACAAGCTCCTTAGACAAAAGTGAAATCTCCTATCTGTTGTAAATTCTGATGTCCATGTCCCTAAATGGTCAAGTACCTGCTTCATCTCATTCACTGATGTAAACTGGATTCACTTAAGCCTCTCTAAAATTAATAACACTCTCTTTTCGGGAACGAAACATTGTCATCTGTTCCAACAAGACGATTAACTAAACCTAATGACTCCAGTTATATACACGCCGCGTAACAGATAATGAAAAAGAGTGAGGAAAAAAAAACAACCTCCAGGAAGCCAATGAAAATGTAGCCCTCATAGGATGACATGGGATCATTACATTAGTGTTTGATACATAAATCATGACTGCGCCGTTGCTAATGTAGTGAAAAGAACTAGGTTTAACGGTTGTCTCCGCGTAGTAAGCGATCAAGGTAAAAATAGATAATTATTTTGCGACTAGGGTAAAAGGTAAAGCTCATGTTCCTTGTAAGTACAGCGAAAACGATAATGTGGAAAGTAATTGTTGTAAGTGCCCCTGGAAGAAGTTAATTTGTAGGGTGTGGCCTATCATTTTCGGATGATAATCTGACCTACGTGGTCGGACAGTCTGATTTTTCTGCCGTTATGGAAAACTAAACGGACTGGAGACGGGCAAGGGGGGAGAGAGGTAGATGAATTTATTGGGTTTGAGATACACCTGGCAGAGTCTTCATTTTCCATTATTGATTGACCCGTTCGCTGTATAGTGTATATTTAATGAGAAATGGTATATTTCTTGGCCGATGATATTTTAAATGCTGACTGTATCGCGTTATATGCTTGACTGTAAGTGCCGTCAAATAAGCTGTTAATAAAACAGCATCTTTTATGGAATTCATATCATGCAGAGAGGGCTTATACAAATGTTTTGATTGGATTCGTAGGCAATCAACCGTGTCATGAAGCGTTCGTAAATGAAAGATGATTACTCTTAGTTTGAAATTCTGCGCATTTTTCTGGTAGTCAATGATGCCTATGAAATATTTATTTTATCCTAATCCAGATATATTTCACAATAAAATAATACATATAACATCCGAAAATCAGGGGGAAAAAGATTTACGTTGAATAAATAGTTATTTTAAAATGCATTTATTTTCTCAAATATCTGTATAATGGTATATGTCAGGAAGATAAAAGAATCTTAAATACATCTTTATGCAATTTAGAAAAAGTTTTAAAAAAATGCTTTTTAAAAAAACATAAACAAGGAAATATAATTTTAAAGGGAAAAACAATACAAATTAATTTTCCCCTTTTTAAGGAAATTTAATACAAAAATTTCTACTCACATTAAAATGAACTTAAAGAATAAAATATATAAACAAATACTTAACCCTTGTGTCATTGTTATTTAGAAATATAAAGCTCAGTTCTTTTCCAAGTAATATTTTTAATTAGAGAAATATTCCATTTTATTATTTAAGTTCTGAGATTTAATTTCAACCGTGTTTTAAAATTAATATTGAAAGTTCTGTTCATCATAGTGGAATTAAAGCACTAAAAATGGAGTATTAATACATGATTAAAAATAATTTCAAATGGGTACTGAAACACGTGTATTGTATCTCCTTAAAGTTTCTATTAAAAGTTATTATGCTTCATTTAATGACAGACACGTTATTTTCATTTGAATAGAAGAGAGTGAGAAAGTGGCCCCATTAATGATGATAAATAATTAAAGTCAGAGATTCAAAATCTCCTCCAAAGTCATTTATTTCGATACACATGTATAAACATGCTGATTAACTGATTTTAATCTTACCCAATTTCAATATCATTCTCCTTTAAGACTCCATTATAATCATAAAACTCTTCCTGATAACGACGAAATAGTGAAGGGAGGCAATTTCTCTGCTCGTTCCCAAGCACAGATTCTTTATTCAGATACGCATTACACATTCAATTCCAAATCAAAATCTCGAAATGTACCCAATTTATATTTCGTGCACGCCATTACACCGAGAGACGCGATAAAATAAACTGGAAGATAAAAGATCTTCAAGAAACTGGGATAGGGAATCCGCCTTTTAAAGGAGGGAGGAAAGAGCCATTCAAAGAGTTGCAAACACTTATTTGTCGTCGTTATATTCTCTGTAAGGGACCTCCTCAGAATGACAATTATTCTCTTTTCAAACAAATGTTGGAAAATTGTCCCTCCAGTTCTAACTCAAAATTAATATCTGGGCCTTTATCAATATGCATGAGGGAACCGAAGCTTAAAACCCCCCCTCAGGAAAACGATTTAATTATCTTCAATTATTTGGAGTGGGTCCAGGGATTAGGCGATGCAGGTATTCCAAAGCCTTCTCGAAAAGGATGGAGCCCCTTTCCTTTTCTTTTGGGAATTATTGTTGATTCTGGGCTCTGCGATCGAATTCATTCGACAAACATTATTTCCCAGTCTTCGCCTCTCGCCTGATTACTCATTCCAGAATTCCGAATTAAATGCAAGCGGCAGCTCGCTCTTTCGTTCGCTTTCTCCGAGATGAAAGTAGATTCCGCTGTTTTAAGGAAAAGCTCGCAGAGAAATTTTAATTGACAGAAATCTCACCCTTATTACCCTACAGACATGTAGTCGAAGGTGAAAGGCGATTGCGAAAAGTTGGAGAGGCGCCTCCCAACGCAAATGACCATTGATTTCAAAGCATGTTAGGAAAGTATGCATGATTATTCAATATGAACTTTTATGCCAGTTTAATAGAGATGAAACAATAAATTAAACACTTTATTAATAGAGGTATTTCTTCAATTCTCAAGAAGGAATAATGAATTCTGTGAATAGGATAGCTATTTCGTGTATGCTAGCAAAGGAAATTCCTAGCATTTCCCCCGTAAAGCTTTGTTCTGTGATTAAAATATGAATTCCAGAATATTTAATGTTTTAATTAAAATCTGTCTATTCTTCCTGACAAAAAAATAAACGGACTAATATAATGATTTTCGATTTACAAAGGCATGAGAACAAACTTTTCTTTGCAGTAATTAAACTGCGATTTACGAAGACTTGAAGTAATGCATGTTTGAAAATGTCTGGGAAAAATAGCGCGATTTATTTGCATAATTTGAAATAACAATGTGCAACGGTTATTTAGAATACAAACATTAATTTACTATATCCAAACTTTTTACATCTAATAATGAAAAAATTAAGAATGGTTTCCAACATTACAACATGAAAATCGTTTGGACACAATTTTCATTTTATTACTTTCTTGTAGAATTTTTTTAAAAAGGTGGTTTAAAGAAGATATGAAACAAACATGGCAATCTCACTACTATCTTAAAGCTCGGAATTTTTTTTATCATTTATATTTTCTGTAAAATTTATTCTATCCCTAATTATATATATAAATTAAGGTAATATATCACTATGTAGCTACAGAAAGTGTAATGATTTTTATTTGAGTATGACATTTATTTTATAGGAAATTTAAGAGAAAATCTTTTAATTTTATAAATGTACCATTATTGAAAATTAATTTATTAATGTTTATACAAATACACTAGCATGTATATTTGTGTAATGAATTTACAGAAAAGTTCCCAAAGAAAATAAGTAATATAATTTTTGATGGCAATAATAATTAACGTAGACAAATTATACTCATAAGAATTTGTGTTTTTAAAGAAAGTGGTATGTGTATCGAAAAATATGTATGAAGGAATATTAACTGCTTAAGAAAATATTTTTTAGGATTAAAAATAATGAAAACATTTTTAGGATCATATTATGAATATCGTTGCTTCGATAGGAACTTATGGTACTGCTAGAATTTTTTTGCAGAACGCTCGATTACATTACCACAAATTAAGGTATTGAATAGAATCCAGAGTATTCAAACATTTTATAAATTTGACAGAGCATAATAATGGAATTTATTATGCTCATATTGGATATAACATAGGTACAAAAAACTATGCGAGTAGCAGAAGTTTCTCATAGTTTTCTCAAGTGTTAAATATGCTGTAAATTTTAAATGAAAATATATGCAACTTAACATTATTTTCGAAGAAATCTTGAACAACTTTTGCACCCTTTTGCATCATTATTAATAGATGTATATGTAAGTATTTTTTTTAAAAGTTCCTAACTATTATATTTATAAATCTTTGACTTAGTTTCCTAGGTAACATCGTTAGTGTAACCCTAGAAAATAATATCAAATTAATGTTGGTAATATAAAAATTAATATCGCATTTATAATATTTTTTCAGAAAATAAATAAACTAAACAATGACAAAATAAATAATCTAATCATAAAGGTTCTATGCTTTAAACACTTGTTCTTATAAAAAATTAACAATATGCTCATAATCTAAAAATGCGCATTTTTTATCATTAATAAAGTCATTTTAGAATGGAAATCGAAAATAGCCGAGACTCATATTGAAACAACTTGGATATTTATTAGTTTGATTGAAATAAGCACTTAATATCAGAAAAATTCAAATGTAATCTTAAGGGATGTGAAGTAAAAATGAAAGTGGGATGAAAGAGTTAAGAAGGTTGTAAAAAAAATCTATTAATTGCCTTAAACACATAAAAGAAACTGTATATACATATATTGGAAATTTTAATTTATAAGAAAAATTTATAGATTTTTCGGTAATTGATTTTTTTTTATTAAAAGTCTTTTATTGAAACTAAATTGATTATAAGCTTAATATTATATTATATGCTTATAGGAATGCAGTTTTAACACATATATTAAACACGGAATATTAGACTTAAGCCTTGAAGGTATGCAGGCCACAAAACTGAAAAAATGGAAAACTTCCTTTTCTGATTAAGTTTTTATTTTTTAATAAAAACAATCAAATTTTTGTGTTTACGTTCAGTCTTTTCTGGTTTGTTTTGAATAAACTATGCCTTAAAACTTATATAAGACTTATTGGTATCAAAGCTAGAAATTTTAAATCAGGGACTAGACCTTCAGGGTTTACCGCTATATTTTAAGTTCCACACTATGCGGTGCCAGAACATTTGAGATACATTTCGATTTAACATAAAATAATCATCATTATTTTGAATTATGTGTCTTTGGGTCAATCTGGACAAAAATTTGAGTCTTAATTGGAACATGAGGTTCGAGATTGTGAAGTCTGGACTGTTTAACCACGCTTACCTCTTAATCTGAGTTTTAAAATTTTGACTGTCCGTTGCAAAATAGTTAATTTAAAATAACTATATATTCTCTCAATGAGCTAAATTCATAGATGCATGGCACCAAACCGGAATCGTATGAAGAGGTTATAAACAATAATGAGTGCATCTCATTGTTGAGTAAAATTCCTGTACTTACTCTGCTGATATATTTTGGGCCTTATAATTTTAACTCAATATATATATTTATATTATTCTAGTATACCTATTATACGTAGAAAATAATCTTCATAGTTTTTAAAATAATTTCTACTTTATTTTCTCTTATTTATATTAGTAAAGTGGGCTTGTGTGCATTAAGTCTCCAATAACAATTATTTATTGTGTTCATTGGTATGTACTTATTTATATAGTCCTCGGTTATTTTTTAGTATACTTCTATAGTATAGTTCTTAGAATAGTTCTTAGAGAAGTTCAATAGTATTACAATCCAAGGGGTCATTCTTACCAGAATTAAGCAATAAACATTCTGACTTTAATCCAATGCTAATCATATCATTTCCTTAAATAGAACATAAAGGTATTATTGTTATCAGGTGCAATGTTAATTAGCCCTAAATAATCTTCCAAACTAACTATCCGTTCTTTTGTTAAATAATAAATCAAAAGCAATAGAAAAATTAAATCCAAAGATAATATCCTTTGATCCTAGCTTGTCGAAAGAATTTATAAAAAAATTGGATTTTTTATTTATTATTTTTATACTTTACAAAATTATTATTTATAAATAATTAAAAATTAATGTCTTTTTTTAAAAATACAATTTAAAAAGAGAAGCACTCATTTTTGAAGGCTGTGAAATTATTGTAAAAAGTAACATACATTTTAAATTAGATGATTAAATGTAATTATATTATCCTTTGTTAAAAGTATTTTTTATAAATGACAAATAAATTGTATTATTAGTTAGGATTAATGGTATGACTTATAAATACTATGGACATTTATAAAACACACGCGATATTTAAGAAAACTTTTAAAAAGGGCTTACTTCTGGAAATTAGTGCATGTTGAATATAAGAATGAGTTAATATGAGTTTGATTTACGTCAAAAGAAATCGTTAGTCAAAAAAAAAGTTTTTTTTCTTTACAAATTACATGTTTGTTATTTTTTATTTTTTTATTTATATGACATACTATTTATATACTATCATGTTAATCATCCTCCCACACAAATTAAGCAATTATAAATTAAGCACATAAATTAAGCAACTCATAATTTTTTTGCATATAAAGACAAGTTTTGATATAAATTTATAATATGATTTATTCCACAATGGATATTTGGTTTTAGGAAACACATGTTTAACTATTATAAAAAATCACGAGATATTTTTTTGAGGCGAGTGCATATAAAATATTAAAATAAACTAATATGAAAATTTTTGTTTTATAACTCGGATTTATATATACTTTGATGAGAATTTGAAGCCCTTAAAGAAATTAGAAATTTGAAATGGTCCTGTAATAAAATACTCTTACAATATTTTCATTTTCTATTGTCTGGCTTCCTGATTAATCATCATCTACATTTTTTTACAACGCACACAAGTGCAACATTATATAAGTTACAGACACAAACTTAATTTAATTTTCTGTGGTATTCAGGTGATCCTTTCTTAATGGTGGTGAAAGTCATTGCGAAATATTTAGGCTGGGTATTTTCAAATACACATTTTATTTTACACAAACCAAAAAACAAGTAGCAACACACAAAGTAAGACATCAACACTAGCGGTTTACATGATTTCTAAAAAGCATTATTTGTTTGCTCAGGAGGTCTCAACCTTTCATAGTTTTGGCCAACCGGATTCTGTTTGAATCACATGATTGCTGGTAAAGGCTTTTCTGATTGGTCCTGATGAGTGGATGATTTAAGATTGTATTGTCCTGATTTAAAAACGTTAATCTTTCTGTTTTGGCGAGATAATGTGTTATTTGGTGGTTTAACTAGAAATGAATTACCACATAAAGTCTTGGAGAGCTAAAGCTCACTATGAATTATAATCACTGGAGATAAACAGAGGCGGATTAAGGTATTTGGAGGCCCATGGGCTTAAAAGTCGAAAAAATAAAATAGTGAAAATAGTCACTTACTTTAAATTCTCAAAATAAAATGTATTGCTATGATAAAACTCATCGGCTAAAGAAAAATCTTAACTGTATATAAAAAGAAATTAAAAAGCTTACAGTTTTGCTATACAGTCTGATTTCTCTTTGGCAAATTCATCAATTATTTTCACCATATCTATTTTACCCAAAAC
Source organism: Trichonephila clavata (assembly GCA_019973975.1). Lineage (NCBI taxonomy): Eukaryota > Metazoa > Arthropoda > Arachnida > Araneae > Nephilidae > Trichonephila > Trichonephila clavata. The sequence continues at coordinate 325,131 of BMAO01037309.1, forward strand.
ATTTTATTCTGATATAATATGGCCATGTTCTTCAATTTCTCTTTTCTCCCATAGTACTTCTTAAATTATTTTTTATCACGTTTTAAAACTAAAGATCATTCACCGATGCATTCGATATCGGTATTGTTAAAAAAATTTTCAAAATTTTTTCTACATTAGGATTTCTTTTGCATCTCGATACATTTCTAGCGGGGTTTCATTGTATCTTCGTTTTCTTTTCACTTCTTTTTACAAGGGGGCGTGGTTGGTTTGTCACTGACCTTCTTCACTCATCAAGCTTGGGGCCCCTACCAGTACTGGGGGCCCCTGGTGGTCGCCAGGTCCGCCACCCGCTTAAACCGCCACTGGAGATAAATATTAAGCAAATGGTATATATATATATAACATACTATTTATATATATATATATATATACTACTTATATATACTTATATGTATTTATAAATATAGTGCACTTTAGGGGAAAAATTATACATTATTTTTCCATTAAAATTCTTCACGCATATTTGCGATTCCTGCTTTATCCGCATTTCATTTTATGGGTAATCATAAGCTCCAAATACAAGTAGCGTACTTTTCCTTTTTTCTTAAAACCAGTGTCACCAACAAACGAGTTAATATTGTCATTAAGACCTCTAGTGCTACATCCAACCGAGTCAATCGTCGAAGAAGTCCTAAAGACCTGAGGGCCTCTGGACTGTCATTTCACGACGTGCACCGAAGCAACGCACGCATTTTTAAAATAAATACTTCCAGCTCCTTTGTTCCTCCTTTACTTTCTCATTTACTTCAGATCCGGTCGACGGGAAGAAATCTTGATGGTCCAATTTGTGTCAGTTACTTTGCAAAGAGGCAGCTTGTCTGTCATTTGGGGAACATAGTCCCAAACGTGTCATCAGTCATGGATCCATGGAGTCGCGTGGAAGAAAGATTCGTTTTTTTATATATATTTCTTTCATTTGCTCCACAAATAGACTATTGAATGTTTTTATTTCTGTTTTTTTGTCATCATCATTTTTACTACTATTCCTCGGTGTAAAATCATGCGAATCAACACTAGGAGCAAATGGAGCTACTGAAATCAGTTGCATGGAAAAACGTGCTCTTACAGGACAAAATAATAACAATCTGTTATCATTTTGCTGTTGAATATCTTGGAAATATTTTGAGGTATTTTTTTCAGTGTGAGTTTTTTTTTTATCGAAATAAAACAGGCGTGAAATCGTACTTGTTTCTTCTTTTGTGTATATTTTTTAAAGAAATAGAGGAGATACATTATCCAAGTGTAATAATTGATTTCGTTCCAGTTTACGATTTCACACGATTTCGATGAAAAATGTTTGCAAGCTACCTTGGAAGATATTAGACAGTTTTATTTAGTTTTTAAATAATACTTGAGAATTTCAATTTTGTATCATATTTTTTTTTCTTTTTGAATTACTGTGTCTTAAATGAAGTTTTTTGTCTTTTTTTATTTTGAAAATTAATGATTTATTTGAAGGGGAATAAAGTTTTTTCGGGTTTCGAAGGTTCTTCACCCCAAGTTTTGTTTTTTAAATTCATCACATAAACATAATAACATAGTTTGTATAGTTACTTTTCTGTAATCATTCATATATTTAAAATTTTATATAAAGAATATTTAATGCATTTTTTTTGTAAAAAATTTTGTAAAAGAACAACAGAAATAAAATGAATAAATTACTCTATTTCTATTTCAATCAAGAATTAATAGTATATAAATTTGAATGTTGATTAACATACAGGTATTACTCATAACATATATATCCTGACAATGTTTCATTATAATAAGTAGCATTAAGATCCTTGCTATCAATTTTCAATAATTACTTTCTTCTATTCTCTAATACGGGGGAGAGGGCTAACTTTTTTGGGAAATGTGCCACTATCTGATAAAAAAAAATATGCGTGCCACTTCAAACTTTTCCAACAAACAAAATAATATGAAAATGTGAAAAAATTTTACTTATAGGTTTATTATGAAATTTTTACGTGAATAGCACATTTTATGCAAGTCTAAGAGGTGGAAATTTAAAAATAAAATAATAAATAAGACAAAAGTATGAACTAAAGTTTTAATCTTAAAATTTTCTTTTCAGTTTCAATCAGTTAGGTGAGGTTCAAAATAAAAATGAGTAACCAGAAAAATTTAATTCTAAATAATTATTAACTGTCAATGTTTAATCTGGTATTTCACTTTGTGTGTAGATTTTTTACTAAGTCATTTGTTTTCGGATTAGTTCTCGAAGATGCTAAAAAATTGGATTGTTTTAAGTGTGCATCAGTTTCTCTTTTCCCCCATCAAAATCGAGACAAAAAAGCAAAAGTGGGTTTACAAAAGAAGATATATGATCAATCAGGATACGAAAAGAACAATCTTTTCCTAGTAGTCATAAATTCAAATTATTTAAATGTTTCATAGTATCGGTAAGAAAAGCTAAATCTCAAAGCCTGTATTCCTTCTTAAGAAGCAAGCACTTACTAGGCAGTTCATTGTTTCCTTCCAGATATTTTAAAAAACCCGCTCCCTCAAATTCCAGAATCTCACGAATCTCCTTTAGAAAACCATCGTAAACAACAATGAAGAAGTGTTGTCTACATTATAAATTTCTATTGTAATTTAATTAAGAGTATTTAAAATAAATTTAATTTTGTCTGAGACCTTTCAATTAAACAGTATAAAAAATAGTATTTATTATTACCTTTTCAAAATATTTTTTAAAGTCTTCGCGTGCCTCTCTTAAAACTCAGTGTTGCCATACTGGGGCACACGTGCCACGAGCTCTGGCCATCCCTGCTCTAATTATGTAAATACTTTATTCATAAAATATGAAATTCACTACAGAGAAAATCAATTAGGTTGATAATTAAATCTTTGAGCTAAATTTCGATCAAATATTGCTTTAGAAAATTTTTCATGATACAAAAAGTTAAAAACAACTTTATACAGATCAATACAGAAAAAAAGTTACATATAAAAAAACCCTATATAATTAGTATTCTATGAGCTTGCTCATTGCTTTGGTTGGATATCCGCATAACATTTTAGAATCGTAATTTACTTTTCAAAAATGCTGAATTTCGAGGATTGTTTTAATATATAACAAATAAATAGAACAAAGAAAATGTGTACATTCATAAATAATTTAGTTTTACTTTTATCACATATAGTAAAACTTTAAAAAGATCCTGAACTTATCAATATGCTTTTTCACGATCATTTATTACTTTCTTAAAAGAACAGTCTTAAATAAATTTTAAAATTAACCGAATCTGTTGATATAAAATTGTATTGATTTCGACTCATGTCCGGTCTTTATTTTTAAGGAATGAAACAATTTTGAATACGAAATATCGTTAAAAAGTAATTAATGTTATACAATTATAAAAAAAATCTACAAATTCTGACCACTTGTTTATATTTGTTAATAGTAAGAGAATAATTTTAATCACTTATTCATCAATGAACTAGTTTCAAAATAACTTTCAATAAAGTTACTTACAATTATAACTTGTAACTGTTTAATCAATTATTTATATACCAAGAAGAGACTAAAATCTCTCATCAGAAATTTTTAATTCTTCATAATTACCAAACATACCGATTCATGCTTAATTTTAAAAACACTATGTGAGAAATTACATCATATTTAGCCTTATGTATAAAGAAACTTTTATTACGGGGGTTTACAAACTGTGGGGTGCATGGGGAGGCATGATATCCCTACGTTGGGGGCGCGAGCTTATTAAAAAGTTAAAAAAATAAGACATATTTAAAAAAAAATTATTAATTTACTGAAAGGAAGCTAAACAAAATGCATGCTCACGTAATAAAATAATATACTATATAAATTTATGGGGATGATGGACCTTCCCAATGTCAAATGTTGGTCAAAATTGCGATTTTGATTTTTTATACTAACAATATCTCTTATACTTCATATAGAATAATTCTGTAAAGAATTTTGTCATTTTAAGTAATAATTAATGAATTATTTTTGGTTTTATTTTACTCAAATAAATGTTTAAAATGCACTTTTCTTAGTTCATAAACTTTTTTTCATTATTACGTAAAATCATCCTTGAGATTTAAATTACGTCATATATATATGAAATTTTCATAACTTATAAAAAATGATGTAATTCACAAATTTGTGCATTCGTTTTCAAAAACATTTAACGGGTCATATTTTATACTGTTTTGAATACCTTGAATGTGTGATGATTGTGGGGAAATATTTCGTATAATATAGAAAATATATCTTTTTTCCCTCAAATTTTATTCTGAATTTAAAATCTATGGATTGCTATATTTTATTGTAGTTCATCTATATGTAAAACAAAACTTATGTACATTTTTAAAAAATAGTTTAAAAAATATAATTTTTTAAAAGAATTCGCAATTTATAATAGTTTTTAAAAATACATTTGAATTGTGAAATATAAAAATAATTTACTATATTGATCCCATTTTCAACTAGTTAAGTTAACAATTTAAGAAATTAGTTTTAAGGGTACTCCGTCCCCTTATTGCAATACCTTCAAATTTGAAAATTAGATAGGGAAAGTAACATAATACTTATCCTATTACTTATAAAAGTAACTTTCTTAAAATATATGTTACTTAAAAGTGACATGTACGAAATTTAATAAGGTTAATAATTAAGGTCGTGTTGTTGCTTTAGCCTTAAAGTACCTTATTATTTCGTTCAATACATTGGTATGGGGGGGGGCGATGAACATTATGATTGAAAATTAGGTCAAAAATATTGAAAGTTTGAGAAGTATTGCTTTATTTACTAAGCGCGCAGTAAAATATTCAGAAGAATGACAGTAAAAAAATATAATTTTCAGAACCTGAAATAAATGCAGATTTACTGATTTCGCATAAATGTCTTCAAGTCTTATAAATTATTGTATAATAAATAAAAAATTTTTTTTGAAGGTTATGAACGAGTTTATTTGCGAAACGTCGCCTCTTTGAATACTGTCTAACTTGAAACATATTTTGCATAGCTTGAAAGTGAAGAAATCTGACTCATTTTACAAATAAAACATCTTCCTAAATTTTGAAGTCAAATCTACATAATTTAGAATAAATATATTACTATACATTTATTTAGATAAGCCTTGCCTGTCTGAACAATTTTTTTCCACACTCATATATACGTCCAATAGCGAATGTTTTCGATGACCTACATTTTAACACCACTTTCGTTCTAAATTTATATATATGTATACACATTTACGGATAAAAACAATAGTGGACGAAAGATGGTCACGTTTTTACCATTTTTGCTGCCCATTATAAAAAATAAAACTAAATCAAATGTTTTGGTAGGAACATATTTTGAGCAATGTTTATCTTTCTATACAACTGTCAGACTGTAGGACCAAATTCCCAAGACTGCCGTAAGCTAACGATAGCCACAATCCACACACACGTCCAACGTACGTTATCGTTTGCTCAATTTACCAGGAAAAAAGGAATTTTATGACTGAAAAAAAAGCCTTTAAAATAAATTCGGTAGTGATAGAAAAAGAAAGAGAAAGAAAGAAAAAAAAAAAAAACAGCATCAATCGTTGCATTGTTTTCAGTGCGTAAGAAGTTGTTAAGTTCCTCGTATAGATGCCCAAGTACAATGTATGGTTACGGTTTTCTTTTGAATTAGATAGAATGAAAAAAAAATGCACACGTCGAAATGAATAATGAAGTAGTTCCGACAAAAGGAATAATAAAAAAAAGACAGGAAGGTAAGTGGTCAAAAGAATTTAATGATTTTTAATTTTGAGCGATATTTTATTTCCTTTATCGATAAAGTTACACGTCTTATTCACATTAATTAAAGGAACTGAAATCTGAGAGTAAAAATTGAGATGTTAAAGAATTATTTTTCTTTAACACAGATTTGTGAGGATTGATAGAGCTCTTAGGTGATAATTCATCAGAGTTCAAAAACAAAGATTTATTTTATTGCAGGTATGAAACTTTTGATTTATTATAATGATAACTGTAGAGGAAAAAAATAATAAATATTCCGCAGAAATTACACGTTTTTTTTTTAATAAAAAATATTTCAGATTTTTAATACTGTTCTCCTGTTTTTGTTTATTTTTAAACTTGTTACTTTTTTATGCTTGCGCAGGGTATGGGTATTTGATGTATACCAAAAAGTTTGATATATTTACATCGAACGGAAATATCTAATTATGTAATTAAAATTTAAATAATCCAAGAATGATAATTAATCCAATTTGATAATAATGTAAATTGGAAATTTTTAGACTATTATTTGAATACAGTTTTAGAACAATGAGTTTTTTCTTTTAATGCTTTATTATCTCATTGATGCATAATATTCATTCTCAGGAATACGATAACTTTCATTATGTCATAAAAATTTAAAAGATTTGCATAGAATTCAAAATAATAATAATAATAAAGTTGTGGTGACCTGTAGCCCTTACATTAATACCTTCCGGTCTATCTGAAAACCCGACTAGATGTGTTGGAGGAACAAAATGATCAAAAGGCATTATTCCAATTCAACTGATTTATTGATTCTTATCAATGTTTAATAACAGGCACAACACAATACTATTTAAGGTATATAAACGAGAGTAGAGTGCAGAAGTGAGATATAAATACAAGCGGAGAAAATATTACAGAATTTCAACTGAATCTAAGATAGCTTAAACGCGCACATTTACAACTACGCCTCACACTAATAACCAGAATTTACTTGAAATCACAGTATCTGTTGTTTTAATGCTTCCGCTTCTTCACGGTGAATTTCAGGTACTATCCTAACTGGATGAATTGACGATGACTCCACGCTCCGTAATAGTGAATTTCAATACTTTTAACCCGCTTCTCTTTGCGCACATCAAAACGTATCAACCTAGCTTAACTTGTCAACAACTACGCGTGTCAACCCCTCGATCTCTTCACTTTACTTTAAATCACTTGACTTCTCACTTCCTCTTACTTTGCTCTCTTCAACTCGCGAAAACTGAATTTATATAATATTCCTTATTTACATAAATTACGTTTGGTTTCTCAATGAAGGTTATTTGAAATAAATATTTTGATTGAAAGGGAGAAAGAAGGAATTAGAGAGTATAAGCCCGTATAGATCCATCACAAAGTTAATTTGAATAATTTGGAAATTTAAAACATATGGTATATTTAACTAACGAAAAAAAGTTATTTTCATTTAAAATTCAGAAATTTCATTCAGATCCTTGCAAATTCTAATCAACATAGATATAAACAGCACACATGCATATATATTTGTATATGTGTGAATGTGTGGTATGTTTGTATTTCATAGTATCCTTCGCCTTAAGCATACATGCATACAAGTGACATGCAAGTTATCATGATTTTGTTTTCTTGAAAGAATTCTTTTTTTCTTCCCTGCTAAAATATAATTTCTGCTTGATACTGCTGATCTATCCTCGATACAAAATCTAACATCAGGATGTAACTGCATTAGGATGATAATTCTTATACTTGTAAAATATACCTGTTTTAATGTATTTGGGGAATCCAAAAAGTATAAAATAAAGGTATAAATAACTGAAATTATATAAAATTTTAAAATAAGACTGGGATTCAACTATATATAATGACGTTGTTTAACATTTAAAACACAATTTTAAAAATATTTTTAAGGTTTTAAAATTAGTTTTCTAATTAAAATGGTTTTCACATAATTTTTTAAGTTTCAAATCGTATGACATAAAATCGATTAAAAATCAAATTTGGCGCATAATTATTTGCATTTACCAATGTTATTTGTATTTAGGAATTTTGAAAATGCATCATATATGTTTGGAAACATGACCAATTTAGTTAATACATAAAAAATTTAATTTTAATTTAAAAATAAACATGGTATACATATATTTATTAAAAGCTGCAATAATTAAATTTTGTTTTTACCTACTTTAAAAATAATTAAAAATGTTGTTTTCAGGAATAATTTCTCAAGCTATATGAAAAGTTAATAACAGCATTTGTGCTTCAATTTAAGAAAAATAAGCAGTTAAAGAATTTGTGACAGAAACAGCTTCAGAATTTTTAGTTTTCAAGTATAAATGTTATACTTTCATAATTTTCTTTAAAAATGAGTAATTTAAAAAGGAAACTAAATTTTCAAAGTGGAACTCCTGAATATTCTCCTTTTCCGTTCAACAATTCCCAAATAGTTAGTAGCTTACTATAATAACCTTTTCAGTGTTAAAAGTTAATAGTTTGACGTCAAGCGTCATTATAATTTTGCATTTATTTTGAATATATTTATATATTGATTTCAATAACTGATTAATTAAAAAAATATTTACAGTTAAACTGACTCATAAATGATCAGCAATGTTTATAAAACTTTAATGTTAATAATGCTATAATAATATTTGTTTAAATAATTGCTTATAGGCAGAGAAGGTAATTTCCATCATATATAATACTCTTATATAATTTAATGATATATTATTAAAAAATTATAGAGTCACACATTCATTGCATGCGTACAGTAATAGTTATATTTAGTTTTAATTTTATTTTATCTTCGCTATTCTATATGAGTTTTTAGATTTATTTTTTAATTGTTTTATGCATATATTATCTCTGTCTCTCTATATATAACGTAAAATAACTTTTTGTAGTTGCTATTAATTTTAAAAGGATAAATAAAATTCAATGAGATATTTGACATGATATTTTTCCTTTAAAAAGTAAGCTATATCTATAAACTCAGATCATATTGAGATCTCAGTAACAAAATAATGCTTAATACTTGATTTCTATTAAGAGGTTAAAATTGAGGACATGAAACTCATTTTTTTAAAAATAAAAATCTCGTAACTTATGTCATTTATGAAAGTACGATTTTTTAAAAAAATTTTACTTTTTCTAGAAGATTATCTTGCCCATCTATCTAATATATGACAAGAAATTGTCTTATTAATTAATTATATCTTTTCAAGATCTTAGAATTTTGAACACATGTATATTTTTACTACGGCAATTTTGCTACAAGGAAACGTTGCAGGGATCGTTACCTCATAATACAGTCATTCAATAATTTTTTTAAGTTAAAATATGTAAACATTTATGTTATACATAAACAAAGGATTTAAATAATAGCTTTCAAAGACTAATGGAATTCTTCGTTGAATTAAATGCATCATTTATTATATTATTACCAATGAATACTTGTTTTTTTCAATGACACAATGCCCTTGTTACAATTGGTTTCTTCAATGTCACAATGTCATTGTTACAATTAGGTTTTTCCAACATCGCAATGTCCTTGTTACAATTAGTTTTTTTTTATTATCAAATAAACTCGTTGTAACAAGAAGGTTTTTTTAAAAAAATTTTCTTTAAAATATCATTTAACTAGCAATAAGTAATTGATATATTTGTTTTTTTAATTTTATTTGATACTTTTATTTCTCAATACAATAGGGGAATTATATATAATACAATTATATCACATAACAATATATCAATAGATACTTTATAATTTTGAATTGTATTGTGACAATACGATTATCTTTAAAATTATTTCATTAAAACTAATGAATTAGTATATGAAAAATTAATATGAAAGGTTTACATTACTGCTAGTGAAATCAATTGGTTAAGGTATCCGACTGGTTGCGACAACTTTTTTTTTAAAAAATGGAGATATGGGGTTTTTTTGTGATTTTTATATTTATTTGGTATATTTTAAGAAAAAAATCCTAAAATTGAAAAGAGAAAAAAAAATTATTATTATTAAAATGGGAAAAAACTGGTAAAAATTTACAAAAAATTACGTAAACGGGGCCCGCCCTGTACAAAAATTTTATAAACAAATACTCAATTTTTCAGTTTTGATATGTTACTTTGTTATTAATGTTTGAAGTGACCTTCAGGATAAGAGATATTTTAATTTTTACAAAAAATAGAGCACTTTATCTTAGTTGTTATACGAAATTGCTTAAAAAAACAGTAGTTATATTCACATAAGGGACTGTAAATTTTGTAATAATGCAGTGATTTATAAATCTGAAGATCAAAATAATTCTACTATTATACAGAACATACACAAAAAATTTCAGTAAATTATTTTAGAAACTTTTTCAGCAATCCTTGTCCCCGTTTGATTTTTTTCAAAAAAACACATTTCGTGTAAAACACATTTTAAAGTTTGAAACACTTTTTTCTAAATATTAATACTTACCTACAGGTTTAAAATTCCCCAGATTTATACGTAACACCTTCCTTTTTCTCAGATAATGCACAGCTCCTTTTTTTAAGTCCTCTGAGTTTTTTTCTCTTGTTTTTTGTAGTTGGCAATGAATGTCTCTCCGAGTCGACAATTCTTTCGTCATCAACGCTTGAATAGCCCTTCACAATGAAACAACCCATTGGGATGTGTAAATGTTCCAACACGGAAAGAATCCCTTTAGATCCATCATTGAACTGTAATACAGCTAAGAATGCGCCAAATTGTAATGTCAGAAGTTCAACAAAAGTTTCTTTTGGGATTATGCTCCACAAAACACCATTAAAACTTTCATTGGCATTTTGGGTCTTTCCATGCAAACATTTTTCGAGAAGTGATTGATCACATAAATCCATATAGGTGTTTTTCACCGTGTTCAATACAGCAGTTGGTAAGCCAGGTGCTCTATGTTTATGCAGTTTTCCTTCTTGCTTGGCCTTTTGGTATTTGCACCACGTATCGGATCCAGAAGGGCATTGTCCATGCATGGGTTTTTTGTCGGTTGAGCAGCAATGAAAAAATGCAGCAATGACTGCAGTCTGCATGTTAGACAAATTGCCGACATTACTTCGAATAGCAATTCCAAAATAATTTTGAAGTGTGTCGATAAATTTGTCGGTCAATTTGCCTTTCCCACCTAAACCTTTTGTGGATTTCTTCAGCTTTCGTAAACGAGAGCCAACTCTCTTCTGCACATGTCCTATGCACTCATATTTAGTTATGCTCTCAATACCATACATGTCTTTCACATTATTGAACGCCTTTGAATCCCCATCTCCGTAGTAAGATGTATATCGAAGACTGCGGTTTGCTTCAGACCTTTCAAAAATCCTATAAGCACCGACAGTTTCCATATTAGAAGCTGATCCTTTGTGATTTTTACAAAAATGTGACACTACGCATTTTTTGGAGGGTCCCGATGTTTTTTCGTTTTTTGTACACACTCGACAATATTGACTGAGCACTTCAATGTCTAATATTTTACCAGAGTCCACAGAAATTGCCGAAACACATCCATTCAGTGAAGAGTAGCCACGTTTTTGCCATGTACCATCTACACTAACGCCACACTCATTTGAACATTCCGCAATGGATTTTGCTGACTCCAACATAGAACTGTTTGCAGCTTGTGACGTAGCATGCAGCAACTTAATTTCATGTTGTCTGTATGTACATTTTGAAAGATAAGGAATATTCAGCATACTGAACAGTTTCTTTCCAGCTGAAAATCCTTTGCCAATAACTCTCATTCCAAAGACGAGAAGAAGGTTTACTGTATTTAAATTATTCACCTTTGATGTAGAAGTGAATCCTTTTGAAAATGAACATTTCTTACACTTGAGACACAAATTTGACTGCAAACCAAGTCTTGAGTCTTCAACCAAGTACAGTTCTTGATCAAAACAAACAGGGCAAGAAAGAAGAGAGAATATTGATACCAGTATTTCGATGTCGAAAATTCTATTACCAGAAAGAGTTCCAGTATCAACATTAAATAAAGTGTCGCTTAATCCTCTTCCCAATTTTTCTGTACTAATACTTGCATCACTAACTTTCTTTTGAGCAGTGCGGAAATTACCATTAAACTTTCGATTCTTTGGACGTATTTTTCATCCATGTCCCATGGCAGATATTTGAAGAATAATTAAAAAGCAGTTTTATCAAATACGAAAATCAAAATGAACCTGTTTCAGTAAAAACTAGAATGAAAAAAGTTAGCAGTGATATCGAACGTTAAGAAGTAAATAAACAAATATCCTGAAATTGCCAGATTTGAAAACTCCTTTTATAAAAAAAATAATAAGTGAGGCTTCTTAATAACGTTAAACAAAATATTAAAATATACTTTACTTTAAAATATATTTTTGAAAAAGTGGAAAGAAACCAAAAAAAGTTTCAGTTTTGGTTTCAGAATGCCACTTCCGGTCGGCAGTTACCAACTGGAAGTGTCATCTGCTTGTACTAAAACAGTTGTAACTTTTGTTCTAGTGAACGAAAAATAAAAAACTTGGTAGTTTTATAAAGCTAATAAGTTGGTCTACAAAATAGAATCATAAAATTTTTTTGTCAATATTTGACCAAATCCCCGATTTTAGGGTAGTCGGATACCTTAAAACGTAATGTATTCTATATTTTGTATAAATCAAATAAATTTTTGTACATTAGTTACAACTTTATAAGACTTTCATCAATTTTTGACTTACGATTTATTTTAGACTCTTTATAAATGAAGATACTTGTTACTGGATGCGTGAGATAGTTCTTTAATAAAATTATTATTTAAATAGCTTTTTTCAGTACATCCTAATTTTATAAATTTTATTTTTATTTTGTAGATGTATGCTGCAGGAATTAAAATAAGGGGCTCATATTTAAGGCTATATTTTTTCGTATTTTATAATTTTACTTAAATTAATTAATATAAATTACTTCCATACATTTGTTGGTTATTTCCTTCTGTTGAAAATCAAATATGAAATCCAAGTAATATTTGAACTGCTTTTATAAATATATCACTCTCATCAAAATAACAAAATATAATAAACATTTAAAAATACACTCGGCAGCTTTTTGGCAAAAGAAGAAAAAGGAATTTAAATAATTATTACACCTTTTTTTGCATAGTTTTTCAATTCGGCAGGCATCCAAAAACGTTAAATACGTTCCAACATTCTGAAAAAGAGAAACACCCATAAGACAGGCAGGAAGGCAATTTCCAATAAGAAAAAGGTCTGCATATTTAAGTGAGCAGATTGTTTGTATCGATTCTGGAGGAAAGAAACGAATAAATTGTGTCCATTAATCAATATAAAAGCTCTGATCTCATTTCATTTATATATTCTGGAAAACAAAAGTAATCAGAAAAGGAGGAAAAATGGCAACACAAAGTAGAAATTTCCAGATGCTGAACACCGATAGAAGCCCGTGCTTTTGGAAATTTTCTCTTTTAAGACGATGAGGATAAAGAAAAAAAAAAGTACAATAAAAAAGTGACAATATCGAGTCATCTTGTATGCAGCGGACGTCGTTTGAAAGTGAAATTTTTACAAACTGTCAAATGTGGCAATTTCATCGCCTTCTTCTGTTTAAAGTATTTAGGCCGTTCTGTTTTTCTGTATATTGATTAGGTAAGGGGAGGGCTTGAATTGCTTCACTAAGCTAAGCATGTATCGCCATATTTGGCCACAATTGCTTCAAAACATTCCTTTCAAATTCAAGTTCCAACATTCAATTTACAAAGTTTCGAGAAATCATAAAGTTTTATAGACACGTATGGTACATAAAAATTTAAGTAAATTGTATCCAATAAGATTTCCATATCCTTTTATTTTATAAGTTTGGTTTATCAAACACATTTTTTATTTACTCTTACATCAAACAGAGTACCTACAGTATTTCTTAAGATTTACTACAGCATTTTGCAGATATATTTACAGAAATAAAACAACAGTTTTCTCAAAAAATATTGTGTTTTAAAGAGTCTTTTGGGGTGAATAGAGGATCGCAAGTGTAGTATAAAAGGCATTTAAATAAAATTTGCTTTCTTCATCTTTGTATCAAAAATGATGCTGAAAATGGATGGAAACAAATAAATAACTACTCAGAAAAAAATTATTTTTTAAAAAATGGGATTCATGATTATGAAATAATGGGTATTTTATATCATCTTCTTTTTTAGAACGTTTGGAGGGCTTCTGTAAAAGGAGAAAAATAAAAAGAAACATTACATGATTACCGTAGCGAATTATTAGTCATGTGTTATAAAGCCTGTGCTATAAATTTTAAATTTAAGCTACAATTTTGTTGAAGGCTTTATTGATTTTTTATAATATAATTAAAACATCTTAAATAAATATAATATTTATGATAAATTAAGAATTAAGTTAATGTTGACCAGAAAGAAAGTTTATTGCGTAATATTTTATTAATTATAAAAACTCATATTTATATCAATAAAGCAATGAAAAAATGAAGAAAATTATGTTTTCAAATAAATAAAGGAAATGAAGAACCATTATCCGTAAATCAAGCAAGTAATCCTGAACCCTGTCTCTACGCAAAAAGGTTAACGACGGAATTAAATTTTAGTTCATAGAATAATTAAATCTCGAAAACATTGCTTATTTCCCTTAAAAATTATTCCTAATTTGAAAAATTTATTTTAAAAAATATCCTTCTAAAACAGAGAAATATTTGAAAAACTTATAAATCAAGCCAATTTCTTACTTTTTTGAAAAAGTTCTTGGATTAAATGTACGGTATTAAAACATTGATATTAAGCAAAAGAAATAAATAAACTTCATGAAATTTTGAACTAAATTCGATGTATACCCAGTATTAAGTTTCATTTTTTTCACTATCTTATAATAAAAGATCATCTTAGCATCATCCTTATTTTGCTCAATTTTCTTTTATGAGCATAAACCGAGGACAACGTTATTCCCTGCTTGGAGTCTGGTAAAAAGTTATGGTTACCAGTTTGCCCCTATGCCTTTAGCTTCTATCTGAAAATCCTTCATCTACTTATAGAATAATAGTATTACTACGTATCGAATCCAACTAAATGTTCTCTTACGGGCATTTAAAGAGTGACGTACCAGTTCAGGCAACCAATTTTTTCATTTAGTAACAGCGTCTAAAAATTCCGAGATCTGTCTGCTATCACCCTTTACATAACATACAAAATATACCCCTTGCATAATTTTTTTTAAAAAATTGCTGCCATTTCATGTGTTTATTAAAATTGTTAGCCAGTTACTAAACTGGCTTCCAATGGCTAACTGAAATCCTTTGATACTTGTTTAAGTGATCCAAAATGGCGCAGGAGTGTTTCGCGTTTGCTGTACATCGGCAAAGATCGTGCAAGGAAGAAGCGATTCCAAAGTTTTCGGTAATCACGAAGAATGTTCCAGAAGCGATAAGTAGCGAGCGTTCTGTATTACAGAACAAGGCAGGTAATTCGCATGCAACGGGCATAATGTAACGGATTTGTTACAAATCATCGCAGCTCGTGGCAATTTCGACGCTCGATTTTATCGCCCCGGCACCTTTAACTCCGCACCAGTCCGGGTGTCTCTCTTTTATTGGAAATTTTCTTGCTTTTTCACTACCCCCTTTTTATATGGGGGAAGAAATATGCGAGGATGGTTTTTATTGTGCATTTTTAGAAGCATCCACCGTCCAGATCGATCCCCGTTCTCTTGCTATCCTATTTCAGAACAGGGAAGAATAATCGAAACACACAACTGGTTTTTTCTTCCTTGCCTAGTAATTACTTATTTGACGATATCAAAGCAGACATGAGAGTGTCTGCTAAGGTATGGGAAGAAAAGTTTATCAATATTTAGTTTTTGAAATAAACCACAAAAAAATGACTCGTTTCTACTTGAATCTAGTTATTTTTTTTAATTTAAATTTTATTTTTTGAACCTTCTCTTAACCAACTTCAACTTCTGTTAATCCCTAAATAGAACTCTACATCCATTCTAACTTAATCCTACTGCAATTTGATATTGTAGCTTTAATTAATTAATTAATAACTATTCAGTTAATATATATATAGTCAGTTAAATTTACAAACACATAAATTACTTTTGGGGACTCAGGTTAAGATAAATAATGCAATTAATATTTTTACATGATTTAAAATTATCGCATTTATTTTTCAACATACTTAAGTAAACTATCAATCCTGTGAAAAAGTAAAGCAATTTTTATACGATATTGGTAAATATACAGAAAAGTTCAGTACAATGAAATATGAATGAATTTTCAGTAAATTGAATGTTTGCCTTTTTTCAGATTCGTAAATCTGTGCGAGGTTTCAATGCAAATTAATATCTGGGTTTAATCAATAAAAATTTAGAAAATAATAAAAATTATAAACTTCGTTGCACGAAATTTTTTTTAGAAATTGCTTAAATAAGTACTTAAAAATAATACTCGATATTTATTGTGAATTTAAAATTAGTTTTAACGTTATTTTTTACAAAAATGCTTTAATGTGTCAACTTTATTAAATTAAATATTTTAAATTAACATATTTCGAATTCTTAAAAATTCAACTATATTTTTATCTACTTATCATTGAGCAATGAAAACAATTTGATTTAAAAAAGCAGTTTCTTTTTTAATTATTTTTTATTCATTTAAAAATGCAGTTTAAATTATTTAAAGGTGGTATCTATATAGTGGAATAACCGTCAGTCTTTTATAGCTTATTTCTAGTTAAAAGGCATGTTTTTAATACTATATTGTATTTTTAGGCACGTGACTTTTCTTCTTTTTATTCTATTTAAATTAGTCGATTATTTCATAGCAAATTCAATTCTTAATTTCACTTGTAGGATTTGAGAAAAGTTAGTATCTTAGTTGGTTAGTATCTTAATTGCATACTTGTATAAAATTATATTTTACTTGATCTTGCTTTAAACTGTTGTAGATGCTTCTCATTATAATTTCTGAGATTTGTACGTTCCAATTGTCTAACTGAATTTAAAGAAACCGTTAAATATACATACATATTAAATCCGAAAATGGATATTGTAGTAATTGATCCTCCTTTGAACGCATTCACGCACATATTATGACGTGTGAATTTATGTTCGTAAAAATATGGTATATAGTACCTGAATAAATCTAAATTAATTCTACTGATAATCTGCTTAACATTAAACTTGTATCATGAGTTTGAATGTGACATGACATAAAATGATAATCATCTGAAACAGAGAAACTTAGTATTATTTTATAATACTCAGGACTTAAATAAGTAAAAAAAAAACACTTAATACTATTATACTTTCAATACTTTAAGAATCAGACCATAGAAGTAAAACGAAACTCTTGTGGATCCAGGGACGTTGAGGTGTAGCTGGTAATGTGGAAGCAGACCACTTTAAAAAGCAGGGGATCTTCTATCCAACAAACATCGAGAAAAGTTGTCCCTTTTATCATCATCAAGCGTCTAATTAAGAAACAAATAAAGGATATTTCACTTTAAAAATCAATACAAAGAGAAAAATTCCTAAAATATCTGGTGGAATAATCTCTAAGATATCCCATTGTGACCCAGACGAAAACCAGTTGCTGAGTTTCGCCTGGGTACTGGACACGACTGCTTCCTCAAACATCTTCATTGATTTCATATTGTAAAAGCTAATTTCTGTACATTCTGCAATCTATAAGAAGAGGAAGAGAGAGACAAACTTTTTCGCTGACCAGCACTAGAGGATACCTCTTTGTGCGACCGTTAATGCTACGCAAGGAATTTATTGGGTTCATAGACTTTTCTTGCTATGCCTATTATGTACTGGTTAGTTTGCGTGTAAATTTTTCCTTCCCTTTTGTGATGAGTGGTGTTCTGTAACCTTGGTAATTCGAAAAAAAAATTGAATGGATTAAATATGGTACAAATTATTTAGCTTATTTTTAATAATAAAAGTCAAAACGGGACTTATTTTTTCATTTTTCAAAACATGGCATCCAAAAAAATACTTATTTCTCCGCAGAGATAATAAGCTTTAAATAAAATACGAATAAAAAAAAAATCTAAGTATGCGGAAGCATCATTCAAAAGGCGAAGGAAGACATAGAGTCATCTTCGCGAAATATATAGAGAGCCTCTTAACCATGACTTTTCCAATAACGTCCTTACCTTTTACCTGTAAGAAGCGCGGTGGAAAAGAAAGGAATTCTAGGCGTTTTTATCACTTAATCGAAAAATAAGATTAAGCTGCTTTATTTCGCCGCTCCCCCGCCATCCGGGGTATAAAGAAAATCGAAGCCTTACGATGAAAATTCCTTCTTCCGCAATTCAAATCGGTCCCGCCATCACGTATGCCTGCTTCCAATAGGTAAGCGAATGCGTAAAGAAGGATAGATATTTTTTATACGAGTTCCTATCTTTTGTAGGAGGCCTATATACAAGGGGTAGACGTTTTATGTTCTTTCTTAGAGATCGATCGAAACGGTGATTCAGAATATATCTATTTCTTTTTCCCTAGCTAGAATCCCAATACTTTGCTCTTTATGTTTTCAGTATACATAGAAAGATTGGGAAAGATAGATACCTTTATAGTGGGGTCGAAAACAAATAATGCAATGTACGTGAAGAGTTAATATATTTTCTAGTGATATTTGTTAAATCAGTTTAGGGCCAAAACAATCGTTATTTTAGTTTAGGTGTTGCCGCTAAAGTGCAGAAATTAGTTAATCTGCTCATTAGCTAGATGATCCGCATATTAAAAGGGAAGATTAATTAAAGTGTGGAAAATTGTTTCAATTCTCAAATTAACCAGGTAATCTGTGAATTACATAGATAAACAGCACAATTCGATTAGGCACTCTTTAAAGTGAAAATGAGAGTTTTGGTGTAACAACAGCATCATTTCTACGCTTTCTTTGATGTTTATTTATTTTTTGATATCTTAAAATTCAAGTTTATACGATCAAACAATCAACACATTAGTTGATACAATCAATCATCCATCAACTGAAAAGTTACAATACAAGAAATCAAACGGTTTAAAATTGTATTACAATTAAGGAAGTTGACATAATGTAATTTTTTCATTTTCTAATATCTAAAAAATTACGTTGATACAATGAACCAAACAACAAATTAGTTGATAGAATCAATCTTCAAAGAATTCTTGAACAATCTATGTTAATGTGCAACCATACTTTGTAATATTGGAATTTTTAACATTTAATTTTTTAACAGAAGATCCTGGTCGTCGTAATTAAATTTATTATAAATTAATTCGAAGAGTATTTTATCGAACACATGTATATCGAATACATGTCAATCCAAATTCCACAGAAAGAAAATGAGAAAAACTAACTTTTGAACTTTAACAATACAAAATCCGTTAACGTGAGGAATACCCACTTAAAATGTGGACAACCCTGGATTCCACACTTTAATGGAGCAAATCAGTTCATCTGCATATTAATGGCTTTCGAGCTTTAACGGTAACAAGTGTATAGTTTAGCAGTGAATTAATGTACCGTAGAACATGCACCTATACTTTCAAACTGCATTTTAAAAAAAAAGCTAGGAATATTCGCCGTATAATGAACACCCTTCTTTATGAGAAAACCTGAAATATTCACTTGCAACGTTCTTATATTTTGAGGTCTTGATATAGAGTATGAGTAGATATATAAAACAAACATGGCATGAAAATAATCCTTACGTAATTAAAAATTTCATTAAAAAAGCTGTAGTACATGTTAGAATCTAGATGGAACGAAACATGATTACTTATTTATCGATCAGAATAATAGCGAAAGCGAAAAGTTAAAACAAAACTTAATGGTATACCATAAGATGTAACGGAATATAACAAATTTTTATGTCATTCAATTATGAAATAAATCCACAAACTTGTCTCATTTCATTTAAATATAAACTATATGTATATATATATGAAGTACATATCGCCAAGAAGATCTTTTGATAATTATTAACTATTATGTATATGATGTGCAATGACGCACACAGGCATTTTTCAAGGGAAGGGGGGGGGGGTTCAGGGTCGATGGTCCACCAATCTCGTGTCATGCTTCAATGCACTGACGAATATACCGTTGCGAATTTTGTAAAATAGTGTAAATAATCTATATTTGGATGCGTAATGCATTTAAATAACTCTGTTATATTATGTTAAAACTGTAATATTCACAAGCAGTGTAATATTCACAAGCGTTATAGTGGCGATTCAATGGGAACTTGGCGAAATCTTGGCAATAGAGACCAGTAAACATCATTTTTGGCGACCAACTTTGGCAACTTTGGCGATCATGTTGGTGACCATTTTTGGCGAGTTCGGGACTCTCTAGATTCTTCTAGAAATTAGTGGAGAAATCCACCAATTTCACGATCTATGACTCAAGCGCATCTTTCTCGAAGTTTCGGCCAAGACTATAAATAGAGCGATACTCGCCGTAACAGTCAGTCTGCTTTTGACTAGTGATTAGTAAACTTGCCTTGACCGTGAGAACTAGTGATTAGCGTGGCTGTTCAATATTACGAGCCGTCCTTGTGGATAATCTTGTGGAGCGTGTATCTTAGACACTGATAATTGTATCTGAGAGCTGTTGAAGGTGTGAAATTCTTTTGATATTTATCCTACGAATTTAGCTGTTGAATCCTGTATTTTAAGGATTGATTTACGTCAATAAATACTCATCGCTCTTAAAGAGAATTGCCTTGTTGCTTATACAACTGATCTTGCATAAAATCCTCGAACCTCGATCAACGTAACAATACTCTTTTGATTTTGTCGATTGTTCGGAACAAAAAGAAAGCAAAAAATAAATTATTGAATAATTAATTAACAATAATTAATAAAATTAAATATTAATTAACAATAATTAATAAAATTAAATATTAATTAACAATAATTAATAAAATTAAATATTAATTAACAATAATTAATAAAATTAAATATTAATTAACAATAATTAATAAAATTAAATATTAACAACCAATATTTAATAAAATTAAATATTAATTAACAATAATTAATAAAATTAAATATTAATTAACAATAATTAATAAAATCAAATATTAATAACCAATATTTAATGAAATTTTACGTACTATATTTTGAATTATAATCAATCGAAAAAAAATCAAGGGGGATGCCGTGGCATCACTGATGCCGTGGCATACTTGAGGTGTCTTGGTACTTTTGAATACACATTTATTTGATGTAGAAGAACATTTTACTTAAACAGCAAACATACACGCCCAACACAGAAGAAAAGACGATGGACAAAAACAAAAAGCTGCTGGTTACATGACGAAGGGCAAAAAGCAGGTGAATTTTCTCTTGAAACGAGAGTTTTCATAGGAAGCGGCAACCGGAAATTCCAAAATCCACATTACAGTGGTGGCAAAAAGTCCTTATCACACTCATTTTTTAGCGTAATTTTTGTGTTTGACTGTGAAATTATCGCACTATCTGAAATATTGTTATTGATTTTAATGTATTTTTTATGCTGATTTCAAATCTACTACTAGTTTCTTAATGACTAAAATATTTTTTGTAGTAAAGCTGCCTGAACACAATAATGTGAAATATGTGCAGAATAAAACAATATAGAATAACATAATATGCAAAGAAAAATAACACGAAAATTGACAAATGCAGTATATTTAATAAGCATTTTGAAAATTACATTGTTGTCACATGTTAGAAAATCAATATTTTATGGGTCAGCCGTTTGCTTTAATTACGGCTCAACATATTTTTGGCATGGAATGCACCAATTTCAAAAGAAGATCTTTCGTGACAATATGGTTGAAGGAAAATATTAAAGCTTCAATTAATTCACGTTTGTTTGAAGGTTTTTCTTTGAAATTTCATAACCAATTTTAAACCTTAAATTCTCTATCGGATTAAGGTCGGGAGACTGTCCTGGCCAGTTCATTCTATTCACAGTATGGTCTTTCAACCATTTCTGGACTACCGTTGCACGATAACAAGGGGCGTTATCGTCCTGAAAAATCCATGACTGATTCGCAAAAAGAATTCTCGCAGTTGGTAGCAATTTATTTTGTAGTATTTCAATGTAATCCATGGCTTTCACTGTTCCGCTAACGATGTGAAGTCTTCCAACACCATGAGAAGACATGCAACCCCATACTACCACTTTTGTCGGGTACTTTACTGTGGGCTTCAGACACTGAGGGCTGAATTCCTCATGAGTGCGTCGTCTTACATAGGCACTACTTTGGTTGCCAGAAATACAAAACTGACTCTCGTCCCTAAATATTACCTTTTCCCAGTCTTTAATAGTCCATAATGAATGTTCCCTTGCCCACGTCAATCGCCTCTTGCGTTGAAATTCAGTCAGTAATGGTTTTGGGCTCGCTTTACAGCCTCGTAACCCAATTTCCAGCAGTCTTCCTCTAACAGTTCTTGGGCACACACTCACATTTGATGTCATTGTTTCAAAATTTGCGAGGAATTAAACTTTCTGTTTGAAAGTGAAATTCTGTGCAATAACCTGTCTTCACGTAAAGATGTTTTTCTTGGTCGTCCTGATCGCCCCCTGTCCGCAATAAAATTTGTTTCAGAAAATCTTTTCAAAGTTCTCACAACAGTAGAAAGGCCACATGGTACTTTAGCAGCAATTTGGCGCATAGAATAACCTTCTTCCTTCAAATGTATTATTTTGTACATTTTATTCTCAGGCATATATGAAAATTTTGCCATATTTCCAATATTTTCCGCAAACGCACTTCAAATTGCTTTCAATACACTATTTTCCACAAGCACACACACACAACTGCATTCAATACAATAAACCACGTTTCACCTTTTTCTTTCAACCCTTTATCGCTACTGCTCTCTGATTGGTTGAAATAACGGAGCATTTCATTGGTGGAAAACACACTCACTCATTCTTAGAGTGACCTTGTGCTTTCTTGTTAAGGTTTTTTCAACATATCAATGAGACTATTTACTTTAGATGAAATCTGCAAACAGATTTAAAATCAGGATGAAAAAATACATTAAAATCAATAACAATATTTAAGATAGTGCGATAATTTCACAACGAAAAATGAAGTCAAACACAAAAATTTCGCTAAAAAATTAGTGTGTTCAGGACTTTTTGCCATTACTGTATATGGACAGAGAAGTGCGAAATTGATTGACAAGATTGTGGTGAAAAGTATCATACAATCATGACTTACTTAAAATACGCTGAGCTGTTAATTTTTAAAAGATAAAGATGTGATTTTTTTCCGTTAGGTGGGTAAACTATTTAATTATTTATATGTGAGTCCTGAAGGGTCAAGACCACTAAAAATTAAAGAATTGTTTAGATAAAATTAAAGGGAATTATTACAATATGTACATATATGTGAAAATAGACTTTTTTATATGCATCTTAAGTCACGTAACTCTCATTTTAAAACTCTCATTTTTACATTCGGCGTATAATGCGCACCTGTATATTTCGATTATATTTTTTGAGTTAAAAGTGTGCGTTATACGAATTATTATACGTTAATAAAAAATTCCCGATATTTGAAAATATATTTTCACACGTGTTTTATTTTTGTAATGATATAAAAGAAATAAAAGGACAACTATATACATATGTGCATGTTTTAAATACATTTTTGTTTGATATATGTATTTATTTACAGCTCACATTCTTAATGAATTGTAGAAAAAAACCTTACTAGCATTGGTAGTCACAAGGAATTGCACTCTTGCTAAAAAAAATTCGTATTCTTAATTAATCAATCTTCAAGATACCTTTACAAAAGCTTGTTTAAGTTAAGGCTCGTTAGATACTTATTTTTATTACTCTATTTCATTACAAAAAAATACTATTGTTTCGTAATGAAATAAACTGTTATTTTTGGATCCACATTTCCAGTGTGATGGAGTATTCCTAAATGTATAAATGGGCGTCTCATCTCTGCCAGACATCTCGTAAAAATGTCACGATCCTTTATTGGGTGCGCGGTCCATGTAATTCAATGATTGAGCATATAAACGTGGATACCCTCGCCTCGTTTGGGTCGGCTTTGTAACTTAATTACCAGGAGCATCTGGTCACTGTAGGCCATCCCGTGAGTGTACTCATGCACTCACTACACTTAGAGAAGGGCATCTGTGGTGGTGGTTGAAAAATGATGCGTCCCTTTCTGTTTTTCATTAGATTCTTTTTATCAGTTCCAATAGCTTAACATATCTATAGATAGTACTAAGTATCACATAGTATTTTATAGACATTTTTCTTGGCATTAGGTTATTGAATAAGTTATTTAACTATAATGAAATAACGTTTTCACACAATAAGATAAAAACTCTGAATTACGCGATTTCTTTAAACTTATTTGATTTTCCGAAATACCTATAAAACATAGGGCAAAAAATGAAATTTAGAAAAACGTCTAAAAATTATAAGTTAAAATGTATACAAGTATAAGTTGGTATACATTCATATATGTACATGTGTATATTAATTGCAACAAAGCTACTGTTTTCTTTTCAGTAACTCTTTTTGTATTTCTTTCGATACATGAATTTTATTTTTCCTGAAAGTAATAACAGTAGTAATATAGAACAATTCATCCAAATATTAAAATAACTAAACAATGGAGCAAAAATAACAATTTGGAAAGTGAAACAGATGCTGAAATTTCAAGAATTTTCTTGTTTTCTCTTGGTTAAAGTATTCTTATTCATAAATAATATCTCATTAAAACTTCTCTTAAAGACAATTTTGAAGAAAATTACAATCTGATATATTGTAATTGCGAGGTATAGTTACATACTCTATTGATAGAACGAAGAAAAAAAAGCAGAACACGTTTTGGTAAGGGTTATTTATTCTTGAGCAACTTTATCTCCTATTTTCTCAGGCTTCCAAATCCATCTGCAGAACAAATTGAAAGGCAATTCTTCTTTCGTGGTACTGACAAGTAAATAACCCATCCATTTCGTCAGCATATTTCCCATCAGAGCCTCTTCGAGAGTCTATTTTCTCTGTGAGCGACAACAAACGTCCACCTTGTAAGGCGCTTACAATACAAAATTCTTACTTCACTGGCTGAATTCGCTTTGGCGAAAAACTCAACTTCCATTTGCTATTACATTGTCGATCGCTAAAGCCATCAGTGTTAACACTCTCTTCACCTTTGGAATAAAGTACTCGGCAGTGGCGGAAAAAAATAACTGTGGTCTCCAAGGAATTCTCCTTTTCTCAACCTAATGAAACTCTCTGTAGAACAGATGACTTTCCTAACTCCTCCCGAGTAGCTGGATGGAAAGAAAAGAAGAGTGACAGATGAGGTGTGTGAATGAAGGATTTGAGGCAAAAGCTGTGATTGATTTTAAAGGAACAAGAAAGGAACAAGATGAGTTCTTCCAGCGCGGACAACTTTTCTTGTGTCCTCTGGAAATTAATTACTTCTCTTGGTGGTAAAAGGTGCCGCTTTCGCCAAGACCGTCTAGCTTAAGTATCTGTTTCATTCAAGACCTTAATGGTATTGAACTGATGCATGAAGTAATTTGAGAGAGAGGAGGCAATTAAAAAGTGTAGGAAAAGATACATTTAGAGAACAGAGTGTTAATATCAGTTGGAAACAAGAAAGGGGGTTTCGTGTCTTGAGAGGTTTATTCCTCAGAAAGCAGTTGGATCAAAAATATCTGCGTACTAGGGTTGTTTTCTGAAATGTTTCATTTAATTTATAAAGAATGTTTACATGCTTGACTATTACTGTAATTCGTAGGAACTGTATTAGAAATATTTTCAAATTAATATTATTTATTGTTTCTAACTAGATAAAAGGCACGACAACAACAACTAGATAAAAGGAAACTTTTAAATGTCAAAAAAATGCGTGCATATTTTTATATAAAATTTCTTTCTTTTCTACACTTGTTTTTTAAGAAAATTTTTGCAATTATTCTAAATTAAAATCGTTTTATATGTTCTTAATTTTTATGGATAATTGTTCGACCTACAAACAGTATTTTTTAAATTCTTTCCTACATCAATTGACCTTTTGAATGAATGATCAATAATTTGCTAATTTGTTTGCTACTTTTTAGTGTTGCTCTTTTTAATAAAATAAAATAAAATTGTAAGTTTATATAAATAAAATCATCATTAAAAATTTGCTTCTGAAGCATCATTTAAGCATTGGAAGTTGACTTAAAAGATAATATTGTACTTTCAGTTTCGGAGCAATAAAACTCTTTAATATCTTAGAACATATGTTTTAAGGGCTGGATTGCATTGCTGGCAGTCTTTTAAACCTGTATATAGTGTTTATTTATATTAAAATCCCCCCCCCCCCTAAAAAAGTTAGCTTTTGTAACGAAAACGTAATGTGATGCTTCTGTTAATATCAAGACATTTTGTTGATTCATAAGAGTTTATAAGGAAAAATACATTTGTTTAGGCATTTTTTTCCTTGTAGCAATATCAATATCAAGCATCTTTTAAGATGTATTCTAATGATGAATTCATTTTGAATTTTGGAAGAAGACCACACAGACTCTCAATGAATTTCTCCGGGATTCGTTCTAATATAGAAAATTGCATGTTATTTTCACATTTCGGTCGAGTTTTGAAACCCCTTAAAATCCTTCCTCAAACCCATCAATAGGTGCCCCACCTAGTATGGTGGTTATGACACTCGGCTTGTAATCGAATGGGCTCGGGTTCGAATCCTGAATGGGGCGTAAATATATCTTAAAGAAAAAAATTTTTTAACATTTATAAACCTCGTGCACCACGCAATGTATAACACGGGGGTATACAACACAGACAGAAGAAAGGATTACAACACAAACATCCATGCCTTCTCCGGGATTCGAACCCAGTCCCTACGGCACCGCAGTCATCTTCACTATACCGGATGGGCGGCTGGATATATCTTTGGGAAAAGAAGTCGGACTTTCGCCTGAAATGGATTCCCGTCTCGAATGGAAAGCAGCACATCCCTTCTGCTACATGCTGGGGTCATCGTTTGTAATAAAAATCTGTATTCTTCTGTGTTTGTACTGTATGTGTCCGTTCATCTATCTCTCGACTTTCGTATGTATCCCAGTATGAAACACAAGGCAGCAACAACAACCCATAAATATCAGGTAAAATCTTCGGTTTGAGATTACTGAAAGTGATGGTTATCATAATTCAAACTTTTACATCTAATCCGGCCCGAATAAAAATTTTGAACCTACACTTTAATAAAGAACTCAAATGAGGAATTTTTTGAGTAGGTCATTTAGAGTCGAGGTGTTGACAGTGTCCAGGGTATCGGCCACTCTCAGATGTGTGAGTTATAAATGCGGTGTTGAAACTCGGAAGGCGACACACGGGCACGCGACCCATTCATCAAGGCATCGCAGATTGGGGTAAAGGAAATCTGAGGCAGCGATTTGCATAGTGGGGATGCGTGCAGGTAAATGGTTGCATTAATAGGATGTCCGTCCAATGGCTTAATAGCAGTATCGTGATTTAGAAGGAAACACGAAATGCGTTTAAATACAAGAACCCATTTCGTGGACAGGTGTGAGGAACGCCTACAAGGCACTCCCATGGCACGGTCTTGGACGGAGTGGATTATACAGACTCCGAATGCAGAACATATTTCCACAGCCATCTTGGGTCCTCATGAGAAATCGTAATGCACAGGATTATTATAAGGAGAAGACATGGTTAAAAATTTTATTTTGTTTTGAATCAAAGCAAAACATTTCAAAAGTTGGGAAAGATTGTTTATAGTGCTAAATATTGTTAAGTGTAAAATTCATAAAATTGTTCTGCTTAAACATTGCTAAAACGTTTTTTCATCCGACTAAATTCGGAACTGAGGTTTTGAAAAAGCTTCTAAAAATGAATAATTTGTTTGATATTCAGTGTCACTTAAACTAAAATATACGTATAAAATAGTTTTTAGAGAAGTATTATTATGAAAATTATTTATATATAAATGGATTTTTTTTTGGCAAAAGGAAAAGAAGAAAGAATGACAAATTTTCAAAATATTCTCTTTGGAGGGAAAAAATACTTCTGTAATATTAATATTTTGATTAGATGTACCCAAGACTTATACCTAAGACTAAGAGCAGGAACTAGGACTTGAAAAATTCACATTATTTTCAGTTATTATCAAATGAAATAATAACCAGTGTTTTTGTTAAAATTTTTGTATTCTGATATATTAATATATATATAAATATAGTATAGTATAGTATAATAAGATAAGATAAAATAATAAGTGCTAAACTTGCGTTCCAAATGATAAACCTAAGAAAATCCTAGTTCAGGCTCTGTACAAAGTCTTAGCTGTATATAAGAAAATATGATTACTATACAAGCATTTTTCATAAAAGAAAATGTTTTGAAAGTGTCACTCCTTCTTCTCTCTCTCTCATTCCCCCCCCAAGAAATTGCATTTAAATAATCCTTTGCTGTAGTAAGCTAATTTTAAATGTATATTCTAATTCACAGGACACTAAATATGAAAAAAAATTATTCATTTAAATGCTCTTTCAAAATCATGAATACCTTAAATAAGTTCTTGAAAAGTATCCAAAATATATCTTCAGGTAGAAAAATGTAAAATTTTTATACAAAATTCGTATAGTAGCATTGCATGCACATATTTTAATCATCCTATTTTATTTAAATTTGAAAAACATTGAATTAATCCACAATTATTCATTCTAGTGAATATGTTTCTTACCTTAATGTTAAACTATAAGAGATAATGTATGGAATACATTCTACATGCAGAAGAATGAACTGGCTCGAATAAAATTACATATATATGCTATAATATTTTGCAGCATATACAAAAAGACAAAATGTGATAAAAATCCAGCAAAAAAATTTCCCTTTCTTCGTTATGATTTTTTTTTCTTAGTGATTTAAAGTTTTTTACAATAAAATTATACATTGGTGCATTCTCAAAATCCTTCAAAGTTGGGGTGTACGACTTGATCAAAAATATTCCGGCATTAATTACATTAAGATCTGAGATCGTACCTGATGAAAATTTTATCCAAAAAACAAAACAAAAAAGAATCATGACTGAAACATTAAATTAAAATAATGCTTTTTATTTTACAAATTTTTAAGACCAAATATGGCGAAAGAAATGCTAAAAAATTCTAGCGCTCTGAGAGTTCCAGTTAGTCATGAATTCTAGTCATGACATCTGAAAACACAAGTTTTCCAGCCTCTTTTCCTTATTACCATTCCGCCTATTCATGTTTTAGTACATTTTTGCTTTTGTCCTTTTTTCTAAAAAAACACATCTGTCGTTTTCTAATTGCAAATGAGACACTGAATTATGCTAAACAGTAGGCGAGATCTTTTCCTTTCTTGAGAAAAAAGAAAAAGTAGTCCAAAGTTTTATTGCGATAATTGAAACATAGTTTCTTTTGACTTTAATGGGAATGATGCCATTAATTTAAGTACTTTTACGTTTTGAAAAGGTTTAATATGAAAGCATTTTGCATTTTACTATAAAAAATATTAAAAGCGCAAGTAAAGAGGCAAAAAATGCATTTATTTCTTAGTTTTAGTGAATATATGAGAATTCATATGAGATTTTATCGCAGCATGTCTTCATGAATTAATGTGTTGTTATCAAAACATAATTATTATGGAATTAATTAAAACACTGTTTAGTTTAAATTTACATAGAATTTATTTTATGTATACTATTCATTTCGAAAGATAAAAAAGCATATCACGAGTTATTAAATATATTTATTCGTATATTAACAAGAAAAACTAAGGAATGTATAATAATTATTTTTGTAAACAACTAATTGCAATTAGAGTAATTACCTAACGCATTTTTTTACTTTACTTTGCACGTTGTAATTCTCACCACTCATTAATTACAGCTTCTTCTCAATGTAAAAACTATAATTGAACATACAAAGTTTTCGTAAAATCGTGTTTATTGTTCATATAAATCAAAAAAATTGATAAGTATAATACGGTTAGCAAAATTTTCATTTCATTGCATTAAATTCCAGATTATTTTTAAGCTGTTTCAAATTTTCCATTTGAATTGATATTTCTGGTATAAAATATCTATGCTGTGTTGAGTATGAAAATTAATCTTACAGTTATAAATTATTTAAAAGATAAAATTCAAGTTTTAAACGCCGACATAAAAATTAAATAAAATATTTTGAATATGTATGTATTTAGTTATATATATATATGCAATGATTTTATATTCAATTTTTTTTTTTGAAAATATGATTAACACCCTTAAACACACCACGTGTTACTTTGCATTGTATTTTCTTTTACCCACCTAACGAGAAATAAATATTTAATCACAATTTTATCTCATAGAAAATGCTACGAACATTTCGTGGTGAGATATTGCATCAGCCACCGAAACTGACTAATCAGCGAGTTAAAATCCAAAATCATATGAGGCAGGAAATTTCCAGACTTTTGTAAAAGAAGTATATAAACTAAGATCTTTAGAATGAAGAACTCTCGTGTAAACTGGTCCTGTGTGTTTTGTTGCTGATTTTACATAACGCGCCTGTTTGGGAAAAGTATAGTGAAGGATCTTAATTAAATCCATAATTGTACTCAAGATGACTAAATCGCTATCACCAAGGTGAATTTCAACAAATTTAATACTTTTGAAGTAAGATGTTATACATATTTGTATGTGTGAGGAAGGTGTGTGTATGTGTGTGAACTTAAGAATGCGAATTATCGCTATACTTAATGCTTGTAAATATATACGCAGTAACGAAACGATATTAAAAAAGTGATTTTAAGAAAACATTTCTAAGATAATAATCTCCTAATGTTGAATAAGAGATCCCAACACAGTACAGTTTTCCAGATCACTAAATTCTTTACTTTCTATATCAAAATTTAATTTTCGTAACATATAGACAAAAGTATATTTTTAAAGTAATGGTTATTTTTCTACTTGCATCAATCCCTGTTTCTTGTACGTAATATACATCATGTTCCATTTCGTACAATTTCATATCAAGCGAAATTTCATATATAAAGGTAAAGATATTGCATATGTATGGTTTATAGTTTTATAAATTTTAGGAATTCACTTTAATAAATGAGTATATGTGTATTTTGCTAAGAAAAAACAGACTTTGCCTTGCAACGCTAAGCAAAGACAAAACCTTAATACACGCGATGACTAAGCAGTCGTATATAATCTAGCAAATAATACCACATTGTAACTCTTGAATATTTCATTGATTAATTTGAGTTTTATTGCATTAAAAATACTGTCTGAAGCTGGTTGCTCAGGGGTCAGGAGTTTAATTATATGATTTAACCTTATTTGATCTCGTTCTCACGACTTTGATGTTATCAACAATGGACATGTGTTATCCCTGACCCCCGTATGACGACACGACATACGGTACCGAGTTTAATTACCCACCAATGAGTTTGTCGCCAGAAACTCTATCACGCAACTTAATTGTCGTCATTGTCGGACACATGAAATTGGAACTGTGTCCCTCCGCGTGGCAGACACAGGTTCGTGAGAGGAAATGATACATCAAACTCCATGTGCGACAGCCGTTAGCAAATTTAACCTCAATTTTTTTATACTTATTTGCTATGAATCATCAGTTAACAAGTGTCCGCAAATTAAATTGTTGCAAAATTTTGCTGAATAAACAAAATCGAATGAATTGAGATAGGTTTAAGTGACCTTTCCGTTAAAAAGCTAATGCAATTGCAATATCATCCGTTGCTGAAAAATAAACTTTGAAAATACCATTAAGAGAATACGGTAACATACAAGGATAAATCGATATCGATGAATATTTCGTGTGAGTGAGTGAATATTAACGTCGCACTGATTAGCAACACGAGGGCTTTTGGCGACGGTCCGAGTAATTTTGAACCATGGTCAAGTGACGCGGACGACACCTGAGCTGGCACCCCCCTCTCCTAACTACCACACTACACCAACGGGAGGACGTTTAAGCTCTCGACAGATTTAGAATATTTTGTGTGACTCTCTGTAGCAACTCAATGACTCTCAGAGATTGACAAATGTATAAGAATCACTTTTGGTTGACTCTGTAATTTTATAAATGATGGTCTCACACATAAGTAGGCGAAGACATCTCAAAATGAAACCAATAATTTTATTTTTAATTTTTAAAAGCTGTTATTAATTTGAAGTGAATCAATTCATTTCAGTTTTTGTCATTTGAATGATAAAACTAATACGCTATAATTTTTATAGACCTTTGTTAAGGATTTGAATAAAAAATTCGAAGTGACGGATGTTCTAAATTCAGCGTATTCGACTGTGTACTTGTTTAAAAAACTTTCAGCAGCATAAAACAAGACAAATTGGAATAAGGTTCATTTTATTTGAAGCATTAAATGTTGCAAATCCTTTTCTGTCAATTTTCTTCTCTCCCCCTTCCCCCTCCATTTTATTTCTTCCTCAAATTGATATTTTTATCAGTTGATGTTAACGAAATTGATTTCAGTTGTAAATTTAAGAAATGTTTTCAGTCATATACTGCACTTTTATATGATAGTACTTTTTTCTGCTGAAAACGCCATTTGTATTTAATCTTAAACTAAAGTAATTTTATCTGAGCACCACTTTACCCCAATTACCTACAAAAGATCATATTTTAGTTCAAAGTTTCAAATTGTGATAACTAAGCAATATTTTTTAGCATTGAAATAAGCTTTTATTAATATATAGATGATACTATATAAAATAGTATTAGTTTTTATTTGAGCTCTACACATTCATGCAACCAAAAAAAAAATGTTCTGAAATTTTAATAAAAAATATTTTGAAACAGTTTGTTACTTATTAACATTGGATAGATTATAATCAATTCAATCATGACTTACAAAATAACTAAAGCTAAATCAAGAAGAAATATATGCAATTATTTTCAACTTTAATCATTTTCTTCTATATCATCCCGATATCTAAGGGTGATATAAAAATAAACGAGAAAATATTATTCACATATTCTGAGAATTTTGCTCTACAACATCGGCTATGCTTAGGAAAGAAAAAGGAGGGAGTAAAATTAAAGCTACTTTTTAGACTTTCTAATGTACGGACATAACAAAGCATTTTTTATGAAGGACTCTACCAATCCCTTTAAGTTTATGAAGTTGTTTATAAAACAAAAATGATGACTTGTATTCAACTGATTCGTAAAATACCAAAAAACTTAGATTGATAGTATAAAAAATATGTGTATATAATAAAATAATAAAAGTATGTCATTCTTTGTATATTTATATATTTTTATACCTTTCAAAATCTATTGAATTGGGTGTAACTTTTTCCTATAGTAATATCATATTACAAAACTAATTGGTATACTGTTGATTTGAAATTTAATTTTCAGTAAGGTTGGACATATCCAATCAGAATTGTCATATATGACAAGAAAGAAAAAATTAGTAGTCTTAGGTTGCTGAAAGATCCCGCTGTTTCAAATTTTGTTCGTAAAAATTAATAGAAGTATTAATAATGTTTACAGTAAAACTAAAATTACTTTATGTGAAAGAAATTCTCGTCTCTAATGCTTAAAATAAACTTATTCTGGTATTTTGATAAGCTTCTCTAAATCAATTAGAAATTCAATCCTAAAGCCTGATGTGAATTAAGTTGCTCGTTGAATGTCATGCTAACGAACATTTAAACTATTCGAATACATAAACTCACAGACATCGCATATAAATTTGTTCTCAACTATTACCTGAAGTGTACATAAGGCTTCTCATTAAGGGGACATGGCACGATTTGAGCAAAAAATTTTAATTTAAGGATTTTCAAAATTTTTTTGATGGACTCCTATGTGTGTATACTATGCAAAACAGATTCTGTGCACAAAGTTTCATAAAAAGTTAGCCATTTAATTTTTTAAGGAAAAAACTTAAAATTTGTGAAGTGATTTTAAAATGCCACTCCTCCTTACAAAAATGTAGGTATACCCACGAAATTTGATTTACAAGTACGTCAAACTATGCATAACAAAAGTTGGTATGCGTTTTGCGATAACGTGATTGGTATTTGCACAATACTTCTTTTTATGAAGGTTTATTGAAAATTCCTTAAAAAACGCACACATTCTGAGTTCAATTATTTTTTTAAAAAATAAGTATTGCTTTGATTCAAAAATGCATACCCATTTTGTTACATGTATTATTGGCAATAGGTAAAAAAAATTCAAAGCATTAGGCACAATAGAAAAAAAAAGCCTTAGCATTTTAAATGAAGACAAACTAGTTATTTTATCTTTCCGAAATAATAAGTTTAAAGTTTTGATTTGCCATAGGGATGTGAATAAAAACGAACACAAGAGCTATCATAATTCTGTATTTTTTTAAGTTTAGAGCTTTAAAATTTTGCCAGGTTATAGAAAAGTATGTAAAGGATAATTAAAGCTAAAAAAATTTAATTTGGTTTTTTGGCCAATTTTTGTCAATTGAATCGTACAGTGTCCCCTTAAAAAAACCGAATAGATTCAAGAAATATATTATATACTGACTATTTCAATAAACTTAAAAATCTGTTTAGTTAAAAAGTAAAATTAAAAATATATACTAATTGACAGATTTAAAAGTACCATACTTACATTTTATTACACATTCGTTAACCAGGTAATACAGGTGTTCTCCCTGCCATTCTTATATATTTTAGAGGCCTGAAAGGGGATTGGTTGATTGATTCAGACTACATAAATCTGTCGTTGGTTCCCTTACAAAAATTGAACAGTTTTTGCAAAATATAACTTTTAACAAAAATCACATAGAAAGTTTTCAAATTATGAAGTGTAAGATTATGATCATCTGGGTAATAAACACAAGATTAGCTAAATAATAATCTAACTTGAGAATAATTATACCGAGGGTCCGAAAAGTTGGCTGTGCTTTCAAATTTTCATAACAAATAAACAAGCGAAGACATTCAATTATGGTTTTTAAGGTTTCATTAAGAATATATAACAGTTTTTTACAATGTCCAATGTTTCATTGTACAATTTCGGTGTATGTACTAATAGTTGCAGCAAATTATCGAGTTTATATGAGATGAGATTTCTACGAAACATTATAGGATCAACATTCTGAATGTCCACTGTAATTATATCACTGGGTGGATGAACAGAGTTCTTAGCTCTTTCGATCTTTAACCTCTAATCTGTAGGATTTTAAGTGACTGTGACGTTTTGACTCTTGTCCTTTGTTAGTTTATAATACTAGATAAATAAAATAAATTTTAAGTAAATTAAGAAAAATAAGACTTTAAAGATAAGAGAATGCATTAAGAGCTTGAAAAATAACTTCAAAATCAGTGCAAAACACTAAAAATGAGAATAGATTCAGTTCATTAAGTGGGTGGGGCGAAGCCTAGCCAATGGGGAAGCAATTAGTGAATTTAATTGACGACAAATGAAAGAAAATACTTTGACTAAATAAAAATCAGAAAAACAGTTTTTTTAAAAGCTAAAAAATAAAAAGATAAGCAGGACAATTTAAACAGAACTTGAAAAAATAAAAATAGATCATTGAATTTATTTTTGACAGAAAAAATAAGGAATTTTGAAAAGTGAAATCCCGAGAATCCAACCCAGGTCAATTAGTTTGAATACAGATGCTCTAAACACTGAACCTCTAGGGCTCGCGGAAAAAAGCAAAGTGTGCATTTAAGATGGGTAAAGCGTGAGTAAGTAGAGAGAACAATCAAATAAAGCCACTGTAAAATTCGACTTTTTAATTTATCAGTTTTACGAATTGGAGATTAGTAAACTACGTTTTCCGCGGATACTCACAAGAAGAAATCCAAAGGTGTTACGTCTAAGAGTCTAGGTGGCCACGTTATTAGACATCTTCTTCTCATTCATCGCCCGAAAAACTTCTCGTCTTTTTCCTTTCTCAACTCCAGTAGGGTGGTTCCCCTTTTACACTGTACATGTGTCTCAGATTTAAATTCAATAAAACATTCTACAAAGTGTACTTGTTCTTGTGGAGAAGCCATTTTGAGATGAGAATGTTGCAAAACGTGGGCATTGTACCATTTAATTTGCATTTAATCAACAGAAACTTTAAACTTTTCTTTATGGAACATAAAAAACCGCAAGTGAAAAATCTTCGTTTATTTTCAATACCTTCTTGAAAGTGTAGCCCAACTTTTTTGAATATCCCCTATAATAATGCACCGCAGAATGAACTGCATATTAAACCAACACAGTTTATTGTAGCCGTGCTTTTGTTTTCCGTAAAAACAAATCTTTCTATATACAGGGTGTCCAGCCTTAATGTGACCCAATAGCTAATTCCCGAACCGTTCGGTTTAGATTAGTCACTTCCAATTTGAAAAATGTTTTTAAAAAGGTAAAGAATATTTTTACGTGCTTTTGGAACCAAAAAACCCATTTAGAAAAAAAATACAAAAATTAATTTTTTATACGATCCCCAGGTCCTATCACTTATATTTAGGAAAAGATGCAGTACACAAAAAATAAGTAAATACAAAAAGCTTCATTTAATTACTATAAAAACTGGCCGAGTTATGGAACTTTAAAAAACACATATTTTATCCATTTTCTTGGCCATTTTCAAGAAGCTAGTAAGGGGCCGTCTCCAAAGTGAAATTAGTGGAACTCTTCCAGGAAACTTTCACTCTTTCACGTCCCTTTTATATAAATCGTTTTTAAATTTTAAAGCATACCTTAATAATACAATAATTGAGTACTTAAGAAATAAAATTTATTCTGTGCACGTGTAAAACATAGAAAAAATAAAATATTTTGGACGAAGAAAAAATTTTAAAAGCAATTCCAAAAATTGATTTGCTGCGTTTTTGCTGATCATGACGAACGTTAAAAATTTGTTGTGTAGTCGCTTGCAATTTCATACAGTCGTATTCTAACATTACGAATTCTATTACGGGAAAACGATATGTATACAAATGAAGAATACTGCGAAATGGTACTGTTTTATGGCAGTGTAATCAAAATAAGAAAGTGGCGGCAAGACTTTATGCCATTAAATTTCCCACTCGAAGACATCCATCTTATTGTACAATTGCCCGTGATGTTCAACGCTTGTATAAAACTGGGGTTCTCATAGACGTATTCCCTTGTCTCGTGCCACACCTCGTGCCTTCACCATTATTTAAGTTAATTTGGTCATTCTGATATAATAAAGCCCCTGATTCATAATTGGCGCATCTTTACACATTATGCTATAATTTGAACGGCAAATCCTGTATTATTTTGCTGCTATTTATTGAAAAAAAAAAACTGTTTTAATCTTTTCGGTACAAGTTGTATTTCTTTAATTTAACTTTTATTGTTTGCTATACAGCAATACAAATTGTCAATCTATGATGTTTACTACGATGTTTGATGCTTTTCTTTTGCTCTTTCTGAAGATAGTGAATTACTGTTCTTTAAACTAAATTTATATACGACCATCTTTTCTGAGCAATTAAGATGCTTCAATTTTATGTAGGCATAACTCGATCAGTTTTTATTGTAATAAAATGAAAATTTTTGTGCTTATTTTGTTTTTGTGAGCTGCATCTTTTCCTAAATATAAGTAATATGACCTGGGGACCGTATAAAATTTAATTTTTGTAATTGTTTTCTAAATGGGTTTTTTTTTGGTTCGAAAGGCACGTAAAAACATTCTTTACCTTTTTTAAAACATTTTTCAAATTGGAAGTGTATATCTAAACCGAACGGTTCGGGAATTAGCTATTGGGTCACATTAAGGCTGGACACCCTGTATATGTTATTCTTACAACAATTGTAAAATAATAGGACATTTTATTGAAATCACTACAACCTATCTTTAGACGCTCTGTAGTCGAGTACAGAATGCATGTTTTTCAAATGTCTGCTACTCGGTTGCATCAACACCCTATCTTGCAGCAATTCAATGTGTGTGACACCCTCTGGCAGTAGCCTG
This sequence comes from Trichonephila clavata, assembly GCA_019973975.1. Taxonomy (NCBI): domain Eukaryota; kingdom Metazoa; phylum Arthropoda; class Arachnida; order Araneae; family Nephilidae; genus Trichonephila; species Trichonephila clavata. The sequence goes on from BMAO01037309.1 coordinate 362,914, forward strand.
ATTTAATACTCCATCTGCAATCTCCGCGATGGTGTATTTTAAACGGCATTTCACATTTGCGCCATCCATTTGTAACAACTGTGAGTCAGCCATCAAGTAGAAGTGAAGGAAAATAAATTCGCGCGAACGGATGCGGCAAGTGACACCTCATGTCAAGGCGCAGGACGACGCTAGGGACCGCTGTGGCTCTAAAACAACTCGCGTTCAGAGCTGATATTTATTACATGTTCCTGTCTATTAGTCTTAAAAGAGCGGAGAGAAGGAATTTCTGCGATTAATTTTGAAAAATCGTTGTCGCAAATATCAAGGATATGTCATTCATCGTGTTTTCTGTTTTGAGCCGGAGTAGTTTTCGGCAGTGCCGAGATTCATAATCCCTCCTGTTTTAATTAAAAATCTTCCTGTCAAAATTTAATGATTAATGTTCGTTGCTGCTCTAATTTTTCCCCTTTTTCCCCCGTGCCCGCTTTTCTAGAGAAACTAGCAAATTAAATTAATTTCCGGAAGATGTGGCAACTGTTTTCTTTCCCTTTCCCAGTTGGAAATTTCTGAAAAGATGGTGTTTAAAAAGATTTAAATGAAATTTTCATCAAAAAACTGATTTTCCAAGGTTTTATATGAGAGCAAAATATGATTTCCGAAGGTTCTACAGAGAGTTATTAAGAGTTGAACCGGCATTGTTTTCTGACATTCGAAATCCAGATCTTTAGTATTGATCTCTGGTAAATATCTAATCGATAATTAGATTTTGAAATCTCAGAAATAAATTCAAATTAATACTTAAAGAAATGAAATGTGTTGTTTATGATGAGTGAATTTATTTATGTAACAAAACTTATTTAAATATCATAAACTTTAGTGGTTTCCACAGTTTTATTTTTGGTACTTGGCCAGTAAAATAGACTAATGGCTTTAATAAATCAAGCACGTTAATCATACAATTGGAATTTAGACATCACTGAGATATTTATGCTCGTGTAATAAGAGTTAATAAGTGCTCCATAAAAAATACATCATTTATTGTATATATATATAATTTAGCTATTTACCTTTTATAAAGGATGCGTTTTTTCTAAAACTACACTTCCAAAATAATAAATAAAATCTATCCCTTATTTATTTATTTTTTTTGCATCTGTTTTTTTTTTAAATTTGTATCCCAACTTTCTTGTTTTTCAAAGGATCACTTAAAAAAGTATTTAAAAAAAAACTAAAATAATTTTCATTTTTAATGTCATTAGTTTCCAAAAAGAACAAAGAACACATAATTTTTTGGTTCCGGTACGCGTTTCTTGAAAGATATTTAACATAATCTTATGATAAAATATTGCCCAATTTAAATTAATTAAAGTTCAAATGTTCACTTTTGATTTTTTTTAGATAACAAGTGTTTTGTAGTTAAAAACTATTAAAAACTCATTTGATGGTTTTTTAAAAATTTTATTTATTTATTATTTTTACTATTAGAATTAGTGTTAGCTTTTATACAGTTACAGCTTGCAGGCATCGTTTCATTAAAAAATTATTTCAGGTACAGATATAAATCCTTTACACAAATTCAGATACCCCCCCCCCCTCATTTATTCTATTCTGATTATAATTTACTATACTAAAAATTATATCTTATTTCATTATTTTCCTTCATTCTCGCAACTCTCATATGCGTTACTTAGCAATAATATTTACTTTGTGTATATTATCAAAATCTGTCTCATGATTAATTCTACACTCTATAACAAAAAAACCCGATACACCAAAAAGGAGATGTACGATTGTAATGAAATTTCGTATGCAAAGACATTTGTACTGATTTGTACCGCAAATGATTGAAATTTGGTGTCTAATGAATCCATAGTGGGAGTTACAGCGCATCCGAACTGCGCACTCAGTAGGTGTCTATAAGAAGCGATTCTCAATCTGATGGTCAAAATTTCTGTTGCATTGTGATTTAGGATATCTTCCAACGACTGAAAAAAATGCCTCGCCGCGGGTTTCGGGCTCATTACGAGCAACTATCAGAGTTTGAAAGAGGTCGTATCATTGGATTGAAAGAGGCAGATTGGACTAATTGGAGAATCGCTCGTCATATGGGTTGAAGCGATGCAGGCAAAAGAAAATGCTGGCAAGAATGGGAGGACATAAGCAGATTTCAGCGTCAGGATGCTAGTGGTCAACCTAGAACCACAGTAGATTGGGAGAACAGATTGATTATCAGATCAGTTGTTTACAGCGCCTGATTCATCGTTATCAACCATCAGACATGCGAACCGCACACAAGTGTCCACCATGACCGTTCACAGACGGCTGATAGAGCGAAATTTACGCTCGCACCGACCGCAACGCTACCTGCCAATCACTCCTGCACACTGTGTCGAGCCAGATTACTGTGGTGCTTGGCTCGATCAGGTTGGAATCATGCTGACTAGAGACGTATAGTGTTTAGCGACGAATCCCGTTTTCAATTGTGTCCTGACGATCATCGAAGAAGTGTCTGGATACGTCCAGGGCAGCATGTCATTCCTTCTATCACTATTGCACGCCCCACAAGCCCTCAACCATGAGCTATAGTATGGGGCGCCGTTTCTTGTGACAGCCGGACCCTTTTGGCCGTCATTACAGGCACACTTACAGCACAGCGGTAAGTCGACGATATTCTGAGAACTCTTTTGCTACCGTTCCTTTTTCTGTACTCTGGCCTTATTTTTCAGGAAGATAATCCCACACCACATACGACATGTGTTGCTACGAACTATCTTACAGCTAGTCAAACACTTCCTTGGACAGCCAGAACTCTCTTTAATCGAGCATGACTTGGATATGATGGGAATGGCGACTGCATTTACCAGGGAATGTTGATGACCTGGCCCACAATTGGAGCAAATTTGGCAAGAATTACCGCAGGAGACTATATGGGTACTTTATCACTCTATAGCACGTCGTGTGGCAGCTTGCATCCTGGCTAGAAGTGGGTCACTTTATTGAGCTCGTTACTTTGTTACTATGTAACTCTGAAATAAATCACTCAATTTTTCTGAAATTATAATCATTTTGTTCTGTACAAAATCTTTCTACCCAACAATTTTAATCTCTATTGGACAGCTCGTTCTTGGTGCGTCGTTTAAAAAAAAATTTTTTTTAAATTTATTTATTTATTTTTGTTATAGAGTATATTTTATTTAAGAAAAATAGAAAAGTATTATTTAATTATTATTACTTAATTATTTTGAATTTTCGGTAGATAGTAATTGTTCAACTACATTATGAGTTGAATATGGATAAATACAATATTTATTCTCTTCATTAAAATTTTTAATTTAAGACAGAATAAAAAAATAAAAGTAAGCACACAAACATTTCCTTTTAAATTTCATAATTACAGATTAACTTTTAACAAAATTCACAAAATAAGGATATTAAGCCTATAGATATTTTTAATACATTAAATAATTCAACAGAAAACTTTCATACTACATAAACATTTTCAACCGTAAGAAATGGAATATCTAACTGCTTCCGTACAACTAAAAACTGCATTTACAAAGCTAATTTCAAGTGAAACTGCAAGAGGAAGTACGAATGACTGCATTTCTCAAGTAGCTCTTGCAAAATTACCGCAAGAAAAAGGAAACAACTCGGACCTACAGCAGTTTACACCTATTATGCTACGCACTGTCTTTCTTTTCAAAGCACCAAAGGCCAATGTTCCTGCCCTGTCTCCTTTATTATTTCAACACCATTTAGCGTCTAATCGAAAGGTTTAACATGACTCTTCTTTTGTGCCGACACACCTGCTGTACCAAATGCTTTTCATTTTTTTCCTTTATTGCCTTCAAAGAAACGCGCAGAGGAAACGTCACATTTCATCGCTTAACAGATTTATACCTCCTGTCATTTTGCAGTCTCTCTTTTTTTCTGTGATAGGTTTCGTTTAAGGCGAGGGCAAAAAGCATTCACTTTTTCTTGAAAAGTGATCTAATAAGTCGTTTCGGGGCCGCCCCCGTCTCTGTTCGGTCGTTGAGAGTAAATTAAAAACGACAAGCCTACTTCCTGAGGAACTGTGGCTCACCTGAGTCTTGTCTCGTTATTCTGTCGGCGCTTTCGTGACCGCGGAGAACACGATATGAGGCCACTCAAGCTAAAAGCTCTACCGAAGAACACGATGCCAAAGATCCGAGTCAGTCAATTAAGTACGAAGTCGCGGTTCGGCAAGCCTTTTGAAAGCACTCGTTTTTCTTCGGCTGTTGTCGGCATAAAACAATGTCAAGCTTATTTTTTTTAAATTTTGAATTTTTTTCCATTGCATTGCACCGACAAGGTGAAAAGGGCTGCATTGGGAAGCGAATCGCATGCTTTTTGATCGGCATTAAGGGATTAATTATAAACCGTACAAATTATCAAGATAAGTTTCATTTTTGTGTATAAGTTTGTATGTAATAAGCCCATGAGGTCACTGGTAATGGTTAAACTTGTTTTTATAACTTAGTATTCTAAAGTTAATTCTTAAATTAATTATATCAGTACTGTGAAGTTAGGGATTGCAATACTGGTATACCGGGATAGAGAATATCGCCATTTCGAGCCATTTGTACAATTTTGTAATACCGGTATTCACAAGTTTAAATACCTTTTTTTTTCGGCATTTACTAGAAATTTTTTTAATTGTCTCTACTACTGTTCGACATAGCAAAATAGTACAAGTTTATGTTTTGATGTCTCCCTAATGGGCGAAATTAATTGCACTGTGAATATAAAATTGCAACTTACAATCAAGTGAAGTGATAAAATGAGAATTATTCAAGGAGGGGGCCAAAACTATCCTATTGCAGCTCAGAGCAATAAGGACTTGCAGGATTCGTAGTCTGACATTCGTAATCTGATAGTTGTACCTGTGAAAACAAGGTTGTAGTTGTGAAGAAAGTGCGTAAAATATAATTTGATATCTTTTAAATTGGTAAGTTTATTATTCACATAGTATTTTCGTATCATACTTAAGAGCTTAAAATATTTTTCAGATTTATTATATATATATTCATAAATAATAACCCATAATAATGAATAAGAATAACTTTAAAGAACATAAAAAATCAGTTGATAATACTTCGGTTTGGTTTCATTATTTATATGAAGAAAAGAGGCATGCAAAAAAATGTTGTCTCATGAACAAAAGCTAGAATAAGCGTAGCTAAAAAAATTTCAATAAACCAGAATACAATACATAAATCAGCTACATTCAAAATCATCCGACGAGAAATAGATTTATTTGAAGATGAGGGATTTAGAGGTAAATACTTGGAAAAAGTATATTGCGCTTTGCTAACAATACTACCAAATAGCGTAAATTCCGGAAGAGCGTTTTCGACAGCTGGTAATTTTTGCACAAAATTATGTTCCAGGCTTAATGATAGTACAATCGATGTATAATGTTTTCTAAGATCACATTTCAAAAATTTGTAATAGTACCACAGATTGAATAGGGATATTTACTCTTTTTTGTGATTTAAATAAATAAGATATTCCCTTACTTTTTTGTGATTATTTATATATTGCTATAATTTATGTTAGAAATTACTTTGTGATATTTACACTCTCGAATAAAACTAGCAATATAAAATAAAGAAATACCTGTGTTTTTCTTTATTTTTCTAAAATTTCTACTACCGGTATTAAAACCGGTATCCCGGCATTAAGATCTAAAAAATACCGAATATCGGTATTGAACATTTGGGCTGATATTGCAATCCCTATGTGCAATGTATTTTATATTTATAAGTGTATTAAATCAGTGTAAATGTGCATTTTACTTTTTATTATATCCGAATACATTTCATTTGTTTATTTTGAGTAAATGAATATTTTTTTAAGAATAATCTTTTGTTTTAGACTTCCCAATATGCTCGCGCCCCCCTCGTAGGATTATCACACTTCCCTAGGAAGGCGCGCCTCAGAGTTTGAGAAACGCTGCCTTACATAATATAAAATATAATTTGTAAATACTAAAATAAACGGAAAAGGAATTATAAATTAAATATTTTGTATTGAAAAAATTTAAGAACGTATACATGTTATTTTCCATGAAATTTCCGAAAACAGGTATCAATACATAGGGGGGGGGGGTAATGCAAGCTTTACAAATGGATCTTGCTCTCATGTGCATTAATAGAGTACAAATGCCAACGTCTATCTGTTTTTCGTCCACGCTAACGTTAACCAATCGTACGTCATCTGAAACAATTTTCTTGCTGCTCAGGAAATTAACAGATTGCCTTTGCAATTATGACTTGAAAATCCAGATATCAGTTGTATTAGTCAAATTGCTAGCAACCCAAATCATAGATGCGGGAATAGCTTCCCATGTATATTTAAAAATTATTGAATCTGGTAGTAAGTATACTTACCACGACTTAACAAAGGGTTAAAGTATAAAAAATAAGTTCTAATTCATGCATTTCTTTGACATAGTTTATTTAATACCTGGAAACTTGTGATAACTTAAAGCATTATGGATCTTTAAGCGCATATGAATTTTGAAGTTGAAAACTTTTGATTTTCATCAATATGATTTGCCGGTTTTTGAATTAAGTGATAAAATAATACTTTTTAATTATATACTTCTTAAAACTATATTAAGAAAAAAATTGAATTTTGTCTTTGACAGCAAAATCCATTTATACATATTTCTGAGAACATGATATCATTTTTGCTTAATTAAACTGCATACTAACATTTATAATTGACTGTATCCTTATTCTTTAAGGTTGCTTCGAAGTTTCGAGATATATTGAGAAAAAGCGACGCACTCACTCATCACGTGATCTTTGGAACTATTAGAGTTACATTCTTGAAATTTTGTTGGATATCCTTTTAATGAGTAGAAATCCGCTAAGATAACGGAATTTTCAAAATTCTTCCAAAGGGGTTTTTGGGGGAAATAAAGACAAAAGTTTTTGTTTTTTGAATTATATCTACTTTGTAAGCATGTTTCTTTTAGTATGTAGAGATCCACTAAGAATGGATTTTGAGGAAATTGTATCTCAAGGGAGATTGCCTGAAGAGAATTGCCGTGGCATTATTGATAAAATTTTATCATTTCGGAATTATTAGACTTAAAAATTTTGAAAACATGTTTCTTTTGTTGAGTACAGATCCAATAAGAATGGGTTTGTTAAAATTGAATCCCAGAGAGTGGGAAGGGGGTTCAGAGGCAAATAGATAAAAAAATTTCCGTTTTTGAGTTATTAGACTTGAAATTTGGAAAGCATGTGTTTTTTATTGAGTACAGATATGCTAAGAATTGCGTTTAGGGAAATCGATTCTCAAGAATGGTTGTTAGGATGTTACATGCAGGTAAAAAATAACTATTTCTGAAATATTAGATCTACAGACTTGAAATTAGGTAAGCAAGTTTCTTTTTATAAGATAAAAATGGGTTTTGTGGAAGTCGACTCTGGAGGTAAGGGAACGTAAAAGATAATTATACTTATATTTTAGAAATTCAAGTTCAGTGCTTCTTAAATCAAGAGGAGAAAGCCATAAGAATTGTTTCAATACAATCAATAGCTTAATGCTAAGACTTGGGTAACAATAACAAGGGGGGGGGAGCTAATGGATAGTCTTAAAATGTCATGAAATACCCAATGAAGAGGATGGGTAACAGCTAGTTAATATATATATAGGGATAGTTAATTTTTCAAAAAAGTAATTTACACTCGTATAAGTGTTTGAAATTCCTTGAATAAGATTAACAAAAAATGCAGACATTTCACTTTATAAAAAAACGTATCGTTAGCTTCTAGCTCAAAAACTTTCCCCATCTTGTGTTTGTATTGTCCATGTTAAGGAATGAGGGAATCAGATTAATCGGGCGGGATTCAATAGGGCTTTCGACTAAAGACCTAATTATTTTGGACCATTGACGAATCCAGGATCTAAGATGATGCTTCATTTTCCGCTAATTAAAAGATAATTCTGTACAATTATCTTTGAGAATCTAAAGTTGCGACCTACTACCGTTATGATCTCGGAATACAGTCGTGGGATTTTGGATATGTACTTAAGGTATCCGAACAAGAAGAAAATGACCAAATTCAGTCAAGACAGATATTTTTGTTTTTTATTTTATTGAATAGAGCTATCTTTTGACTTGACAAAACATACTTTGTTTTGTTTCTACACTACCTAGAGACCAAGTTACAATCCATTTTATAAATTTAGAAAAACCGGAAGTGGGCTTTTGATCTACCAGAAGTGTGCATTTAAATTGCTCAAAATCTATCATGGCGAGTCTGATAACTCAAAATATTACGCGAATGTATTTCTATACAACTTTTTGAACCTGATATTTATGTTATTTTCTAGAGAATGTACTAAAATATTTCTTATTGTATGAATACTTTTTGAGTTATGGCTTGTTATTTAAATAATGGTCTCATAAAAAATGTAACATTTCTTATAATGTTTCCTCAATCAGCTCTAAAATTTTCAAATTTTATTAAAAAATTAAAATTTTAGTAAATTTTCTAGATAAATGCATCTTATTTGTTTTAGTAATAATTTTACTAATATATGTTTATTACTTTTTTTCTAGCTGCATTGAAGTTTTTCAAAAATATTGCAAAAATTTCACTTATAATTGTGATTTTTGTAAAATTCAGGTAATTTATTTTAAATTTTGATAGTTTAATATAGTAATATTTATTGGTATTGAGTCCTAAAAGAGCATTTATAATGTTTTAATATGCTATTTTGTTAAAAAGTACTTCGAACGTGTTCGGATACCTTAAGTAGTACAAGTCTGATAATAAAATCAATAAATTGTTGCTTATTTAAACAAGAATATTCATAATCAAATATAATTGAAAAAAATAAAGGCAGATACCTATGCCTTAACAAAAAAAAATCATACGCTTTATTTTTTGTTACATTTTAAAAATAACTCTTAGAAATAATATGTAAATTATTTATTGAACGTATAAAGCTAATACGTATAAAGCTACATGTTTTTAAAAACAAATTTTTAACGTTGAATGTATAAGTTTAAAGAACCCATGCAGAAAAATCAACGAAAAGCATTTGCAAAGTGAAAGAAGATTGAGATAAGAAGCTTACCAGACTTATTGTTTGTTTATTTGTGCAGTGGAGGAAATCTAAAATAACATGTATGATAAGCACCAACAAGAAATATATATTTACTTCAAAGAAAGATATTTTTGGCCGAATATCTCATTAGCTAGAAAATGTTTCTGCTTCAGTTCTTCTCGTTGCGAATGAATGATGCGATGTTTGAATTAAGTGAAAATGTGGGTGTAGAAAAGTTATGTAGGTTTTCTCATCGTAAAACTCTATATTGTTCCAACGAACTAGTCAAGATTGGGAAAGCAAGCTTCATATGGTCAAAATCACTAATGTTTTCCCGAAAATCTCTCATAAAAGCTGTATTTAGAAGAATATTCATACACCTTGTTAAAATTCAATTTGTAAGATTTTACGAACCATTTAATTTTAATAATGAAAGATCAATTGTGCAATGCATTAACATTTGTGCTATAGGACATCGATATATTGTAGAACTTCAACATTTATATTAAATAATGAAAAGAAAACAACTTGCTACTTAGTCATTGCAAAAAGTATACAGAGAAGTTCCGAAAACTTGGTCTAATCTGGACCGAAGGATAGTTGATTTGCGAAAATGCCGAGTTATCAAGAATGAGATTAAAAAAGAATAAGTACGAGCAGTAGCGCACACAAAAATTTTTCAAGGGGGGAGTCCATGGTCGAAAGTCCCCCAACTCGTATCATATCTCAAGACAACACCAATTGATTCTTCTGATTTTGTCGATTTTGTTAACAAAAAACAGTGAAAAAAAGTTATTGAATTAATATCTAGCATTATAAATAAAATAAGTTGTTTATTCCAAGTACTTAATTAAATTTTACGTTAAATAAAAAAAGAATTATCATCAATACAAAAAAAACTCAGGAGCTTTGGGGGGTGTCCCCCCTTGTGTGGGCCACTGAGTACGAGTGTTTCCTCAGAAAATATTGTACTGTATTTGTATGCATTGTTTGCTTGAGAATACGACAGAAAATAAATTGCCAAAGTACCCTTAAAGAAAGGAAAACTGCGTACTTTACGAAGGCATAGTGCATTCACTGCATGAAAATGAAAATTAATAAATATATAGTATTCAGTATTTTACCTGATCAGATACACGTTAGAGAAGTACTACATGAAGGAATAAAGCTGTCTATAATGAAAACTAAGTAGCCGACTTTGCAAAAACTGTCTACTTTTCAATTTCTACTATTAGCTCACTCTGTCTCTCTCTCTCTCTCTCTCTCTATATATATATAAATACATATATATATTTGTTCGAATTTTCAGTCGTTATAAAATGCATATTAAAGCACTCAATTGAGCTGAAATTTTATATACACGATTACTTTAGATTACAATACAGTAATTTAATTATAATTAATAAAAATTAATTGATTAAAACTAATTATTTAAAGAATCACAAATACAGCCACGTTAGCATAATTTTTTTGCGACTTAGCGACCATTTTGGTGATTTGTGTCGAAACTTGAAAAGTTTTTTTTCTCACATTTTAAAGCGCTTATTTGAGTTGAAATCTTCTATACACTATTGTTTTGGGTAACAATGCGATAATTTAATTATAATTAATTAAAATTAATTGAATGAAATTAATTATTTAAAGAATTACAGAAACAGCCACTTTGGCTTCATTTTTAGCGACTTGGGTCAAAGCTTTAAAATATTTTTTTCCTCACGTTTCAAAGCACTCCGTTGAACTGAAATTTTATACACACGATTTTTTTTTGGATGACAATACAATACTTTAATGATAATTAATAAAAATTAACTGTCAATGTTGTGATTCTGTCATATGTATGCACATATTTGTATTAATTGTAACTAATTAATGACAAGTAATATGAAAAAATGAGTCAATTCCTACTTAAATCAACAACAAAAAAAATTATTTTAGTTACTTTTATTAAATAGTTACAATTAATACAAATATGTATATGTCTAAGTAGGAATTGACTTAATTTTCTTATAGTGCTCGCTGTTTTGCTGCCTCATCACGAAGATGAAGAAGGAACAGTAAGTCCATTACCGAAGCACCTTGTTGTTCAACATACTGAAGAGCGTTTTAGACAGCCTTTAGTCACTCACTACGAGTTATTTTAGGAGTTTGAACGGGTGTCCTCAACGTTAACGTCTTTATCATTTTCTGGGATGGGGGGGGGGGCTTCAACAAGTCTGTATATAGGGTTTTTTGACCACAAGGGTGTGAACGAGTTATCAGAATTGACGGGCTATCCAGTGCCGAGTTTTCGGGACTCTACTGTGTCAAGTTGAATGGTATAATTTTTGTAAAGACCAATAAAATATATAACAAATTCTTGAAGTTTAACTTTTTATTTTAATCAATAATATTTTAAAAGCTCTTGAAAATATTTTACTTCTCAATTTTTTGAGTATTTAGAACAAAAAAAAATTTTTTTGTTAAATTTTTAAAATTCAATTCCTTTAAAAAATAGAAACTCTTTCCACAATTACTACTTATAATACTTTATAAATAAACTCTTTCAATTTTACCATGGAAAATGGAATATTTTCAATATGTTACTGATATAGGTTAAAGTTATAGTATTACGACCTATAGGCTAATATCTAGAATATATAACCAGTTTTATAATACAAACAGCTGCCAGATGGCATGGGAGTGCGTTAATAGGATTCTGGAACGTTGTATTAGTATCTGGAGAGCATGAAACCTGATACAAATGGATGTCACACAGAAGCTTTACCGTTCCTGTTAGAAGCACTGCAGTCTGCATTATGAAATGTCTATGCTGGATTACAAAACTGTTTCATTAGGTCCAGATAATGTGAATGCAGTGACTTGCATTTTAAAATCTTTCTGGTGCCCTTCTAAGGAAATACTGTCAAAAAGTATGGAATTCAAAAATAAAATCTAAAAGATTATATATATATATGTAAACTAACGAGTGAAGACCTAGTGATTTGAAGAACTCGTTTTGGAAGTAATGTAGTTTCAGTTACGATTAATGATGAGTAAATGTTTGATCTTTAATTAATACTAGTTTTTTTTAATGTAAAAGCAATAAAATAAAAGGAAAAATTAGCTTAAAAAATTAAATTATTGGAATGCTTTGAAAGGTGGTTCTCAAAACCTTTGATTATAAATGCTTTTATAGCTTTAGTTCTTGGATTAATATTAAGATAAAATTTGAATTTGCTTATATCTTATATAATTAATATATCGTACTGTCACACACATGGTGCTCAAAGCTGCGGCTAACAACAGGCGTACAATATAGCCCGATGCCATGATGAATTTTGTGGGCTTCCATCTGACTACGTCAGACAGGTGGCATTAGCACAACAACAACATATAAAGATAAAAACTCGCAACGAAAAAGTGACGGGAGCCCTATTTAATTGTATTCAATTCATTTTGCCATTACATAAAATTTTATTTCGTTAAATGTATCTAAATGCAATTGAGTGCTAGGGGGGGGGGAAATCTTGAAATTCTATTTGATAATAGGTATGTAAGTTATATCAAGAGATTGATAGTTTAGTCGTAATTTAAAGTATTAAAATTAATCTTTTTTATAAACAAACTTAAAAATATTAATCTTGAACAATCGTTTTGCAATAATTTTCCGAATATCTCATTTGTGAGTATGTTTCCTAAACTACTGAATATAGTTTACGACCTGCTTGTACAAAACAAAGGATTCTAACACAAATATATTGCTGCGAATTTTGTATAATTAATGTTTAATTTCATCTAAAAATTGTAATATTCACAAGCAACGCTGTTCCTTACATTGTAATGGCGTTTCAATGGAAACTCGGCAAAATATTGGCAATACAGCTAAGTTGGCATCGTTTTTGGCGATCACTTTTGGTGTCTTGGCTATCATATCTGGAAATTACTGGAGAAATCTATTAACATCATTATCCATCACGTAAGTGGATTTTTCGAGAAAGAGCTAGAAGGCAGTCACACAGACTAGAAATAGCAGTTACTGGCGGAAACTGAGTCATTATTACTTCGCCTATTGAAAAGGACGAGAGGTTGCTTGTAGGTAATCTTCAACATTATGCACTTGTGTTTTTAGACACTGATAGTTATGTTTGAGCACTGTAGAAGGAGTGGAAAAGTTCTGGGATTTATCCTGTATTTTAAGGATTGATTTTTCGCAATAGATTTTCATCGCATCTTAAGAACTACTTTGCTCTTTGAGACTTATAGTATAAAATCCACGAACCCCAATCTACGTAACCATATGTTTATACACTGTTTTTGAAAGAAATTTTGTATAGAGATCAGCTTGGAAAAGAACTACACAACAAAAGATAAGACTTTTTATAAGGAAATTTCTGAAGCCTATATGAGTATCTTATGATTCAAATATTTTAAAATAAACGTAACATTCTTTCTATCTTCTAGAAGGGCGTGCCGTTGATTTTCCACAGTAAAAAAATTAATATATCATCTAACAGTTCATTTTAAAAAAATAGTTTTAAATGGCATGTAAGTAGCCACAACAACAATAATAAATCTTAAGGCTACAGTGGACAGTTAACATGTGGAAAATCGACCAAAATATCGAAAATTTTTTTTTACTGATTATAATATTTTATTAGCCTCTCTATCAAACGCAAAAAAAAATTGGGTTTTATGCATTTTTTACTGAGTTATAGGGTAGTTTCGAATTAGTCATCCATGACCACGCCCTTTTGTTTACGTTTTCTAATGTCATGCTATCACAGCTGTCATGCACTTTGACAGGAAATTTTTTATTTACTGTAAACAAAGCCTTGCTAATTTTTATTATTAAATGTTAATTTAACAAGTTCAGGTTGGCAACACTTTGTTTTAACTGTATCTGAGACCTAAATTGACATTATTTGTTTACCATTCGTTCAAACTTGCGTTTGCATTTTTCGTTCAACTTTACTAAAACTTCATATTGATTTTACCAAAACAAAAAGTTCTTTTCAGAACTAAAGCTCTTTTTAAATCGCATTTGCTGTTTAAAAATATTAGTATGGATCTTATATCATCGAGATATAGAAAATCTAAGGGTCGTCCTACCAAAAGGAGGAAGATGTTGTCTGAAAATAGCAAGAAGCGATGGCAAAAATCTCCTGAAACTGTTGATGAAAAAAACAGTATTATGTTGCAGACAGATCCATTATCTGACCCAAGTACATCTTCCCAACCTGAGGCAAGCTATATTTTCACCCACAAGGCTGTGTTTTCTGAACTATTGCAAAAAGTTCCTTGCAAATATTGTACAAACTGTACCCTTGTTATAAAACAACACCAATCTATGGGATATTCTACAAAAATGGAACTTTTATGTGAATCATGTCATGAAAGCTATGGAAGTGTGTATTCAAGTTTCCAAGAGGAGTCTAAAAATTCACATGATATTAACAGCAAGCTGGTGAGTGCCTTCCTATCCATAGGCAGAGGGCATGCTGCTTTGGAAACTTTTTCATCTGTGCTCAACATGCCAACAATGGACAGAAAAACATTTGCCAAATGCATGCACAACTTATCGGTTAAAAAAAAAGAAGTGAAGAAAAAAATGCTTGAAATGTCACGTATAGCTGCTAGAGAAGCTCACATAAAAGTTGATTCTTCTGTAAAATATCAGGAAATCATTGATGTGAGTGTGTCATATGACGGTACATGGCAAAAGCGAGGACATACATCTAACCTAGGATTAGGAATAATTATTGATGTCCTTAGTGGACTTGTCCTTGACTTTGAAGTATTGTCGAAATACTGTCATAATTGCATAATTACTGGTCGAGATATGGGAGCTGATAGTGCGGAATTTCACATTTGGCAAAAAGAACATATGGATGAGTGTGACAAAAATTTCGATGGAACGTCTGGAGCCATGGAGATGCATGCTGCACTAATTATGTGGAGATGGTCAATAAGTGATTGCCAAATGAGATTCGTTTCCATGCTGAGTGATGGTGACTCGAAAACTTTTCAATTTTTGTCAGAAAATGAAATATATGGTTCTGGGGTAAAAATCGAAAAGGAGAAGAGTGCTTAAATCATGTTGCGAAGAGACTAGGCACATCGTTACGCAACAAAGTAAAAGAGTGGAAGGTGAAGAAGGTGACTCTTGGTGGGCGTAAGCAGGGAAGCCTTACAGATAAAAACATAACAAAGTTGCAAAACTACTACAGAAAAGCAATTGAAGATAATGTTCCTAATACCCAAAAAGGAAAACTGCTATATATGCCAGCCTGATGCATTGCCTGTCAACTGACGAAAAGCCTACGCATGGTAAGTGTCCTGAAGGGGAATCATCATGGTCTTTTTATAAAAGAGCAATAGCCAAAGGTGAAACCCCAGGATCACATAGTTCCACGAGAACTTGCTTGTCACAACAAGTAGTTGAAAAAATTATGCCCGTGTACCAACGTTTAGCTTCAGACACCATTCTTGAAAGATGTGTAGGAGGCAAGACGCAAAATAGTAATGAAAGTCTGCATAGCTGCATTTGGCGAAAATGCCCAAAAGAGGTATTCGTGTCCAAAAGGAGGCTAGAAATAGCAGTTACAGATGCCGTCGAAAAGCACAATTTGGGCTATGCGAAATCACTTGTATCAAAAGAGGACTCAAACCTGAATGATAGTTTTTCTTTGACTATTGCTGAAAGACAGGATAAACGACGCATTTCTCAAAACATTTCTGTGAAAAGAGAGAAAAGGAAAAGAAATACTACTAATAAAGCTGTTGCCTATATTGCCGGTGCTTTTCAATTTTTTTTCAGACTTTATTACTGTTTTGCATTTTTATAATTTAATTGTATTGGAATACTTTATTTTTACTCATTGTGATTAACGAAATATATAATATATTATCTGGTTGAAGATATACATTCTGCTAATTTACTTTAGATATTATTAGAAAGTTCTAGCTTATTTTTCTCAATTTTTATCACTATATATACCACGTGTTAATGTGACTGTTACAATAAATATTGCAGAATCTTTTATGTATATATTCTGCATTTATCTTATGTTTATCTGATATTAGTGTTTTTCAAATTTATACTTGCATATCTTTAATTTTTTTTTAAAAAAAAGTTATTTTGTTATACAATCAAAGAAAATGTTTCTCTCTCTCTCAAAATCAAAAATTTGCCTCGAAACTGTTTTGAATTTTTGTAATTTAATCCTATTACAATACTTTATTTTTACTTATTATGATTTATGCAATATACAATATATTATCTAGTTGAGATGAAATAATAATGGAATACATTCTGCTAATTTACTTCTGATATTATTAGAAAGTTCAAGCTTACTTTTCAATTTTTTTCACTGAATGTACCTCATGTCGATGTGACTGTTACAATAAATATTGCACTTATATGTATATATTCTGCACTTATCTTACATTTGTTATGATATTAATGTTTTTCTATTTCAAATTTATATTTATATCTTCATTTTTTTTATAAAAAACAAAGTTAATTTCCTTTAAAATAAAAAAAGCTGTTTTTCTCAAAATCAAAAATTTGCCTCGAAACCAAAATTCAAAATGTTCCATGCGTTGCAATTTTTGTCGGATTATAACAAAACTTTCCAAAAGTATTCTTCTAATATGTAATTATAACTTCTTGGATGCATTGTAGCAATAGTGATAGGGTAAAAGAAGAAATTAAAATTTTTATGTATAAAATCATTAAAATTCTTGAAAATTTCATATAAAAATTTGCGTTTACCCATATTTTGTATATTACCATATAAAACATTACATTGCATGCATAAATTTCTAAATACTTGCTTAAAGAAGTTAAATCAGTTAAAAATATGAAATTTAAAATAAAATCAAAACGCATGGAACATTTTGAAATTTTGAAATTATCGTTAAATTTTTTTTAAATTTTTTAAATTTCTTAAAAACTACTCATTTTTTTTCACTAAATTTTTATATGGTTTTAGTTATAACTTAAATACAGGTAGTCAAAATTTGGAACATGTGTGTAACAAATTTTAAAAAAAATGTTTACTGTCCACTGTAGCCTTAAAAAGACACAGACACCGTTGTTATGGAATAAAACAAACACCCACGCCATTATCTGACTCTATTGCTTTTATAACGATAATACCTCTCAACACACGCCAGTCAATAAATATTTAAAACGTAAAACTTAATTAAGCACATTCTCCAGCGCGATAATGAGGCTTTTTCTCAATTCTTTCGGGAGAGTACCATGGAAGGAAAGACAGGCTTCTTAAAAACAAAAAACAAAAAAAAAAAAGACACCCATTGAATAACACCGGCAATGAAATAAAAACGCGCAGGGCAAGGGAGCACAATAAGCATTTGAAAAATGTAGCAATAGAGACGGCAGCATAAAGCGGCCGAGAATCTTCTGTGAGACAAAAGATGGCTTCTGTCGCCTCTAATCAGTAACAGTAACCACATAATTTGAATAATTGAAGTTACCCCCCCCCTTACTTTCACTCTTAATGCTTTAACTCTCCCCTCTCACTCTGAGTGAGCAGAAGCGCTCGTAATTATGTATGTAGTTTTTTTTATTCCCTTTAGCCACCACCCCGTACCTCCCACCCCTCGTACTTAATTCACGCGTCTGTAATTGAGAGGCTTTGCGTCTCTTGCATACTAAAATGTAATTACGCTGCTATAAAGCTGGCCACTTCTCTGAAAAATTAAGCGGGAGGGTCGAGGGAGAGGGCTGAGAAGAAAAAAAATTCATAAAGATATTTTTCATAAAGATGAAAAAGATCGACCTTTTTTTCAATCTTTAATTTTTCCACACTCTCGACAGTTTGTTTTTGATATTTTTTAAATTTTTTTTTCTTTTCCCTTTTTTCCCCCTCGCACCCCAGAGAGCTCATTAGAGAGTTGACAAGTAACAATAATTTTGCTTGAAATTAGAATTAAATAGTAATTACTGACTCCCCAGGAAGCGTAATTTTTGTTCTCGAGTTGTCGCTGGGGTCCTTGATTTAAGACGAGATTCAACGCTTTTTTCCACTTGTTTTTTTATGTGTGAAGATAGACAATTCCTCCTCTTTTTTATATTTTTTTTAAAAAAAAAAGAATCTCATATTTAAAAATTACTCGAATGTGAAAACCTTAAGTGAGAAGAATAAAATTATCATTATATCTTTCGAATTAAAGAGTTTTAAAAAAAGGAGAGCTTTCACTTATTTTTAATTTTTTTTAGAAGAAATATATATATAATTTTACTTGTTGGTTTGATCCAAATAATTAAGTATATTTTTCGGGCATATTTACATATTTTTTTCTTTGACGAAGAAGTTCTACACTAGTCAGAAGGAAAAAAAAACCTGCTTGTATTGTAAAATTCACATTCCTTCCTTGTGCATATTTTTCTTTAATTATGGTTACTTTCCAATACTATATAAAAATGCCGAAAAAAGCATAGTTATGAATGCAATAGAATTCAATGAAAGTATAATTTCATATGCATTTATTAATGATGTCCCTTTAAATTTCGGAAATATGGACTTTTTTTATTTATTTTTATACTTGATCACGTAAAGCTTATTTTTGAAAAGTGAAAAGAAAAAAAAAAGAGAAAAAAATTTACAAAAAGTGGGAAAGAAAAAAAAATGGAAAAAAAATAAGAAAAGTAAAGAAATTACGAACTTTGCAGAATTTTAATCATTTCAGAAGTATTATTTCACAAAATCTAAAATGTTTCTCACTTCAATAACTAAATCCTTAAAAATAATAAATACACATTTAAAAATTATGTGCTCAATCATTCCGTTATTTTCCAGATAAACAGCAAAAAATTATACAAAAGTAACGAAAGTATCATTATTAAACTCTAAGTAAAAATCCATTAAATCTATAACAATATCTTTTTTTAAACATATTGCAAAAATCTTAGCAATATTTTAAAAAAAATATTGGTGTAATTTAGCAAATCATTATAGTCTTAAGTAAATTTAAAGAATAAAATATACAATTTGAAAAAGTTATTCCTATTACTAGATAACTTAAACGTATCTACGAAATACAACCTCTGACAATAAAATTCGGTGAATAAAGTCAAAACGGTCAATCTGGCAATAATGGCGGGAAAAAAAGGCTGCAAATGCTTAGTGGCAGATATTGACCATCTGCCCCCACTGTTGCTTAGTTGAACTTCGTTTGTGTTCCATGTAAGACTTGTTTTACAAAGTGCTTGTTCAGTGAATTGGTTCTTAACTGAGAACAGGAAAATGAACGAACAAAAGAAAGTGAGGAAATTAATCACGAAATATCGTCGATTAACTGTGCGCATTATAGCTGATGAACTTTAGATTAACCTTGAATCCATGCGACAAATCGTTACCCAGAATTTAGGGATAAGAAAGACGTTAGTCGTCTACCCAGGGTCCGACTCCAGTACGCACAACAAGGTTCATGGTTTTTTGCTCACGACAATGCCCGCCCTCACACAGCCAATATCGTCAAACAGTTCTTGGCAAAGGGGGGGGGTCAAATTAAACATCCACCATACTCGTCTGATCTCAATCCTCCAGACTTCTTCCTATCACCGCTACTCAAACTCGCTTTGGAAGGAAAGAGAATTGATGATATTCCTGACATCCAACGAAATGTGACGAGGCTTTTGAACTCCATCCGAAAAGAAGACTTCTTGCAAAGTTTCCTGGACATGTATAGCAGACCTCAGCGGTGCATAACAATGGGAGGTGATTATTTCGGAGGACAGTAGGGTAACTTTCGTTAATATTTCATTTACATTAATGTTACAGGGCCATTCACCGAAATTTACTGTCATGGTCGTATAACTACAAGAGTAAATACTAATACAAAACAATAAAGTATTTTTTTTATGAAATTAGTAAATAAATAAATAAAAATCATAGATGATTTAAGTATTAGATTGCTACATTTGGGACATTTTTAGTTGTTTATCCTTATAGTGTAGATATCCCTTTACTTTATAATGTTCAAATTATATTCAATAAACTAACATTTTTAATAACAATAAATATATAAAAAATTCTGTTTTTATTGATTAATCATAACTCTTCAAATGAAATATATATATATATATATATATATATACAGTAGAACGTCGTTTATCCGAATCAATTGGGACCGGACACCGTCCGGATACGCAATTGTTCGGAAAACCGAATGCAATCCATGTAGCATATGAAACCGGACACTATACGAAAATTGAAAATCATCAGATGCGGGAAACGTGCTTGAAGGAAAAGCAAAATAGCTGCAAAATGTCACAATTTTACTTTGATTGTGGAACATTATCAATTATTTTTCGCTGTACCATTGTATACTTTCGTTTTTTCACAACAAGGTCTCTGATTCTCTTCAGCAGCAGTAGCTGAGTAGGACAACACACTAATTGTTGTTTGTACCACTCCATAGCTGTCTCTAACGCCGGAAACGCGTCAGCATTTAATGGACCCTTGCTACATTCGTTGTTGTTGTCCTCGTCTTCATCCGTTTCATCGCCGACAAGGTCGGATTCTTCTTGCATGGAAGTCACATTTTTTAGCATTTGAAATCCACAGTCTTCTGCATCGCATGCCCTCCAGGTTTCTACATCAACAAAAGAGCACGTATACACCCCCTAACTTGGAAACAAAATTGTCTAATATTCCGCGAAGATGTTTACCAAATTACACAATTGAAATTCCCCAAATATCCCTGATCTAGGGGTTTTCCGTCACTTTTGGCCTCCCACGAAACAATTGTTGAGCATTGTACTGTTCGAAAACGTAACCGGACTTTGGTTCGGATATTTGACGCTCCGGATAATAAACGTTCGGATAAATAACGTTCTACTGTATATATATATATATATTGCAAATATTATTCCATTATTAACAAGCTATTTTGAATTCACAAACTCTAACGAGATTTGTAAGTATTTATAATTATTTGAGATGGACAGAACCTGAGGACACAGTATACGCCCGATAGGCTCTCACAGCACCTGGGGCATCCGTATTAACCATCCGCTGAGTAAGCAGGACAACAGTGACTGAATTGACACATCGATAGACAACACAGCAACAAGGTTGAAGTCAAGTGCAAACTGCCATCAACGTTGTACCAGGCCTGTTTGCAATAGTACCAAGAGTATTCAACCTGAAATCTCATAGAATTAAATAAAACTGCTTTCTGCGATGAGTCCCGCTTAGAATTGGGCCCGACGATCAGCGAAGACATGTTTAAAGATCTTCAGGACAATGACGGGATACTCAACTGTATAATGTACGCCACACAGCCAGACAATCAAAAGTGATGAATGGCATGGGATGCCATTTCATTTGATAGCCGGATCCCTTGGATGCCACATGTAATACCCAATACGCTCTTAATAATGCCTTTTCTTTTCAATGAACCTTTTACTCATAGTTCGACAGCATAATTTGTTGCCCGACCGCACACTGCACGTCTTTCTTCTTGTATTTGCTCTTTTTAATTTTTTCTGGCCATTGTGATCACCAGTTCTCTTTCCAAAGGAACACGTTTATGCTTTAATTGGTAGGCGTATCTCCAACCATCCTTTTACCATCCCGATTCAACTCAGTAATTAGAATACGTATGGCAAGCAATTCCGCAAGAGGATATCCATTAACTCTACAAGTCCCAGCCGGATAACAATTTGTTTCAGGACCAGTGATCAGCCAACGCATATCTGTTTTTAAAATCTTGTAGCTGTGTTTTGTTGACAAAATACTAACTTCCTATGATACTGCTAGCATTTCGCTTTCAATACATGTAAATTTCATTTATCAATTTTTGTAGCCTTAGGTTAACTCCAGCTTGGTGCATAACTTTTTATGTTTTGGAGTTTATTATGAAACAACAATGTCACAAACATATTTATCTTCCCTCTAAAAGGGATTTAAAAGCTTTTTAAGTGAATATAATCCAATACGAAACTGTACAAATATAAAATAAATTATTAAAATCTACCTAC
Source organism: Trichonephila clavata (assembly GCA_019973975.1). Taxonomy (NCBI): domain Eukaryota; kingdom Metazoa; phylum Arthropoda; class Arachnida; order Araneae; family Nephilidae; genus Trichonephila; species Trichonephila clavata. Next base: position 384,983 of record BMAO01037309.1, read on the forward strand.
ATTCTGTTCCACACATGTTGTGCTATAGGTAAGCCATTTTTGCTCTTAGTCCACGATGCATTATATCACAGCTATACTAATAACAACAATAGACTCATCCTAACGTTCTTATAGCTCATAATCAGCAAAATACCATAGAAAACGGTATTAAGAGTGACAAGATAGCACTTATAAAGGATAAATAATCAGATCAAAAGGCATTTCGCGAAGAGGGAAGACAAAAGGATATCTGGCACGATGGGGAGAGTGCAGTCAGGTTCTATTAAACTCTTTCGTTTTCTAAGCAGCTTATGAGAGGCAGAGATGATTGTTATGGTAAGTGCAGAGAAAAGTGCCAAAGGGCATGCGACGCTCATAAGGCTTTCTTAATAAATAGTTGACTAATCGCTTTGTAAAAGAGTAGGCGAAGAAGGCAATTTCGTAATTTAGTTGGATGGAAATGGAAGTGAATATGATAATACGTCTTTTGTAGAGGAGGAATTTTATTTTAAATTGAATGCATATGGAAGCTCATATAAAAGTATTATCGGAATTCTAAGAATATGTTATGGCTTTTGTCGCCTCATTATAGAGGCAAATATAAAAGTTTGTGTGCAATTTATTTTAAAATACGATTTAAATTTCAAGGTATTTGCAGGATTCAAAATCGCATCGACCTCATAAGTGGTTAGAAGAAATCCCTTTATCTTAAACTGAAAAATACTTTCTAGGTCTTTTAATTTATATTTTATAAGGACTTTCTAATTCAGTGAACTTAATCCTATAAAACAATAAAATTACGTATTGCTTGCCAATTACCTTATTATGTAAATCGTAATTATTTCAGTGAATATAATAATTTTTTGAATACTTAAAAATTTTGTGATCTAAACTTTGAGAAATCATGTTAGCTGAAGAGAAAGAATGTAAGTGTTGAAATAATGCAAATTTTGCTCAGATTTGCATATAATGTTTCATGACTGAATTTATTTTAAATGCTTAAATATTATTTCCTGTCATGTCACATCAAAGTTAAAGTTGCAAAGCCTGTATAGAGCCTGTAAAAATAAAAATAAGATGTAAAAATAACTTAAAGAAATACATTTTTTCCTTTTTTTGAAAAAAATTCCTACTTTTAAAAATTTTAACGAAGTTTTTTGTACACAGTTTGAAATATATTGGACAACTTAAAAAGCTATACGAGGAAAAAATGCATAATTTCCATTTTATAATCTTCCATTACCTTTACAACTGATATTTTAAGTAATTTCAGTAATTGAAAAATTCAAAACAATTTTGATTGAAAAATTAGCTTTTAACCATACATTCCGGTGTATAAGGCACGCCCCCTTTTTTACGAAGAAACCTGAAATATATGAGCGCAATGCTCTTATGTTTTTAAATCATTTATTCGAGGTTATTTATTACATTAGGCTCTTGAAAAATTGTATACTTCCAGAACTACAACCCTTTAAGTTCGTAAGGTAAGTCTTTTCTTTTAAATAAATAGTATTTCGATATATGTGTTAGTGTAATTTTCTTGTGGTGATTTATTTCTTCTTTATTTTTAAAGCTATCCTTTTTAAGCCCAGCGCATCGCGCACACCCGTAATTTTTTGTGTTAAAAGAGTTTTGCGTCATACGCGCCGCATTATACGGTATACATATATATATAATTTCTTTTTAGTGCATCACGTATCACCTTACAATCAAATTTATTCATCAGGCAACCATTGAAAACTACGCATTTATTTTCTTCGACATATTTCTATCTTACATCTCCCGAATCCTTAAGTAGATATACTTTAAATTCAGGATTATCTCGTATGTTTCCGATGTTTTCCCTATCTGATTTTTATTTGATAAATAGTAACAGAAAAGAGATTTACTCAAACATGCACTGAGATAAGCGAAAAGAAAAAACATGTTTTTTCCTCTTTCTAGCTTGAAACTTCTATGAACATTGTGCAATGAATGTCGAATGCAGTATTTAAAAAAAGAACCGAAACTATGTGTACAACCTTTCTTAAATAAATTTAAACAGAATCCCGCCTCTTGACATCCAATAATTCTTTCCAACCAACCAAGTCTGGAACTATTTAGATATCGCCCGAGCAATGGAAAGAAATAAATAATGTAAGAAAACGAAGAGAGAAAAATACCGATCTTTTCCTTTTCGTTTCCTTGGTGTTTTCAGCTCTTTTAACATCCTTTTTAAATGAGAATCCATTAAAGAAAGGTTTACACTTGCGGAATTTTATCGCTACGACAGATGTACTGCAAAAAGAACTCATTTTGTTTGTTGATGTGTTTTCCTGCAACGCGAAAATGTACCTCGTTTACGGGTGGAGTAAAAAGGGTTGATTAAGCAATATATAAAGAAATACTCCTTTTCTGTGAAATGTGTTTCGCTTGTAAGTGTCCTTACGGAGGTTCCGTTTGCTCGTAAATTGAGACATTTTCGCTGTAAGCGCTCATTTTCACCCCCGCCCCCATCCCAGGGACGATAACGCCGGCAAGAAGATTTCAGCACTTGCTCAATTTATCTAGCGAACTGTTTTTTTATTTATCGCAAATGCTGCAATCTCACTTGTGTTTCGATATATTAAGAGCAAAAGAGGATATCGGCGAAAGAGGAAGGGACAAAAAAGTGTAGTTAGCGAAGGGGAGTATATTGGCTTTAAAAAAATATATTCGATATAAAGAATGTTTGTGTTTGATCACTGAAAGAATTGGTTTAATAAGTGAATAAAACGCATGTTGCAAGCAATCCGCTCGCTGGTTAGAACGGTTGACTCCACTTCTTGAGGATTTCCTCTAAAAAGAGTTATTATCAAAGTGCTTGGTGGAGTTTATTTTTATAAAATAAATCTGTTTACAAGCACAAAAAAAAAAACTTCTCAAATTTTGTTTAAATTAACATGATTAGGTCGTATTATTTTGATGGGCATAACAAATGACATGCACGCATCTACGCATACTATTTTATCCTTTTCCTCGACATTTTTCTTTTGCGATGTAAGAAGATTTGGTCCGTGAATGTGACATTAAGCTAAAACTAATCTGACTTGTTAAAACCCTTCCGCTCACCACTGGTATGCAGCTAAGAGTCCTGGTCTATCTCTACAGTGCAGGAGATCCAGGGCTTTTCAGACAGCCTTGGCGTGCTTTAGAAGCGGTCACCTGCGTGGAATGACCTTTGTGCAGGGGGCAAAGTCTTTATTCACCTGTCCCTGCTTCTCCTGCTCATCTTCTGGGCTACTGGGAATTTTCTCTGGGTCAGTTGTTTGGAGATCAAGACCTGGTTTGTGACATCTTTTTCTTATGTGGAAAGGTCAAATGGACTTGTAGGCTTTTCTGCTCCAAGGGGATTTGAAACAACAACAATGTGACATTGGTAACCTAGTGGTTATGGTCACGAGTTTGTTGTCAACATGTTATGAGTTCGAAACCTTATGTCACTGAAGACCCTCCGTGTAGAGAAGCTGATACGCGTTTCGAGGCTTAGAGTACTCCCTTTGGTGGACCATGGTAGTTTGGAGAGGGAGATGCCAACTCAGATGACATTCGTCCTTGTCGCTTAATAAGTGCTCTAAGTTATGAGGTCCATTGCCAAAAACTCTCTTGTTGCTTTGTAGTGCGAAATTAATAAACACTCCCTCACTATCCTTATTTCCACTCCACATAAGTACTGCCTTCTCGCAATTCCATTTGAAGAATAGATCTAAAAGATATGTTATACGAAAAAGAAAAATAGTAGGGTGAAAAAGAAATTTAGTTTCGGTAGCACCTGCACAAATTGTACGGTTATTAACGGATTTTGAAATTCACAAATTTATAAAGTTTTACCTGAGGTTTTCATTTTTATAAAGGAACGAAATGGACTCATTATAACTTTGTAAACTAAAACTGTGCATGTTAGTTCATAAATCAAAATTTGCTCTCCAAAATAAACAAAGTTCATGCCGATAGGGAACATAATTTATGCTGATTGATCAAATTGATACCTTCGTTGGCTGATACATTACTTCTCTTATTTTATATTGTTGAATAAATAAATGAATAGTACGTGAACTAGACAAATTAATTTACTTTGCTAATTAGAAAGTTTTATTTGAAATTAATTAGATAAATTACTACCCACTGAAATTATTAAGCTGAATTACAGAATTACAGTCGAATTAGATTTTGACTAAAAAAGACAACATGCGAAGTATTCGTATCCAGAAAAAGTTATGTTTACTTGCTTTATTAAAAATAGAACTCACATGATTGCCAATCACATTAATGAAACCAAACGAAGAGCAGATTTCTAACTAAGAAAGAAGTATATATTCTGCACATAAATATTTTAAACCTATTTAACCTATTTTAAATTTATTTACTCTCAGCTAAATTATTGAAAATAATGCTGTGATTATCTAAATGGCTATGCTTTAGAGTTAATAAAAAGAGAATAAGTGCCATTGAGAAAATCATTTTGTTGTATGAAAATAAATAAAAATTGCTATTTATTATGTAATTATCGGTGACATTTTTGCTCCGTGTTGTTTTAACCCTTTAACCAGTTTGCCCGTACACCGTACAGACTATCGAAAGTTGACCACAACCGGTTTGCCCGTACAGCGTACGGGCAATGATATTTTCTTCTTTCTATCTTTGATTTGCACATATTTTTAATTCTATAATGGGATAAAAATGCTAGTGTTTTAAAAAGACACAGTTTTTCCATGGTACTGAAATGATCGAAGGCGGGAATTTTTCTATGAAGTCAGGCATCTAGATTCTGAAAATTTCCGATAAAGAACAGGGATTGGCAAGACAATATGTAATTTTTTTTGCTTCGGAAAAAATGAAAATGGGAAGATAATCCAAAAAAAAAAAAGCCGATATATTTCCGTCCCAATCGCAGTGTAAGACTTTGCATTACACCATGCTTCAAACTGTGTGTGTGCACACACACAAAACCCTCAACCGCTTAAAAAAGGGGTACGAACATGCAAATTTTTGTAAATATGAGATATTCTTTTAAGATTTGTGAAACATTCTTCGCATCATGCAGAATGCACTTACAAAAATCAAACATTTAGAGTGTTTGTGTTCCACAATACAAAATAAAAAATAGCGTGAAAACTTTAAAACTGAAAGCTAAAATAAAATTTCTCCATTTTTTTCATTATACTTAGTACTATGCTGAGTTAAAAGCAATAAAAAAATGTGCTTTTTTTAAACGTTTTGGGCACAAAAAATAACCGATTAAGAGGTTAAATGCAGTGTTTTATATTTTAAACATAAATTCTATACAATCATTATAAGTATATGTGAATAATATAATATCATTCATTCAAAAAAAAAATCCCAAAAATTCTTTGCTGAGAAAAAAATGCTTCTGCTCAAAAATAAATAAAACATCTGAAATGCCCCACTTATCATGGCACAAGATTATTAACAGTTTCTTCTTATAATTCCTAACTGCTACTCATTAACTTCAACAGTTTTTGCTATGGCCATCAAAATCTTTTTTACCACTCAACTCACTCAAGATATTTATGTCCCAAGCATGGCAACATTTTCAGGGGCTCATCTTCAAATCTCTTGGGTTTTAATAGGAAATGGAAGCAGGAAACGACAGGACACACACACACTTAAGTGTGGGAGGAATGTAAAATAGTCAGATGCCCAGGGACAGTTGTATCTCCCTTGTTTATGATATCTCCTCCGGAAGCTCATAAAGAAGATTTCTACGCAGAAATCCTAGCTCTTGCCATGTTTACAGAATGAATATCCACAGAGCTTCTTAATGCTAAAAAGACTTGAAATGAAACTCTTGTAGTATCTCATATAAGTGCCCTGTTCTTAGAGAGACACTTGAGAATTATTTTGGGTTAAAGTGATTTCAATGTAAAAATATATAGCTTATGAGAATTATGGTGGGGGAAATAAAAATAAACTTTGCAAGTGCCACTTCAAATATTTAGCTATGAATGTTTGGATATTACAAGTGTATGGACAGTGTTATGTAGATTGGGGTATGTCTGTGACATTGAAAGGATAATGGGATAAAGAATGACAACTTCCCCATGTAAAACAAATCTTTGTGGTATCGCATTACTCTTTGTATTTGACAGATAACTCGATTTATCTTCAGATATGAAGTTAGTTATGTCAGAGATCTATTGACTCAGAATTTGGGAAAAGTTTCCATTTGATATTTGAATATTTTTTGATTTTATCGTCTTTTTTTAACACTCTTTTATAAGTTTCACTTGTATGTAATGGAGTCTTTGAACCCGATTTTCACCCACTTAAAAAGGTCAGATTAATTCGAAATTTTGTACACTTATCAAGGACCGATGACAATACAATAATTCCACAATTTTGTTCTATTGTTCTGATCAGGAGATCAGGAAAAACGATTTCCATATTTGGTGACTAATTCATTATATGTTTCCAGATTTGGCGACTAATTCCATATACCATTTCAAGATTTGGCGACTAATTGCATATACCATTTCCAAATTTGGAGACTTAAAGATTAAGTTACAACCCTATAAAAACGAAATGTTTGCATCGGCAATTTCTTACCATAATATAAACAATTGTCTAGTTTTTCTGAAAATGAAAATAATTAAATTATAGTTTCAAAAAACTAAGAAACACGCTTTTACAATGAATCGAATTAAAAAGTAAAAAAATAATTCTTAATATAAGAATAAAATGATAAACGAGAAAATTAATGTCATTGGGGAAAAAGCGTGTGGGGAATGCTCTATATTAATTGTTATAATTATTTATTAGTTCTATTCCAAAATGTTGAGTTAGTGTAAAAATGTAGTACAAAGCACCCCACGCTTTTATCCCAATGACATTAATTTTCTCGTTAATCATTTTATTCTTATATTAAGAATTATTTTTTTACTTTTTAGTTCGATTCACTATAAAAGCGTGCTTTTTAGTTTTTTGAAACTATAATTTATTTCTGATTATTGTGGAAGTTATTTAACTATCAATCACATAGAAGGACCAGACAATTTATAAATATTCTAATTATCTGGTATTACTACATAATTTTTTTTAGTTTCTTAAATATAATTACGATTTCAATACATTGTGATGTCTATTTATAATAATTATTTCTAACTTTCTTTAGACTAAGTTCAATATAGATACAAAGCCTAAATATGTATAAGATAAATATATTTCCTGTTCATCTTTGTTAAAACTTTTCATTACTGGAAATAGGAACAAAATATATGTTCAAAAAATGGTTCTAATCAATACATTCTGATGTATCTATCCAGTTCTTCATTTTTTTTCGCTGCTGCAAACCGAACGGCAACCAACATTTCTTTGAGAAACATCTTAGTAACTATGTATCGGGTACTATTCGCGTTTCTTACTAATCCTATAAGGTAGCGTTTCTCGAACTGTGGGGCACTCCCCCGGGGCGTAACAACTCTACGAGAGGGCGCTAGCATATTGAAAAGCCGAAAACAAAAATTTACTTTAAGAAATTATGAATTTACTGAAAGTAAACAAGCAAAATAAATTCTGACATAATAAAAAATAAACACTCACACTGATATAAAACACTTATAAATATATCAGTACTGTACAATATGAATTTTATAATTAATTTAACTATACTAAGTTAAGAACAAGTTCATTAATTACCAGTGACCCCATGGGCTTGCCATATGTAAAATTATATACAAAAACTAATACTTATCTTTATAATTTGTACGGGTTACAAATGATCCCATAGCTGCCGATTCACTTCTAAATAACCTTCTTTTTGCACGTAAGCGCGAGTACGTGATATACTGGGGGGAGGGGATGAAAAAGGAATAAATAAGGAAATCCTCTGATATAAGCAAATCCTTCGCAAACACTGCCATAGTTTTGTTATTGCATTCCAATGCCTTCGGAACAATTTTATGGATAGAAGTGCACAGAAAAGATAGTACTTCTAAAATACGTATATATACGTCGGAGGCATTTAGCGCACCTGTTGAGCGAGACGTATATATACATCGGGGGGTACTTAAGAGGTTAAAGTCGTATTGTAGTTAAGCGTCAAAGTATAGTGTTATTGAATTCGATGCATTGTTATTTGTATGAAGGGGGACGCGAGGAAAATTATGATTGATATTGGGTCGCAGATATTGAAAGTATAAGTAGCTCTGCTCCAGGGAAAGTTCTTGTGATTACGTTGTAGGATTATAAAATCGTTTTCTGTAGAGGAACCGATTTATGCTGATGTGATTTGAAATTTAAAGTCAAGTGATAGAGAGAGAGAGAAGTAGTTGACAAAAGTAAACAAGAGATTCAGTAAAGAGATCTTACATTTCACAGAACAAGATATTACATCGTCAGGACGAGTAGCCTTGTGTGGTATCTGACCATCAAAGATAAGTGTTAATTGTTATAACTGTTTTGGTTAGTGATAAAGCTGACAGCTCTTTCCGCTTAAATAAACTCTTGATAGTAACTTGAAAGTCAAATAAAGGTGTTTATTTTATTAAAATGTCTTTTGATTCTGTGCATCCAAATTCACCAGCGACCGTAGGGTCATGATAACTATATTAACTGTTATTTACTGTTATTTCTGCATTAACTAAGGCTAGATAGAAGTACAGATTCATAAAAAACAATTGCTTGTGATTTTAATTCATTTTTAGAATATCTGTGAAGAGAAGGAGTTTTTTATACTTAAAAATAAGCTATCGATCACACTACATGCTGAAAGCCTTTTAAAAGTAGCTTCTAAGATACAAATGGGTTGATTCGATATATTAATAAGGCTTGATTTTTAGTTATAATTTGGATTTTTCGTTTTCCACTATTTCAGGGTTAATTTTTACTACTTCAAGAATAAAAATAAGTCTGAATTTAAAAATAAAAGTTAATATATTTATGTGTATTTTTTTGTTAAAATATATTTATGTGTATGTTCATTCAAAATATTCTGCACTTTCCCACTCGTTGAAACAAGTTCATTTTACATATTTTCATTCCAATTCGGTCGTTTATAATAAGAAAATGATTATATAGCTTAACTGAGACTAGTTGCATCAAAACAATTATTTAATCTTAATGAATTGTCATGTCAGAAAATTTTCCAGATAAAATTAAATGATTATTTATGATCCTTGGTTTAAAGTTTTGCTTCAGAATTATCTCTTCAAGCTGCTCTATTAGTTTCAAAGTTTATTAACATTTGTATCCATCTAGTGCAATTAGAACATTTATCAGCAACAACTGTCCCTCAATGGTTAAGCTTTATTGACATATAAGCTGACTATCAAAGCGTTCTTATTATTGGCATAAGGAATATATTTCATATTCTGTAAAAATGTAAATTAAACACATGGAACTCAAATGACATAACAGTCAGAAATTTGCTCATACCAGTACAAAAAATAATGCGGTAGGTTCAGCGACCCTGTAGGTTTTGTACCTTTGTGAGAAAATATGGACATTTCCACCATACTTTCCTCATGTATCCAAACGTTTTTATAAATCCATGAGAGCACCTCTGAGTGTGGTATCTCTTTAATAGTGCGAGAGGTTCGGTGAGGTCGAAGAGGTGAAGTGGAAAAAGAGGCAATGTGGCCAATATAGAGCTTCTTATCTCTGTCTCGCAATGACAGCCCCTCCATCCCTGGGGGAGAGGGGAGGATCATCCGAGAGGTTATCGGGTTCCCTTCACCACACCAAACGATCAAATACATCACTTTTCGTCTCCAGCCTCTCTCTCAATTTCTTTCGTCCGCCGGCAGTGCACCCCTCGAAACGACTTAATAACTGCTTTACTATCAAAATATTTCAAGAAAAATCAACTCATGTTTTATTTCTGTATGGAGGTTTTTGCTCGTGTTAAGCTTAATAAAAATGTACATTTTGTAGAGCAAGGTTATTTTAAAGGAAAAAAAAAAGTGTAATTTTTGAAATATCATTTTTCAAAGAAAACTACGTATCTACTAGAGATTTTTTTCATGTATTTGATCATTTAATTTATTTTAGTATATAAAAAGTTTTTTCTAACATTTATTTATTTTATTTTAATGTTCCAAGAAGACTGTTTTATTCGACAAGACATTTGATAGAGGAATTTATAGTTAACTGTTATAAAATTTTTTGGCATGTTATTTTCTTTTATTTTTTATATTTTACATTCATGTTATAAATTTATTAACTTTTAATTTTTTTTTTTACTTTTTATACTGTCCAAAAATATTGTAATATTAATATACTAGTATTTTATATTAACACTCTAATATAGTGTTTCGCAATAGCGCACACAAAATTTTTTGAAACGGTAGGGTCAATGGCCGGATGTCCGCCAACTCGTACCATACCTCTAAGACAGCACCAATTGATTCTTCTGATTTTGTCAACAAAAAACAGCAAAAAATAAATTATTGAATTAATAATTAGCATTAATTAATAAAATAAATTGTTAATTACAAATATTTAATTAAATTTTACGTTATATATATAGGATTATGATCAATCGAAAAAGTTCAAGGGATTTGGGGGGGGTGTCCGGACCCCCTGGACACATAGGACATTCTTACTTAAAATAACTTAATACGATTTTATATAGTAATGCATAATAAGATTATATTTTATGTATAATTTACCGTGTAATTACATAATGTTAAGGTTTTCTTTAGTCAATTAATTAAAATATCTATATTGTCATATTCAAAGTAAAAACATTGTTTATGTTTGTTCTACAAATCAATGATATACTGCAGATAAAACACAAATAGAAGCACCCAAGCGTGTGTAAGCTTTGCGCAATGCTTTTGGGCTCGCACAAAATTTTTGTACAAAAAATGGGGTCACCAACACGAAAACTATAAGAGTCCCTGCTCTAATATATTCTAATATTCATATGTACTCTAATATTATTAATTTTCTCTGTTTAGTATATATAGTAAATTTTTAATGGTGGGTCATTAGGGAAACAAAAGAGGATCAATAACCATGTATTTAATTTCCCCTGTCTGCTTAATTTCACCAAAAATGGGTTACATTTAACGAAGTTGTTTTCTCTAAATATCTTCTAAGGAACCCCATCGATGCAATTAGTTAAAAATACATACTCATAAGAAAACTGTAAATAATATCACATATTTTCCTTTGCTGATGTCGAATGTTTTAATACTGGTGTTTTTGTATTTCAGAATTAAATTATATCAACAAAATGTTACTTCTTTCACAGCATTTTCGATAACTTTGAAGATACATGCATTCTTTTTTACAACTTTTGTAAATTTATTGGTTTTTATATATAATTTTCGTATTTATATTCTCTTATATTATATTTTGAAACTTATATGAATTTAAATTATTAAGATATAGTAAAAATTATTAGTAGTAATTAATTATTCACACTAATCTATTATTTTTATTTTATCCATAAAGGAAATTTTTTATCTGGAGAGAAAAATACCTAAATTTCATGGAAAAAAATATGAAATAAAAAAATAAATAAATCTATTAAACAAAGACGTGTTTTAATAAAATCTTACGCGTTAGATATGAGTTGCTGACCAAGTAGTAAGCCTAGAAAAGCTTGGGAAAACAATTATTCACAAATTTTGATGTTCAAATATTGTTTGTAAAAATTTACATTAGTTTCATGGATCAACAGAGCAAATAGGCAGAGTGAAGGGATGTAGAATTTTTAAGGCATTATTATGGTGAAAAATATAAAGATATTTGCATTTGAATTATATATATATATATAATAATTTCCCTTAGATTACTACGAAATATAACATTATTACATCACTTACCATGATATAACATACCGCATAATGTGCACGACTTGATACCACAGTACAACCCTTCCATAAAGGATTTTATAGCCGTAAGAAATTATAATTAAACAATTCTTATGAATATGTAAGCGGAAAGAACTCAAATTTTATTTATTTAACCATAGGCTTTGAGTATATATAATTCAAGTATAAATAAAATCCCAACAAAGGAAAGTGAAAAATAGATGAAAGCAGCAATTTTATGTTCCAAAGGGGGGGGGGAGAAGGTATGAACTGTGGTTCTTTTTAATAACACCCTGCTTCAATCCCTGTGTTCAGGGGCGGTGACAACTAACAATCGTTTCACAGCTCATTCTTCTAAGAACAACTCTTGCGCTTTCCGACCATCCCATTTTTGGATGTTCTTGTATGAGCCACATTATAAAGCGGAAGACACCTCATAAATAGATCCCGACTCTACAAATGGATTCCTCTTATCTCACGGAAGATCTTCATTTGTTGTTATTATATGGAATGAAAGCGTGATGTTTTGTGTCGGCTCATGTACGACCTCTGAAAACTGAAATCACTTACCATCGCCGGATACAAGAGGGACAGGATGGTTATTATTATGTTGCATAAAGATGGGGTATAGTTGAGGGTGTTCTGGACTGAGAGGCATGACTGCCCAGACGCAAATGTTGGTGGGGGGAAAAAAGACTTCCTCAAGTTAATGCAGTTCTGTTCATATGTTAGTGACAAATGGTCATTACGTGATATCTTGTCATTTGAATCGGAAAGGCCCCAACAATAAAGCACAAATTGATTTGAGTCGGAATATGAGAAAATTACCTAATTCGTTCAACACATGGACATTTATTTATATTTTGGGGAGATTTAGTTGTCAGATTTTTGGAATGGAAGAACAATAGAACTAAATATTAGGTAATCATCTCTCTGTTATTATACTAAAAATATTTTGTAACTAAAATTGAAAGGTGATGAGTTATTTTATTGTTATAACACAGATTAAATGCAACTTCCAGTGAGTTTTCATTGTTAATTTTTGAAATCTTTCATCACCCTGCCATACATAATGTATAAAACGTGGAAAGAATCGGCACGAGAAAACTAAAACTCTATAATTGTACTAAAAAAAGATAAAACTAGCTCTAAGAAACTTACTAAGCCAACTTAATTAATTAAGCTAATGAACTAACATATTAAATATTTTACAAGGTAATTTTTGTACATAACAAATAACTTTTCTTATTTCATTAAAGAAGTGGAAGCATGAATACATACATTCAGTTACAATGGCTTTAGTACAATGCTTATTTAAGGACTTTATTAAACTTTTCGATATTGAAAAAGCTAATATCGATACTAATAAATTTTTCTACAAGTGCTCAGCATCATGAAATCTGTGTCATACTACTGAATCCAATAATCTCTAAGCTTTCCCAAAAATATTTTTATGGAGATATTTTATGATTGAAATTTCAAACTATATAAATTATGCTATGTGATGAAAGCAAATTATCATTCATGAATTGGTATTAAGCATATTTTCCTCTTCGGTAAATTTTAAAACAAAAAACATGAAGCATAAAAAAATCTACCAGTAAATATAAAACGTAACCATATAATGTTAACCATATGAATCTTTGGAGATTGCTCCGACAGGTTATATTATAATTTTTTATTTGTTATTTTTTTCTTGAATTTAAAATTTTTTTACTTTTGAATAGTTCTTCAAGAAATAATATATTTTAAAAGATATTTTTAATATGCCTTTAAAATAAACAAATAAATTATACAATTGATCAATAATTATAACAAAAATCATCAAAAAGGCTCTTAATGTAAAGTAAGAGCATTTGCACGGCTTAATTCTTTAAAAAACTAAAATGCAATTATTAAAAACTAAAAATTATATTTTTAAGTTGTTTAATCTAGCGTTTCTCAAACTGTGGGGCGCATGCCCCTAGGAGGGCATGAAATCTCTTCGAGGGTGTTGCGAGCATATTGAAAGTTGAAAACAGAAGATTATTTAAAAAAACTATTAATTTACTGAAAGTAAACTAACAAAATACATTATGACATTATCAAAAATAAAATATATATTTATACACTGATATAATTCACTTATAAATGCATCAGTACTGCACAATGTATTTTATAATTAATTTAACAATACTAAATTCAAAACAACATTTATACCTATCAATGACCCCATGTGCTTGTCATATGTAAAATTATATGCAAAAATTAACACTTATTTTAATAATTTGTACGGGTTATAATTATTCCCTTAACTGCTGAATTAAAGTTACGCGATTCACTTGCTAATGCCACGGTTTTCCACATACGAGATGTTTGGGGGGGGGGGGAGAAAAGGAATAAATAAAAGCAAATCCTCTGAAATAAGTAAACTCTTCGCAAACACTGTCAAGGTTCTTTTATTGCAATCCAAATAATTCTGAACAATTTAATGTTTAGAAAAGATTGTACTTCGAAAAGACGTATATATACGTCCAGAGAAATATATATCCAGGCTTATATATACGTTACTGAGCGAGACGTTCATATACGCCAGTAGCACTTAAGAGGTTAAAGTCATAGTTGAGCTTCAGCTTCAAAGTGTATTATTGAATTAAATACATTGTTATTGTATGGAGGGGGAGGGGGGTTAGGATGAAAATTGTGATTGAATGTTGAAAAGCAAATATTGAAATTTGAGAGAGAGAGAGAGAGAGAAGCACTGGTTTAATCATAACTTAGGTTTCAAGAGCTACTTAAGACTAACTTCTTTTAATTTAACCATTACATATTTTATGATATAGAAACATTAAAAACTAGATTTAATGGATTAAGTTATAATGTTTATGATTGTTTATAACAAATATTTTAGTGCAAATTTTTAGATTTTTGGATAGGAATTGATAATCAATTCAACTTATGCTATAACGCTCTTTTGGTTGAATTTGACTGGCGTTATTTAATTCGTTAAAATAGGCAACTATTAACATCGTATTAAAGTAGAAATAATGATAAATATGCTATGAGACTCTTTTTGAATATGTTAAATGTATTATTTCATGAAAATAATATTGATATTCGATAATTATCTTTTAAGTTATATTTTTATGTCAGTATTCAACTACCTTATCATCAACATTTTGAATGAATTTAAGGAAGTTTTTTAAGTAAATCATTGTCAATAAAAAATGGACTAAATTAGATCCCTATTTATCTGGAAAAATATAAATTAGACAAAGGAATATTCCACCCTAATGGCATTAAACTAAGCATAACAAGATTCTGTATTGCTTATTACACAAAACTGAGTTATGTAAAGTATATATTTAATGCATAAACTCCCTTAATATTATAATCGATAAATAAAAGAAGTATTTTCACTCAATTTAAGAAAATCGCGAGAGATCTTAAAGCCTTTTGTAACATTAGTTTATGTATCAAAAATAGCAATAAAATATTTCTCAAAGACATAAAATAACCAAACAAAACAGGAAAGAGAAGAAAGTATTACATTGTAACATAATGAAATATTGATTACGTCAAATCTGGGTCTTTCCCCACACTACCGGTGTTGACTCTGAGAATCTCTCAGATTTTTGAATTAAACAGCACTAGACACCTTTTCCCTATTTTATTCTCTGCCATAATAACAAACATTCTCAGACACCCTATTCTCATTGCTTTAAATTCCCTTCTTCCCTTTCTGCGGGGAGGATGTACCCAAGGAACATTCCCAATGTGACAACCAACGAATGAGGAGTTGCTGCCTTGAAGCCAATCTTGCCTTCCAGAAGGGAGGCCCAAGATGAAAGAGAGAAAGAGAATGCTCCACAGATGGAATGAACGAAAAGAGGAAAAGAAAATCTTTTGCTGCCAGAAGACGTGTACACGTGTGGTTGTCCGTGTACGACACGTTGTCAGAGCAAGCGCGTTCACCGCTCTTTCTTTCCCTTTCTCTTGACACCCTTATCTAAAGGACTTCATTTCGCTGGGTTGCCTCATGGGACACGCCTCATCTCTATCGGGCCGTTGACAGCTGCTGAAAGGGGAGTGGGAAAGTGGGACCACCCCTCCATCCCATTCTTGCTTGCCTTCTTCTTCCTCTTCTTCTTCTGCTGCTGAAGCCGCTATCATTATCGCACGTCGCCCCCTCATCTCGGTTATTTTCTCCGGAGAGATTGTTCAGGAAAAAGAGGAAAAATCCAGAAAGGAATGGCATGTCGTGTAGTGTTGTAGGGACACGGTTGTACGTATTGGAAAAATTAAGGTACTACATAGCGTAGGATTAATTAAAATCTTGTAAATGTGAGAGATAGGAATGTTGATAGATCGCCCGGAAATTAACTCTCGCCTCTTCCGAGCACGCGAGAAAGTTAATTTGGTGCATGTTTTAAAATTGCCAGCGGTTTTGTGTAGAGTATTAGTTCGGGGCATTGTTCGAAGAATTTTTTTCCCCCTTCTTCCTTCCGTCGCTGGGATATTGTGAGGAAAGTAGAAATAGTTGAAGGGCAACACATACCTTTAAGAATGCCTCGATTCGTAGTGTTTTCGTGAGGATAAAAAAATATGCCTTGAGTCAAACAGAATTATGCTCAGTTGCCTCAGTCAAACAGAATATGTTATTTATTTAAATGATTTAAGAAAAATTTTACCTTCCTGTTTTAAATTTCTATCATATACGCACGCATTTCTTATTCGAGAGAGTAAACAACTTTTAAACACCTTTTGAATGGTATATTACAAGATTATTTAATAATTTTAAAGTACGAGTAGTTTTATGCAAAAGAGTAGTTAATAATCATATGTGTGGAATCACTTTCCTTGTCGTATTTCATTAATGCGTCACTGTGGAGAAAATAAAATAAAAATACCTTGATAGTGTGTTTCTTGCATTGATAAAATTGAATAACAATTTTGTATAAACAGTAAAGATTTTTGTATAATTATTCTTCAAGAACTAATGAGAAGCCCCAAACGTACTTAGGAATCTAGTGCATATTTAAGTTTGTATGGTTCAGTTACTTGATATATATATAGTTAATATTCTCTAATATAGAGACATGAATCATTAGAACACTAAAGATGAAACAAAAAAAAAACAGAAAATGCAATATAAAACAAATATTAGAATTTATAAAAATATTAAACTTTAATAAAATATGTATAGTGATGTTTCAGTATTATAAGCATTGCGGACTTAGGACACAGCTCTTATATATATATATATATAATGATTAACATAAAAGTGAGGTTTAATATGTTTTCTGGCTAGTCAATCTTCCCTCTTTCTGTTAGTAATACTGATTGAAATCTTATTGAAAATGAAGACTAGATTTTCTAAGTTCATTAAAAGAAAAAGGTAACTTACTTAAAATTGCGTTCAAAAACGCATAACCTACGCCAAATTTTACTATCAAAATTTTTGTCTTTATTTGGAAAATAAGCCAAAAATAAAATTTAAACTCAGAAATATCTATAACGAGCTTACTTCAAAATTTATTTCACATAACTTCTGTTTTAATACAATATCCGTAACACGCAATGAAAATTAAATAATACAAAAACTAGATAAACTAGTAAATACTAAATTTAAACTCAAATGTATGAAGAGAGAATTCAGGTATAATACAAATATAGTGGTAATATTTTATTGGTAATGATTATTATGAAATATATCTTTTTCATTATACTTTGTAGTAGAATAGTTTATAGATTCTTTCAAAACAAATTTTCCATTGTGAAGGATTTTTTTTCATAAAAGTACAGAATAAAAGACAAGTTGTAAAATGATTACAGTAAATTTATCTATTGGTCTTTCTAATCTGACTATTGTATGCAAATGCGACTTTTTACAACCACATTATTCTATAGTAGAAATTGCCAGACATACGTAAATGGAGGAATAAAAAGGTAAAAAGGAGAAATAAATGGACGACTGAGAAGATAAATCAAATGTTCATATAAAGTATCTTTGAAATTAATCAGATCTGGGCAAAAATGCATTTATAAGAAATAAAAATTAAATAAAAAACATTCTTCTGTTTTCACCTTGTAGAAAAAATTCTATTAAGATTTATTTTACTTCTGAAATAAATTCAGAGCAGGAACATGAATGTTTAAGATAAGTGTTCTGTTATGTACAAAATCAAATTTCTAAACTCTAATTATAAAATGCAGCAAAACTGCTGATAAAAACGTGTAAGAAATATATTTTAATTCCCATGACAGAAAAAGTACTAATGTTTTTCATTGAATATTTTGTTTGAATAATACGATGTACAAGATATATTTTTTTCTTTTCAATTATACATAAATCTGAATATCTTCATTAAAAAACGAAACATGCTTAATATTACCTTGGTATTAACTATTTTTTTAATATAGCATTCTTAATTCTAAGCACTGTACTCCATTTTCTAAGTGATTAAAAACCATAATCGGTAAGTCGTAACAACTTTCTGTAAATACTTATTTACATATCGGACTAATAGGAATATCGTTCTTCACACGGATGTACATTAAAAATTTAATGCAAAACCCCACAAGCTAGCATAATTTTTTACTGTGTCTATTGCCTGCCTAAATCAATACAAGACAACTTATACTAAAATTTTAAATAATTTTTTTTAAACTAGAGACAATTATTTAAAAAAAATTTAACGAATTGCAGATTTGACATCATTTAAAGAATGATTTATAAGTGTGACATAATATGCTATGAAATATAACCTAATAATAATATGTGATATAATCTACAGTCATGCGTGGGATGGAATAGAAACCTTAAGGCAGGATAAAAAAAACGCATTCAACGGTTGTAAGTTAAAAACTTGTATAAACCGATTAGATCTTATCTTTACCTAGACATTTTATTTTATTTGGATCAAAGTGTCATTCCAAAACCTTATGAAAATTTATTATTTTTATCGACACATTTCTAGATGAAAAAATTAAAAAATAAAAATTAGACATTTACTCTTTTCAACACTAGTTTTTCAAAAATGTGTCAGAAATCGACTAATTTACTTGCATGCGTACGAAACGACATCAGCCAACTCTAGTAAAACTTAGATATTTGAAATGGTTCTGGAATTACGTAAATTCAACATGTAGAAAATTTTTTAAAAAATCATCATGCCAAGTGAAAAAGTAACTTTTAAATAGAAAATTTCCCCGGCATTTTCTTAATTTTCGTGAAGTATTTGATTTAATTGACTCTGCCGCGACATGAGATTAAAGGCAAAAGAGAGCCACCCTTAATTTTTCTCACAAAAAAAGATCAGATAAGAGGAAATAACAAAAAGAAGGAAAAAGAGAGGAAGGTATCAGAAGCCAACTCACTGAATACAAAAGATAACACTTTTTTCTTCTCTACATAGACAATTGAGGGCGCTTCAGTAGCTTTTTTTTATGGGATGACGATTTTCAGTTCTACTCCTCTATTCGTTCCACACTAACTTGTTCGCTCTCTTGGTACAAGTCCGTAAAGAAAGCAATTAAAAGAATGTTTGAGGAACGTGTGTGTAGGGGGTGAAAAGAGTAATGTGAAAATATCAGGTATGAAATATATAGCAATAAAAGAAACCTGATTTCACTTTATCTCTAAAAGCTCCATTAAAATCAATTTGGAGAACATTATCTCGCTATTTTTAAAATATCAAGTCTTCAATTAAATAAATTTTCAATTCTTGAAAAGTTGAATTTTTTTTATCTTAAATTTGTAAGCTGGATTAGGGAATTTTGAATATTTTTAATGCGATTTCAATCGGGTATGATTTCATTGCGGTCAATTTAAAAATCCTTTTTCAATTATATATTTCATCATTTTCTATTTTGCATAAATATCTGTTATTGGTATGAAAACTTGCAAATTTCCATTTGATTCTTTTAGCTTCTCTTTCCATATTTGCATAAATGTCATTTTCTTATATGCATTGCAGAAACAAAAGTACAAATCAATGCGAAAAGGAAAATTTGGAAGTACAAAAAATTTGATTGAGTTGGTAACTGATTTAATAAAGAATTTTTAAATATTACAACTTTCAAAGTCTTTTTCATTTTTAGCTTAACTTTTATCACATTTTTTTTGGGGGGGGGGGACAAGTAAAAGATTAAATTAATGGAAAGATAACTGAAAATGAACTTGAAAATCGGTTGTCTTTATTTAAATCTACAAAAAAGTTTTCAAGTGCGTTCAAACAATTTTAAATAAAAAGCATTTTAATCAGTAAATAATTCTTCTCTAGAATGAACTGCTGATTTAATTGATTATCAGCTTAAAAAAAAGAACAAATAAAAAAAAATTAAATGCTTAAAAAATTTCAATGAAATAAGATATGATTTCAATAATTTAAATTTGTCCGTATTTTCTTCGGCTTCAAAGCTTTCCGACAATATTTCAGTGGTATTCTTTACAGTTTTCCTCTTAGCGTAATAAGCCATACTTCAACCTCAATAATAGTCTGCCTCGACTTATAAAAAATGCGATTATCATTCGATAACTTATATATATAAGTGTCCCAGAATCAAAAGACAAACTTTAAAGGGAGGCAGGGAATATCACAAGAATTCAGATTTGCATAGCAAACCATGGTCGGAAACGTCTTCATTCGGGGCTAGGTGGCGTTGTTCACAAGAACATTTAAGGAAACTGATCTGCATTACCGCAGTCCATTTAAACTCTCATCGCTCTCAGAGAAGTATGGAACGTTGTACAAACACCGAGCTGGCAGATATGCACCTGATTTATGGATTGGCAGAAGGAAATGTTCGAGCAGCAGAAACGGAGAGAACCGGTACATCTCTCTGTGGGTACCTTTCGTGATACAGCCTTTCTTAAATTAAATGCTGACACAAAATTTATGAAAATGAAGAAAACATTAAAGCAGTGGGAGCATCATCCAGAAAAAGGACAGAAATGGGTTAAAACTGTCATGTCAAGGAAATAAATTATATTTTCTGAGAAAAATAAATTTAGCTTTGTGTGTGATGACCCTGTTGATAAACATTTTTAGAATGACTTGAGAATGGTGCCGAAAAGATGCTTTAATCGACGAATGGGATAACGGTTAGCAACGGTTTTCTGAGCATTTACTCGTGAATTGTTTGATTTACTGCCAATTTGGGATGAATGGACACATTTTAGTAAAAAGCTATGTTATATGGCCATTTGATACGGTATGAGCTTTTATTAGATTGCACTAATTGGATATCTCAAATGGTCAACATTTTTTGCCATTCATCTAAATCCACCCAAAAAGAAATTTACATCTGCTAATGAATTGAAAGTAGCCATTGTAAAAGGATGGCAAAATATTTTTAAGACAGAATTTCACCACTTGGTCATTTAGACGAAAAGCTGAGTGCATGAGATTATTAGATAAAGTAGAAGATCAATATCATATTAATTTTCATACTTTTTGAGACCAGTGGCTACATAATTTGTTATCAGTGTATTTTTCGTCTATTTTTCCTATTATTGTTAATTTATTTATTTATTGTACTTAAATTTAAACTTTAAGTTTAAATTTTTTTTAATTTTCTGAAACTTATTTAAGATAAATATGTCGTAATAGCATACTTCCTGTGTTTTAAACTATAATTAGTATCTTTATTTATTTCATAATTTTCAAAATTAAAAAAAAAAGATTTATAATTTATTCTAATCTTTCTAAATTTTTTTTCTTTAGAAACTATTTAATGTATTATCAAAAACATTAAATCAAAGTATTAAATTAAAAGTATTATCAGTTCCCCAAAATATTTAACATTTAACTATAATCCCACTTAATATTTATACATATTCAGTACACAAGGAAAAAATTCTCAATATTCTTAAGGCAAAGATAATAATTGGAATATTAACAAAAATTCACAGTTTTCATTTATAGAAATGAAAAAGTACTGAAACGTTTTCGTTAATATATTCAATTTGAATATCCTTAGTATGAAAATATTAACTCATCAGAGTATTAAGCAAGTTGTATATATATATTTTCACTTACTATTACATATACATTTAAGTAGCTTTAGACTGTATTGATCCTTTATTATTTTTAAGTATAGTTTTTGTATCTCAGAGAAAAAAAAAGAAAAAATTACCTTTTATCTAAGTCTTTAAAGTCAAAATACTTAAACAAAACTCTTCACTTGGTTCATAAAATTCTGTAATAACACACATACACAATAAAAATGAGCAGGACAAAAAAATTCTTGAAAAATATAAAAAAATTATTATTGCTTTTAAAAAAATTAGAAATTTTATTATTTTTTAAGTGGCACTTATGTAAAAAAGAACCTCAAGTTATTAAAAATTACTACACAAATTTGTGTTTTGATTGTTATTTAGTTACTATAACTTTTTTTCTTCCGCAGTGCATTTGTTACATCTGTTCAACTTTAGATTTATATTCCTCAAAACTCTTTTATTAGGGATAATTACTTTATTATTTAAAGTGTTTGCACATATTAGAGGAATTTACCTTCAAAGAGTTAAAAATATTAATGTAAACAAATGCTAAATTCTATTTTAAGAATTTAAATATTTTTTTCCTTATGTATTTATAAATAAACTGAAAGGACAATATTTTCAATAGATTATTTGCTTTTAAAACTACTATAATTGTAACTTTTCATAAATACTTTTAAAACTAGTAATAATTTAGTTATAACACTTTTTTTTAAATACGTATTTGAATTTTAAAATTTTCAAATCAAACGAGGGGAATTTTTTATTTATAAATGGGACCTTATAACGGCCAGATAATTTTCTTCAGAATATGCTAAAAACTTGAAAAACGAAAGGAAGCGTCCATGTTCCTACCTTGAAAGCTTTCAGACTAACAACTTCGAGAAAAAGCGCCTCTAATATTTTATAAGCATCATCTACGAAATATTTCAGCCACTTGTATCTTCATGACTTGCACCTTTCTGTATCCGAACGATTTTCCTATTGATCCTTACCCTTAAAAAAACAGGAAGAGAAAAGGGAGAATAGCAGATGCTTCCTCACAAAGCTATCTTATGGTCCCAAAGACGCTGGGATTCTTATTTTTTTTTCGCCCTTCCTCCTTTCTTCCTTATTTAGCTGTTATTTTTTCCCTTTGCCGTGGAGAGAAATTCGGCGTGTTGCGTTACTATTGAAGTTGTCGAATGGGGATGGCTCTAGAAGTAAAGGTTGAATAGGAGGAAAGGGGGGATAACAGAATATATATATAAAAAAACATAAAAATTTCGATGAAGTTAAAGGAAAAGGTTGCCAATGCTGGCGAATTTTCACTATTTGTGCTCATGATATATGTATTTGATTTAAATTTAGATTTGTAACGGGTTCTATTTGCGATTCTTACTAATCCTCTTGGGAATATTCTTTCGAGAACGTTATATGATTATATAAAGCCGCTTTCTGTAAAAGAACCGCGATTTATGTTAATGAGAATCGTTGTTTAGAGTCAAGTGAAGAAAAAGGTAGTGAGAATGGTGGTGGTTGCCATTCGGAGATTACGAAGTTAGAGAAATTATTAAATGAAATTGTCAGGATTCAAGTGGAAAGGATTCGGCGGGCAATTCTATGACGCTTATTATTGCTGAGTATCTACTATCTGCGATAAGTATTTAATTTATTACTATACATATTTAAATTAGTATTTAACATGACGGCTCTGATAGCTTAGGTCGAATTAAGAAGTTATTTGAAAATCATGATAAAATTCTTATTTGAAGAACAATGAAAATGTCCCATCCTGTAGTAAACACCCACACTTTCACGGGATAGAGTTTACGACAAATTAAAGGAAAACGTAGTTAAGGAAACACTGTTTTAAAATTGCCTCTTGTTTTCAATACAGTGTTAAAGAATTATGACCATAAGTTGGTTTCTGAGTGTATAAATATTAGAACATTTTTCCTTCCACAAGTTCTATTCAGATATGCCTACATAAGACTATAATGTTGTTCACATAAATTTTGTGATAATGAATTAAGTGATAAATAAATTACATGGAGGGGGGGGGGGGTGCACATTTTTTTTACAAGTTGATTGCAATGACGTACATGATCAAAAAAATACAGGAACTAAAGTTGAAAATGACTGGTCTATTGTAGGTAAATAATCTTACTTACAAATACCGATATCAAAATTTGTAAAATTAAATATTAGAGATAATTGTATAATTTAAAGCAAAATCTATTTTAATTGATAATTGTTTTATTAAGTTAATTTTAAGTTAGTTTATTATAAAAGTATATTTAGTAAAAAAAGTTAATTTATTTTTTTAAAATTATTATTTCTATTAACATTTATTTTTTTAAATAATTTTAATTAATTCAATTTAGATTGTAAAGAGTCCTACAACAACTGAATCAAGGTCTAAATATGTTTGTTATTGAAATAAGTTACTTTTTCAATATACTACTACAGTAAATAATATGCGAAAAACAACTAAATCAAGGTCTAAATATGTTTGTTATTGAAATAAGTTACTTTTTCAATATACTACTACAGTAAATAATATGCGAAAATTATTTAGAATAATATAATAATGCTGCCTTTCTCAGTAATATAGATATATACTTATCTCTATCTAGATTAAAATCAACAAACATAAATACTCTTTATAAATTTGATGATAACAATAAAATTTTACTGCCATATTACAATGGAAAGTTTGAGAAGAAATGTGAGCAACGAAGTTACAGAATTTATTATTTTAAATGAAATTCATTTTTACATTTATTTTAAACATTAATATTTGCTTTAATTTTCAAAATCAATCTTCAAAGAAGTGTTTTTAATTTCTTTCATCTAACGTTATGCAACTTAAAATAACTTTTCAACTGTCTTTCATCTTTCAGCATGTGGCACGCGGACCGTCCCCAAAAGCCCTCGTGTTGCTGAACAGTGGGACGTTAATATTCACTTACTCACTATCCTCACCATAGATTCTAGGGTACATATACGAGTATTATAAGCGGACAACATCAAACAAACAAGGAATTAAACTAAAAATTTTTATCATATCAGATCCATAATTAGTAAAGAGCATGTGGAAGCCATGATCTAAATTAAATATTTGTCACACGTATATTATAATATTAAAAACAATAATTATGATTATCTACCATAAGGGAATCTGTGTATTTTTAAACACAGATTCACTTAAAAAAAATTTCTAGAAAAACAAGATGCCCAAATATTTTTCAAAACTGCATTTAAACACACACACGCTATATATATATATATATATATATATATATATATATATGGTGTTCAAAGTCAGCATCAAAAACTTTGTGTAAAAAAACAGAGATTATTCCGTCACCCAGTCAATACATTCTTCACTGAGAGAAAATTAATGCCAAATGATTTGATTTTAATTGGGCTGAATACTTATGTCCAGAACTATTAAATAACTCTTAGTGTTTTCCATTTGAAAGTGAAGAATGGCAGCGTATATATGGATACTACTATACTATACAGTTACCATATTAATTGTATAGTACCACATATACTATATATGGTACTATACAATTTAATGATTTGGGATTAAAAGTGTTATGTTTGGAATTACTTTTCTGAGAAATAATTAGGTGTTTAATTTGAGACTCGAAAATGTTACGGAAAGTAAAAGTTAAATGGTAAATAGGGGATTTTGTTTTAGATATAATTTAAATATATATATACATTTGATTAAGATTTAATATCTTTGGGCATGTAACAAATACGCTTGAAATGACCCTTTTCAGTGAAATTTCAGTGACTGCTTTAAACGAACTACGATTATGTTGAAAAGGAGAAGGTCTTTTAGATCTCTCTGTATCAAACAAATCTGAAAATAACATATCACAAAATGCATAATAAGCTAATGGTTCACGTCAGCTCATGGTTCGGTGCCCAGGAGCTTCAATTTCAGAAACGGTGTGTTTGTTGAGTTGCTAACGCTTAGCCGTTGTGAATACTTATCGAAATTTGTGTATGGATGGGGGAAAGATTAATCACCCGTTAGAAATTTGTCGGCCACTGTGATTTTATTCCAGAGGAGAGACTGTGTTATGCTTTTTTGTCATGACCAAAGAACTACAAAGACGGATATCAGTAACATCCAGGGCCGTTTTATCCATTAGGCACTGTAGGCAACTGCCTAGGGCCCCGCCACGTTCAGGGGCCTTGTGCTACAGAGAAAAAAATTGACAATGTTTCTTAAACAGTAAAAATTTAATTCGAAATTTCAATGACGATTGTCTTGCTCTGTACATTATATCGACGCTATTTTAGTACATTTCTGAACGCATTCCAAATTAGATATTAATATTATGGTAGTTAGTTCATATATAACGCAGTAATATAATCGCAAGCATTATAGACGAAATGGTGCAGTATAAATACTTCATATTACAATTAGAAGACGCCGGAAAAAAATTGTGCCTGCCGAAGAGTCTTACAAACTAATTATTGGTAACATGGCACAATCAACTTTCCCGAATGTAATGACAGCTTTGCAAATATATAGAAGTCTAATGATTACAAACGCCACTGGTGAACGAAACTTTTCCAAATTGAAATTAATTAAAAACTGTCTTCGTTCAACTATGTCTCAAAACCGTTTAAATTCATTGGCCATAATGGCAATTGAAAATGATGTATTGGAAAAGGTTAACTTTCAGGATGTCTTGAACGATTTTGTAACAAAAAAAGTTAGAAGAGTTAATATTTAAGCTTATTGTATGATTTTTTTAAATGCATATATTAATTACTTATATTCTTTTCGTTTGATTCAATATTCTTATTGAATAATGTGATAATATACCTATGTAGTAAAAAACAGCGTAATTATGAATAAAGTGTTGTGTTAGCGAACAAATATATTAGGAAGTTAGAAGACGGTAGGGGGGGGGCGAGACGAGCATTGCCTAGGGGCCGCGACATGCTTAAGCCGGCCCTGGCAACATCTATAACAGTGGTGACCCAGTCGAAGTGTTTCAGCACACAGTGCAGCAAGTTTTTAAGCTACCGGTGCCTGAATTATGTTCATGAGCTGGTCATTGCTAACGTCAATGCTAATATCGCCTGCAAGAAGGCAATGGAACATATAAAAACGGATTGAGTGAGTGAATATTAGCGTCGCACTGCTCAGCTAAACGAGGGCTTTTGGCGACGGACCTCGTAGTTTTGAACCGATGTCAATTGGCGATTGAAGAATGGAAAAACGTTGCCTGTTCCAACGAAAAATATTTTCTGTTAAGAGTGTGAATATGCCAATTTTCTGTGGAAGCCCAGGTATCCAGTTGCATAGTTGGCTGATTACAAGGTTGTGGTGGAGATATTATGGCATGAAAGGAAGTTTTTATGGGGAACATTAGGATATTTCCCCCCTAAAACAGTCTCTAACTTCCGAGTGTTTTTTTTAAAATATGATTGCAAATTAGGTTCATCAAATCATGTCAATAGTGTTCAAGGCTTAAGAAGGCTTTTCTCAACTGGATATTGAACCATGTCATTAGAGCGTTATTATCAGGGAGTACTTCGAGAAACATTATGGAGAATTTCAAATCATGTTTTGGACTCTGAATTCACCTGACATGAGTCCAACCGAATATTGGTGGCTCCGTCCGAAAAACTGAATTCACGCGTTGCCCCACTACCACCTAGTAATGCGTAGGAATTGCATGAATAATTAGTGAGTGTCTGGTACCACATATCTCAAACAAATTATCACCACTATGTCGAGCAAATGACCCGCCGGGTGTTTTCAGCTTAGAGCTTATAGTTGCCCTACTTCATAATAAATATGTGGTGATTATACTTAACGGCTTTTCAGTGTATTTTTATGACTCTTTGTCTCCAAATTGGAAAATTAAATTTATAGTCAACTCTGTATTTCGTAAAACAAAATAATCTCTATTATGCATGCATTGTGAATATATTATTTAGTTCTTGAAAAGGTTTAATATTTAAGATGGAATTATGTAAACAATTTATAAAAATTATACGAATAACTTTCTTTGACGATTTAGATGGGATAATAAGTTTTATACAATTAGAATTGAATATATATATATATATATATATTGGAAAAGAATATAGAAGAATCCTTAAAGAAAATTTACAAAAAAAAGTTCAATATTTTAAGACATTTTCAATCAGAAATTCTTGTTTTTGAAGTTTTTTAAGAAAAATTCTGCTAACGTGGCAACAATTTTTTTCCCTCTTATGTATATCGGTGTATTCTTCTCATAAGTGCAAACATTCCATATTATTAAAATTTGAGCAAAGATTACTTTTGAAACCATTTTGCAGTTTTTTTTTTTACCAAAACTATGTAAGTAAAAAGATTACATGATATATATTAAGCAATACTTGGTTCTTAAAAATACATTTCTGAACAATTTACGAAATTGCTATTGTTTATATTATCCATAAAAATGTGATGCATGTCTATAGTATAGAGTCCTACTGATTTTTGTGATGATACAAGAAATTGAAAAAATAGAAGCACATGGGGGGGAAGAAAAACCATTGTCTAGTTCCCTGTATAGACTTCCAAAATATATCAGAAACATTTCGTATTGAACTCAAAACAGCTAATGCGGAACATAACTCATCATTGGCTGCATCCTTGGCGCCTCTCCATCCTCCAAGATACAGTACATAGACGGATGCAACCCTTCTTTTTGCTACAAAAAATAAAGGCAAAAAGAAAGCCAAAAGGAGAGAGAAGAAAGTGAGCGAAAGTTAACGCGCCAAGGACCAAATAGATCCAAAGAAGCGAATGGAACTACTACAGAAAGAAAATAAAAACTCTGACCAAGGAGAGAGAAAAGGACCAACATTTCTCTCTTGCACATATCCCCCCCCCTCTTCTCGTCCCAAGATGTTGCAGCGACTTGCTATGACAAGGGAGGGCACTCTATTGGTCGGATGTGATAGTAGTGTGGCTGATTGCAGTGATCGGACACTGGACATCCCGCCCCCCTCTTACGTCACTGCGGAGAGTGGACAAGAGGAGAAACACCCGGGGAGGCATGTAAACAGAAATCTTGGCTTCTGCTTCACGAGCATCTTTGAATGGGAGGGAAAAAAAGAGGGATCAAAGGGGGAGGGAGGAAGAAATGAAATAAACCGAGCGGATGCTTTTCTATGGAGTCTGGACTTCTATGGACACGCATCTGCTTCTATTCTTGACCATAAATAAAACTAGTAGCATGCAGAGAAACAGATTTTTATTTGCTTCTTTCTTTTTTCCTTCCTCTTCTTCCATAGATTTTTGGAAGTAAGGAGTTTGTGTGCGTATCTGTTTTTTTCCTTTTGATGCCAAAAGTATTTCGGATAGAGGTGTAGGTTTTGACAGTAAGTAAAACATTTATGTTAGAAATGTGTGTAGAATGGTAAAAATCATTTAATAGGCTGTAAAGTAGCAATTTTTTCGTAAATTGAACTTAGTGTTAAATAAATCTCTATTATAATCTAAAAGCATTCCACATAGAAGAAAAAGAGATATAATAGATTACATTTATAAATATGTATAGTAAATGTATCATTACAAGTAAATATTATAAATTGTTTACATTTGTCCATTTTTCCTAATGATTATTTTCCATCAGTAGCGCACACAAAAATTTTTCAAGTCCTTGATCGAAAGTCCCCCAACTCGTATCATACCTCAAGAGAACACCAACTGATTATTCTGATTTTGTCTATTTTGTTAACAAAAACAGTAAAAAATAAATTATTGAATTAATAATTAGCATTAATTAATAAAATAAATTGTTAATTACAAGTATATAGGATTATCATCAATCGAAAAAAACTCAAGGGCTTTGGGGGGGGGTGTCCGGACCCCCAGGACACCCCTTGTGTGCGCCACTGTTTTCAATTATTCATTATCAAACAAATAATATAAATTTATTTCAAAATAATCAGTCAAAAAATGTAGTGTAATAAGGATATACACCGTGCGTATTTCTGGTCATGTAAAATTTTGTTTTCCATGGTTTTCTTTTTTATTATAAATTATTATTTACAACCCTTTATATCAATCCAAAAGTTATATTACTCTGAAATTTTATCTCCAATGTACTTTATTTCACACAATGTACTTCAATTCCCTTATGAATAAAATTTTTAGGTAAACTTCAGTTGTTAAGAATTGATAGCATTTATGAAAGAACAGCTTTGATCATCGTAAAACTGTATATTTTTGCTTATAATTTTTCAAAAAAAAGGAATCAAAACTGCAGTAAATTTATACTTAATGTGAAAATATGAATGCAGTTTGTTAAAAAAATTGGTTCGTATTAATATACTTTTCATTAATAAATATTTAAATGGATGATAAACAAATATAAATGTTTGAACTAATTGAACAATATAAAATTAAAAGAAAATTATGATTGTAAGAGTTTAATATTGCCTATTTTAGTTTTTAAATGTTAATTATATTACTAATTAATTGATACAGTATATATAAGCTTAAACACAGAAAATGACGGAGAATTTAGCCTACCTAAATTGAAGTCTGTATAAACGCCCTAATTTAATTGAGATGCCACTTTTAAGAAAACAAATACTTTTAACAACATTATTTAAACTTATGATTTATTTCCCCCCCAGAAAACTGAGGGAACATAAGTTGTATATTCGCATTATCATGTTTTTTGGTTTTACGCCAAATTGAAATGCGGCGTGAGTGAGTGAGTGAATATTAAAGTCCCACTGTTCAGCTACACGAGGGCTTTTGGGGACGGTCCGCGTAATTCTGAACCATGGTCAAGTGACGAGGATGACACCTAAGCTGGTACCCCCATCTCCTAACTACCACACCACACCAACGGGAGGACGTTTGAGCTCTCGACAGGTTTAACGTGCATGGCTTCCCTACACGGCGGGTCTTCAGTGGTACTGGTATCGAACTCATGACATGCTAGCCACAATCTGATACTTAGACCACTTGGCTACCGCGGCCACCATTGAAATGCGGCAGAAGCAACTTAAAAGAATTATTAGGTGTATCAGGATTTATCTATAAGTGAAAGTTAAGTTTGTGACATTGGTCTAAAAACTAAAAAAGGCATTTGAGACTTGAAAATGAACAGAGAGAAATGATCATCAAATGCAAGTTGATTCTGAGGATATTTAAAGTACTGGAAGAGTCAGAAACTCCTAAAAGAAGTACAGAATTAGAGACGAGATTCCCCTGCTCACATTGGCTTGGTTTGGAATTTTGGAAAATTAGGTCCCAGATCAAGTCATTTAGCCGAGCTTAACATTTCTTCTCACTAATAGCAAATTTTATTGATTTTTTTTTCTCTTAATCTGCATTTTTCTTGATGAGCATTTAACTTGTTTCTTTTACGTACATTTGTACAGTGTGGGCTATGTAGCTAAAAGTGATTCCTTATAGCTCTATTATTATTATTATTAAGCTATGTAACTCTTAAACAATTTACTCTTCTTTCTTTCTTCAGTGACGTAACAGCCCATGAGGGTCAAGGTCTACTGTTCCCACCTCAGTATTCGTGGCCTTCGGGTCTGGGGTGCATGAACAGATGTTCCGGTCAGTTGATCAGTCTGGTGCGAATCCTCCAGTGTCTAGTCCCCAAGCAAGCTTGGTACTCATTTATTGATCCATTGAAGGCATGAAAGTCTGAGTCTACTTGCCCAGCCCGGGGATAGAACCCTAGACTTGTGGTGTGGAAGTGCGATATGCTACCACTAAACTATTTACTAAATCTCGAAATTATGAACCTCGGTCAAGTATCGAGGATGACTCTTGAACTGTCATCATCTTCTAATTACCACATCACACTAATGGAAGGACGTTGTGAACCTCTACAGATTTTATGTACATCGGCTCTCTCAACACGCCAGATCTCCATTGGCAATTCAGGACTCGAACCCCTAACACTTCGGACAAGATTTCGTGACCATATCCACTTAACTACTGCGGCCTCAGGTTGAATATGGAAATAGTTGCCTCCGGAAGATTAACATATTTTGAATTAAGGAGAAATTTTAGAATTTCACATTTTATCTTAAGGCTGTTAAATTTTCCAAGAGAAATTTTAAATTCAATTTTTGTTCTAATTAGGGCCGCGGTAGCCAAGTGGCCAAGGTATCGGATCGTGGCTGTCATGTCACAAGTTCGAGCCCAGTACCACTGAAGACCCGCCGTGTAGTGGAGTGATGCACGTTAAATCTGTCGAGAGCTCAAACGTCCTCCCGTGGTGTGGTGTGGTAGTTAGGAGATGGGGTGCCAGCTTAGGTGTCATCCTCGTCACTTGACGATGTTTCAAAATTACGCGGTCTGTCGCCAAAAGCCCTCGTGTAGCTGAACAATGTAACGTTAATATTCATTCACTCACTCATTTGTTCTAATTAATAAGAATATTTTAAATTAACTAATAAGAAATTAAATTATGAAGAAGATTTTCACTTGAAAACAGCATAATATATATTTAATACTACTCATTTCTGTAGCGAATACAAAAGCTATTTCAAATAAAACAGAAAAAAAACAAATTGAAATTGTTTGCTTTTTTATGTTCGTTTTTCTTTCTATATGTGCATTTTATCTTTCTAATTGTAAATATATTTCCCATTTTACCAAAAAAAGAAAAAAAGTAACTTTTATTTATTTTTATACCTCTAAATATCAAGATTATGTTAAGGAATCCTTAATAGGGGAGCCCAGCATTAAAAATCTTTCTCTCCATCATTGGATAAAATATGTATAAACAAAAGAAGCTCTGTTCGCACAGCGATGATTAGAAATCTCCCTTATGTATAAGTTTTAATATCACCTTACGAACATTAGATATAAACACGAATAAAAGAGTAAAGGAAGAATGTGCGAGGAAGGATATTAAGTTTCAAACATTTCATATATTCCAGGGAATTTGTCATGTTTGAAACTCTATTTTTCACTAACGTAACTCGGGTTTTCTTAGCAATTGGAAATAGGATCTAATTGACCACCCAAAACGTTTAAGTTAAAATAAATGTATCGGTCTTAGAAACTGTATAGTTTCAAAAATAATCTGCTATTCAATTTTATGAGTGTTTAAGAATATTTTATAGTGCAAAAAAGGCAGATTTTTATTTAGATTGTATTCGATTAAAGAGTTTCTTATTTTAAAATAAAGGTGATCTGGAAAGCATATTTTTCCCCCAAGTCAGTTACACATGTTTTGGAGAAACCCACATTTCCAGATTGTGCAGTTACACTGCTACAATACCGATATATTTGATGGAATTTAATCGATTTTATTAGGAAATGCTATAGTTTTAAGGTTTCGATTTTAAAACAATTTAAGGAATAAAATTCTCAATACATTTAATGGTTACTTTTCTTTCATTATATATAAGAAATGTGCTATAAGTCTGCAATATATTTATTCTCAAGCATAACTGAATTCAACTAATTTTTTTCCTTCTTCTCTTAAATAGAGTTTCTGGAGAGAGTTATATTTATGTCGACTATTTAGCTGTACGAGAACTATTGGTGATGGACCTCGTAATTTTTTAACCATGGTCAAGAGACGAGGACGACACCTGAGTTGACACCCTCTTCTCCTAATTTCCACTCACGGGAGGACATTTGAACCTCAACATATTTAACGTGCACGGGCCTTTTCAGTACCGTGGGTCTTCAGCTGTACTCAAGATATGCGTGCCACGAATTCATGACCTTGACCACTAGGCTACCGTAGCCACTGTATGAGTTTCGGATAGTATATATAAGAGAATTTTTGGATCCTTATTTGAAACATGAAAAGCTTGAAAACTTAAAAAACAATATTAATATTTATGAGACTAAAGAAATTTAAGAAATATTTCAATTAATTATTTTGTGCTTTAATGTATATAATATATCATTTTAATTCTAAGGCTTACATATTATAAAAGTTTAAAGTGAAAAGATATTTCATTTATTTTTAAATGATTCAATGTGTATTTGAAAGCTTGACAAATTTAAACAATTAAAAAAAATTCCTTATGATGATTATCCTTTTTTTGTTTTGTTTATTTACAAGTAAAACTGAAGGTAATATGAGTTTAAAAGATTTTATATAATTTAATGAAATTTGTTTAAAGCAAAATATTTAAAAACATTTGAGCTGGATTTATTCTATTTGCATCACACTAAAACGTGTAATTACAAAGTACTAAGACATGCAATCTCATATCACAAAAACATTTATAAGTTAATTACAATGAGCTGTAATTATCAAGAATTGTAATTTTATTCTTAAAATGCCTGCTTCTTATAATTTTGACAACTTCAAAAAATATTTTAACATGCTTTGTTGAGATAAAATTCTGCTTGTTAAACATTTAAAAGAATTCGTTTTAAGGAACGATTTTTCTCATTGTTCGGGCAATTAAAGCAATAAGAAAACTTTATAAGAAATCCATTGGAGAGAGATCTCCATCCTTACTTTACAAAATATTCTTTTGTTGGTGAATTTTGTCGCTGTCATTCTCATTACTTAATTGAGCTTAACATTACGAGATTCGTTCCCAAAAACCAGCACGCAGCTTCAGAGTTCGACGCTAATAAAAAAATCAAATCATATTAATGTATTTGATTGAGTTTTTGAACCGTAATTTTAAACAGCGTATGAATGAATATTATACACTCAAGGGCCAAAACATTATGACCACCCCTACATTTTGCAATGAACTCACCTGGATGACGTGGAAGGCACGTGATCAGATGGAAGTGGTATTTAACTGCTGCTGGAGAGTCTGAAGAATCTCTCTCTCTCCTTCTTTCCCTTACTTCTGTGTGCGAGGGGAAGGGCTGTGAATCTCTCCCTCTAAGCGACTTTGACAGAGGGCAGATTGTAATGGCACGAAGACTCGGAACAAGTATTTCCGAAACTGGACGACTCGTGGGTTGTTCGCGATCTACAGTTGCTTATACTTATGCAAACTGGATGAATGACGGTGAAACCAGCAGTAGACGACATGGTGTTGGACGTCCACACGCTATCAAAGAAAAAGATCGTCGGAGACTGTCTCGCATGGTGAAGCAAAAACCGGAGCCAGACAGTGGCTCAGCTGACAGCCCAATACAATGCAGGGCCAAGTAGAATAGTATCGGAGCACACTGTTCAGCGGACAATGTTGGATATGGGGCTACGCAGCAAACGTCCCACTCGTGTGTCTTTGCTGACCAAGCGTCATCGCCCACTGCGCCTGCGCTGGGCCCGGGAACATCACGACTGGTCCATAGATTATTGGGAGAGTTGCCTGGTCAGATGAATCATGGTTTGTCATTCATCACGCCGATGGCCGTGTCAGGATACGCCGTCTTCCAGGCGAACAGTTGCTCCCTCAATGTACAGTAGGTCATATACAGGCCGGAGGTGGTGGTATTATGCTTTGGGGGAAGTTCTCTTGGGCGTCTCTGGAGCCCGTGGTTGTGGTAGAGCAGACCATGAATGCTAAAGGGTATCTGAACATCATTGCGGACCAGTTGCACCCTTACATGGCCTCTGTTTTTCCAGCTGGAAACGGAATGTTCCAACAGGGCAACGCCCCGTGTCACAAGGCTAAAATTGTGTTGGAGGGGCTCCAGTAACATGATGCTGAATTCCAGTTAATGTCCTGGTCTCCTAACTCCCCGGTCCTCAATCCGATTGAACACATTTGGGATGTCATAGGATGGCAGCTCAGAGTTCAAAGACCACCAATTCGCAATATCTCGGATTTGAATGACCATTGCTTAAACATCTGGTACAACCTGTCTCCCCCCGGTCAACTACCAAGGACTTGAGGCATCCATGCCAAGGCGGGTTAAAGCTGTGTTGTGCGCCAAAGGTTGGCCAACTTGTTATTGACAGGTGGTCATAATGTTTCGGCTCTTGAGTGTATAGTGTCACTTTTGAATTAGACTATACATAACTGAAAAAATACTATAACAATAAAAAATTATTTAAAAAGATTTTTTTTTGATTAAAAGTAAAGAAAAATAACACTTTTTTGAGGAAAATGTGTGCTTCCATAGTAGTAATATTTTTCCTATATAAAGCTAAATTTTCTCTATTGAACCTGAAGCAGAATTTTTGTAAAATTCCTATTATTTTCAAATTTACTAAATCAATTGAAAAATAAACGGGTTTAAAATTTCTTTACTGTGATATATTAAAATGTGAATTAATCCACACTTTTAAATTGTATATTAGCTCTATATAGAAAAAATGTTGTAAAAGCATTTTCCGTAAAAAAAAAAAGATTTTTTTTTTATTTTGGGGGGAAAATTTTTTTAATAATATTTATTGCAATTATATTTTTAAAACAATTTAATATGCATACTGTAATTCCGGTGATACTAAATATCAAAGAAATAATTCATTTGTACAGCTTTGCAAAATCACGGGTCCGAACATAGTCGAATACCTTAAATTATCCTTGATACCTTTTGTATAATAGTCTAGAATAGCATTTAATGTTAAACTAATTCATAGATTTTTCTTAAAATCGCTTAATAGATATATTTTGGACAAGATATTTGAAGCTAAGAAATTCACTATCAGGATAAAATTCTATTTTTGTGTATTTTTTCAATCCCTACTATTAGTTCACTCTCTCCCTATTTATATATATTTATTTAAAAATCTTGTTCAAATTTTCAATTGTTAATATAACACTTTCTAATCCTTTATTCAAGTTCAAATACATTTTTTAAACCACTTGAATTTAATACATTTTTTCAGATATTAATTCATTAATTAAATTAAAAAAATGAATAAATAGTAACAAACAAAAATGATAGTCTAATAGCATATATAGAAAGAAGAATCGTTCATTGAGTCCCTGTAGCGCATGGTTAGCGCGTTGGACTTCTAATCCAAAGGAAGTGGGTTCGAATCCCACCTGGGATGGTCTACGTTCTGAGAATGTGATTTCTTTTCTAATATAGTGTTTTATTAGATTAATTAAATTTCATTAAAGAATAAACAGTAACAAGTGAGTGAATATTAGCGTCCCACTTGTTCAGCTACACGAGGGCTTTTGGGGACGGTCCGCGTAATTTTGAACCATGGTCAGGTGACGCGGACGACACCTGAACTGGCACCCCTCTCCTAACTACCACACCAACGGGAGGACGTTTGAGCTCGCGACAGATTTAACGTGCATGGCTCCCCTACACGGCGGGTCTTCAGTGGTACTGGGATCGAGCTCCTGACACGCTAGCCACGATCCGATGCCTAGACCACTTGGCCACCGCGGCCACATAAATAGTAACAAACAAAGAAAATATTCTAACACCATTTAAAGAAAGGAAAATAGAAAATTGCAAGGTAAGTCACTGTTATTTGGTCATTTAATATTGTGATTCTGTCATTTGTATATACATATTTATATTAATCGTAACTGTTTAATAAAAAGCAACTAAAATAAACTTTTTCTTTGTCGACCTAAGTAGGAATTGACTTAATTTATATATATATATTACTTATGTTTTTAATTTAATTCTGTGATCTGTGAAAACACATTCCAAATCCCTCACCATCAGACTTTAGACTCTAAATGATTACCATTCCACTTTATTAAACCCACAACTTTTCCTTCGCTCTGAATTTCTGGTCCGTGTCTTTGTTGGCCTTAAAATATTCAGGAATGACGATTAAATCGGGCTGCGCTGTCACGGCCGAGAATTATCACATTCATATATACCTAAGCATTCTCCTATTAAATAGTTAATGACAATGTACTGGTGGAATTCTGACAGCCCTCATAATATTCGGCCGCTCTTTGAGGACACTCATTACCATTTCGATCAGTTAAATGTCCGGCAGAGTCACTCCATTATTGTTATTCTCATCGAACTGGACTCGTGCTGTTTCCAGTGCTTTGATACCCTAATGACAGCTGTAGACTCAAACCGGCTTATTGACATTACCTTAGAATACCTTGATTTCGGAAGCCCTGGAGTCAGGAAGGGATATTAATAACCATGCACGCCTTTAATGTTGCTGGGCATGTGATTGTAGGGTCCTGTCTTTAATAAGCATGCACAATGCACCAAATAATATATTCATATTCAGTTATAAATGCTAAATTACAACAGTATTTAGATTAACAGATAAAAGAAGTTACAAATATTTGGTAAAATTGACATGTTTTAATTCATTTTTTCGGCTCTATCTTTTGTTAACAACAGTTATGGGTTTGGCTTGTGGTTTTTGAATAACAGTGCATTATTTGAGATACACAAAGGCTATCGATTTGACCACTTCGTAGTTTACAATATGTATCACAGGGCGAGAATAATGTGCGTGTGTGTTTCAGTTGTTTAGTGTGTGTTTCAGTTTTTTAGAAACACGAGAGCTAATGACGACTGAAATCGTACTTTGAACCACTGCCAAGTAAAAAGGACGACACCTGTGCGGGCATTCTTCTCCGAACTTCGGAGATTAGCTGACTTGGGCATTCTACCAACAGCATGAGTGTCACTACAAACTGTCATGCCGATAAGCAAATATAATTTAGTCATCTTTCATACAAAGATTTCCAAAATCACATCTCAAAACAACTCCTAACCTCAAGCACACAAAGAGTTTTCATAACAATACAAACAAATAGCTAAGAATCATTTTTACAATTTACCTAATTAAAAATTGAAATCTTTCAAACCCCTAGAGCCATAGCAATGATTCGTGTTTATCTGTTGAATAATTCTATTCTAGCACCCTTTCTCCATTTCTTAACTCCACATAACACATTAAGATATCAATCTGGACAATTAAAAGCGACAAAAGAGAGTCAGAATTAAATCACAAGTTAGTAGGTCTATCTTTCCTGTCCATCTCTGAGAGTGGGAACTGGTGGAGAATGCATAATTAGGCATGGAGTACGTTATCTGGAACGAAAGAAGGAACAGTCGACGCTTTTTAATTCAATCGTCACAAGACAAACCCCGTTCTCTGTTAGTTATCGCTCATTATCGCCCAATCAAATGAGCTCCGAGCTACGTATCCAGACTGCTAATAATTCCTTTTCATTATTTCTAATTTTATAGAGAAAGGGAACTTGTAAGAGTTGAATGGGTTCACTCTCCTTTGGAAGAAAAACGGTTGCAGGCTTTTGTTAAAGTGGAGAAATGTAAATTAAGTTAGTGTGACGCTTTGAATAGTGTTGATTTAAATAAATTTGGCTTGTTGCGATTACTGCGATATATGTACTTGAAACCTAATGCATAAATATTTATACATTACTCTTCAAATTTTTAGATGGATTTGTTGAACTCTCAAAGATTGATTCCCTAATGGCCTAAATTTACGATGGTCATATTGTAACGGGTCTATTCGTGAGCCACTTGCTAATCCTCTTGCGGAAAACCTCTCCTTAAAAAAATTTTCTATTGAAAACTTTCCCCCGAAGAAGAAGATGTCATTTATATAAATCATGTCGCATATTTAAGCATTAACTTTTTGGTTCTAGAAAGAGAGAGAGTTTAAGAGTTAGATGATAGAAGTTAGTGATTAACTTATAGTTGAAAGTTAGACGATAGTGACTTGTCGATTAATTAATTAATAATTAAAATTGATAATTGATAGTTCAGTCAATAAGATATTGAATTAAAATCAAATCGACCAGAAGTTGATTACCTGAGAAAGGAATTACGATTATTTAGAACATAGATTAGCAAACGTTCCAAAAGTAAGGGATTTAATAATTAAATATTAAATATCTCATATACCTCGCTTTTGCTACAATACTTTAATATAAGTGCATTTCTCACCCTTGGTCATTTGAATTGATTAATAGAATAATAAAATTGATTTGTTTTGATTAAGGCTTCCCTTCATTTTAACACCCTCAATCACTGATGGAAGTCAGGGGACATCCGACACAATATGATAAATGTAGTCACGTGGTTTCCATTGAATTCAAAGTTGACCTCAATTTTGTTCGTCTTGTTAAATCCAGGAACAGTTCCAAATTTGATAACTGGCGAAGCATGTCCAAATTTTAAGATTCTTCAAAAAGTTTTTCAAAGAAAAAAAAAAGCTTATACGGGTTTTTAAAGCCAAATACATTTTCTTTAACTGCGTTCGTTATTGCTGTTAACTATTATGTACTTTTTAAAATAAAATTTCTATAAAAATCAAAAATTTGCAACAATGAGACGATAGGATTTATTGGTTGGAAATACATGATTGCATTTATCATGTGATTTTATGTAACATGAATTTATGTAATGATTGGCCGGAAACACGTTAATGCATTTATCATGTGATTATGACGTCACTTGAATTTAGCTCATTGGTGCGTGTTTTTGTTTTGAAAATAGTAGGGAAACATTTGTGATGTCTTGAAGTGTTTTGGGGAGCAGTTTTCTTCTGTACCTATTGCATACTCGCCGAAGTAATGAAAATTATCACGTTTTGTAACTTTGAAATAATATCTATAGGTATGAAATAGATTTTAATCTATCTTTTGAGAAATAATGTCTCAAGATAAATATTTTAAAAGTAATTGTGTGCCAATTTCTCTGTCATTTAACAGCTTATTTTGACGTTATTATTATTTATTCTAAGAACATGTTATATTTAACTTGTTCCGTTAAAAACATTTAAACACTTTACTTTTCCCCGTATCTAAAGATTTAAAATAAACTAGAGCATATTCTGAAAAGGAATGCATCTGATCTTCACCTCCAAAGCATGTATCATTGGTTATTAAAATAGAGAATCTGTCCTACTACTCAATAGCTTAGCTTTTTCATATCTCAAAAACAAAAGGTGAACTGAAATGATTTAATGTTATTGACAACTATTTAAGTTATAGTTGAGTCTTTTTACCAAAATTTTTAATATCTTCTCAAAACGTTGATTAATTTTCATTTGTATTACTAAAAAATAGATGTTTAAGAAGTATTTCATTTAAAACTTTTTAAATCTGATTTTTTCGGAACATCTTTCAATAAAATACTTCTCTTTTCCCCAAATTTAAAAGATCTTTTAAAAAACTAAATATTAATTTTTTTGAAATGTTTATCTTAATTTTTTTATTTCATCAATTTAATAAAATGGATAATAATCTAATTTAGTTAAATCTAAAAATTTTCTTACATTACAAATTTTGTTTTTAATACAATTTACAGTTAGAGCAAAAAAAAAAATTATTTTTTTTAGTCATTTTATTTGCAAAATTTTTTGTAATGCAAATCATAATTTAAAACACCATTGAAACAGACTTCAAAACGTATTGTTTATTTTGAGACTGTGAATAAAACAGATTCTTAATTTCATGCAATAAAGGGAACACTATTAATATCTCATTTAGAATCAGACATAGAAGAAAAAGAATACATCTTTTAGAGGATGAACAAGGTGGATTGTGTTAGAAAGAGAAGGAATCTGGCTGAAAACTATGAGCATTAAGTTATATTGTTTCACATAAACGATTTAAATACGTCAACGTCCCTTTACTAATCAGTTAACAAGGTAAAAAAAAAAGAACCATTTTGTTCTTAGCCTTTAACAGTGATATTAAAATGATACACAGACGATCTTTCTTTTTATTTTAATAATCCTTCGATGATGATTATTAACCTTACCCAACCGTGATATTTCGAAAAATCCAACAGAGATGATTGTCTATTCACAGGATATCCGTTGAACAAGCCACTATTTTTCTCTCTCTCTTTTTTTCTCTTTACCCTCCCCAGATTCCCCTCCCCCAGAACCTTAGATACGCTAGATTGAGGTTAGTTAGCACGCGCATCCAAATATCGCGTGTTTGATACAGCGCGCGATAGTCATAAAGGAACGTATATTTTCGTATAAAGTGAACATGGCAAAGGTTGTAGAAAACACGTTTGTTTGAACGACCGTTTTTTTAATGCGTTCCTTTTTTTTAGCCACCCCTCATCACTCATGTATTCAGTGTCGTTGTTATTTCTTTCCCTCTCTTGTCGCTGCGTTTCCTTCTTTAATTCTTCTTCTTAAATTCATTCATTTATTCCTCGCGTGAACGACAAGCGTCATGGCGTGCTTAGCGGAGGAGAAGTTATTAGGTAATAAGTGTTGATAGATTGCCTTCGAATCCGTCGATGTAAATGAGAATTGGTCATGAAAATGAAGTGTTTATAGGTTTTTGCAGGCACATAAACCAGGGTAGCGATGCTCAACATGTGGGGAGGAATGAATTTGAGAACTGCGACAGGGTGTTTGGAAAAAAAGAGGAACGATGCTCTTGTTCTGCTTTAATTTTTTCTTCCAATTGCTTCTCATGTTGATGATATTACTGTATTTACTCGAATCTAAGCCATCCTAGTGTTAATTTTATTGGAAATCGGGTACCATTTAAAATCGAAGGCAAAACATTTGTTGGGGGGGGGGGGGAGTTGAAATTCCACCCTTCCACACACATTCCTCTACTCATTATTGTCTGCTAGTATTTAGGAATTTTTCTTTGTGTACGCTTTCTTTTAATCACCTAAACATAAAAGATATCGGTAATAGCATCAAGACGAGTTGACTATGACGCAAGTATGAAAAAGGAAAAAAAATTTATAAGCAGAAAAAAACGGAAACAGAGCAACGGCCACTGAAAATTTTACACGAATGAAACAAATATACGTCCGATGGCGTAAACTAAATAATATAGTTTTTACTTGTAAGTGTTCAACAGTTTTTTTTTTATATATAATTCTCTTATATTCTTATATAATACATTTTTTTAAAAAAAAATGTCGCAAAACAAATGCATTGAATGATAAGGAAGACGACATTGTGTGGGAAAATGGCAACGCTAACACTAATTCTGAAGTCTGCTGTGACAATGGGAGTAATTAACTGACGTTTACAGTATCTATAGGTTCATGAATGCATATGAAAGTTTTTATAATACTGGTAAAATAAATTATTCATTAACTTCTAATTATTTCTCATAATTTTTTTAAAATTTCTTCAGTGTCGATATTAATAAATTTTTTACACAATTTTTTTAATTTTTTTCTCAAGAGGAGAGGAAGCTGCTTGCTCAGGTGCCGTCCTCGTCACTTGACCAAGTTTCAAAATTACGCAGTCCTCGAGGGGCATTGCAATGCGAGTCGGTGGCGTAACGTACACCCCCGCACTTTGTAGATAGCAGGACTGTAGGGGGCCCACAGCTTGAATGATGCAAAGTACGTATTTGAGCTTGGGGCCCAAAACCTGATTTTGTAGGTGGGCCCTAATATTTTCCGTTACCCCACTGTGTAACGTTAATATAACTCTCACCCTCTTCGACGTATTACGCACACCTTCGCTTTCAAACTGCAATTTTCAATTTTTACGTGTATATTTGCCGCATATAACATTCACTCTTTTTTATGAATAAACTGAGATGTACATGTGAAATGCTTTTAACATTGAAATCTAAATATATTGTGTGAGTGGATTGTAAAAACATGTAATAAA
Organism: Trichonephila clavata; assembly: GCA_019973975.1. NCBI lineage: Eukaryota > Metazoa > Arthropoda > Arachnida > Araneae > Nephilidae > Trichonephila > Trichonephila clavata. Next base: position 428,194 of record BMAO01037309.1, read on the forward strand.
GTTGAATCTGATATAATTAATTATAATTTCAAAAATGTAGTATATGTAACAATCTTCATGGAACGGGACATGATCATTTATTTAGGAATCATATCATCAATGAAGGTGAAAAGAAGAAACAGAATTCAATATTGTGCCTAAAGATGTAACGTAACATCTTGAGATGATGTTCATCTCAGGCTTGTGTATTCATCTTATCATTCATACTATCGTTTTTGTATCTGGTGCCATAACGTTTACCCACAAATTTCCATTTTATTTCTTGAATAAAAAAAGTACATTGCACTCATTTTATAAAAGTGCATTGTATTTAGAACACGAGTGATTTCATTAAAAGAAACATATGCACACCCTTTTAAGCATTTTACAACTTGTGATGTCTCTCTCTCTTATACCTAATATAGATTTTAGTAATAGAGGCAAATATCAAATATATGAAACTTATTTCAAAGTATACATAAATTTTTAAAAAATACTTTATGTTTCGAAAAAGTGTAATGTCGATGATGTAATACTATTTTAAAATTTATTCCAAGATTAAATTTAAGGTAATTTAACATTTTTCAAATAAAGCTATAAGCCATCTTATAATTCAACAAACCTCAACTGGTTCTTCCCTCCTAAAAATAGAAATTATGTGTTCTTTAAAAGGTGTTTAAACACGTAAAATTAAGTAAAAGTAAAATTTCTTTTATTTCTTTTTTCCTTAAAGTTTTCATTATTTACTATAGACTGGAACAACAAAGGAACTGACCATTGAATACTATACTGAAAGTTATCAATTCTTAGGAGAAGCGAATATATATGTAAATTGAATAGGTAATATCACTTTACTTTGATTTTATTACACTTGTGATTATATGGATGATTAAACTTTTTCAATGAATACTCTTAGCCAAAAAGAATAACCTACTTTCCGCAAGGGAAACAAACATCCATGAAAATAATTTTTATTTTTAAAATAAAGTCAAAGAGATGGATAATTTAATTATTAACATGGTGCAAAAATCGTCTAAAACAAGGAATATTGGGCAGACACAAAATTGCTTTAAAAGGGTTTGAAAAGTTTAGAAACAGAAAAAATTATATTTTTAATACTAAACCCTTGAACTAATATTGAATCAATAAAAACCATTCCAATAAGTGTAACATGAATCATACATAATGTGTGTCAGGAATATACGAAATCTTAAAATGTACTTGCATTGACATATGTGCATGCGTGTTTAAACAGTTACATGAAAAATTCCATCATTTTTTTTTTAATGCTAGATCATAAGTAACAAAGGGGATTTCAAAGAATTAATTAATTATAACACTTATTTAAAAAATGATTAATTAATGATTCATTTTTATTCATTATCTAAACTTTTTTTCTAAAAATGTTATTTTTATTAATAACGAATGTTATTAATAAGAATATTAATTTCCTGCGATATGAATTTCCCTCAAGTTATAACAATAAAAAAGGAACGTGGATCAAAATTTACAATTTATTATTTCATATTATTCAAAAAAAAATTTTTAACAAAAATTTTGAGGAGTAACCTAAGACTAGTTACAGTAATCAGAATTATTGTTTCATTGTGTAATTTCACTAGTATTTCAAGTTATTCATAATTTATTACAAATATAAATAAGTGAACTATTTTTATAATTCATTATTCTTTATTTAGACACGACCTTTATTTGAGCTACATCAATTGACAATAGTTTAACTGGATCTTTTTAATTATTTAATATAAATTGGTGTATCTTTCACAATGTTTTGATAAATAAATTATTCACCATTTATTATTCTTATTTTAATTATTAAATTTTCTGTTAGTGACAACCTCATTATTCGGAATAATTAGTTTGCTTTTTTAACTCTATTTTTATTCATACTTTTTTCTCCTACATACATATGCAAGTACTTACATAGGAAACAATGTATTGTGTATTAGCATTTACAAATTAAAATATATATTACATAAGTGCGGTTATTAAAAACAACTGTCAATTAGATTGACACAAAAACCATTGTGTAAATAGGAAAATAGACAATGCTGTTTTTCTTAACTATGAAATAATTGTTGAAATGAGGTCACTATGAAAAATTAATTCTAAAATAGATTGATTTCTTAATTGAAATAAATATGGATTTAAAAGAGAGAAACTTATGTAAAGTGAAATATATTATATTTATATGCATATAATAAGATATATATATATATATATATATATATATATATATATAGTTTGAAAATATAGAAATAAATTTGCTTTTACTTTTTTTTACCAAAACCAATAAATGTTTATCTGCATATATTTTAGGTAAGAAATTGTGGTTAATTGGAATAATTAAATTTAATTAATGAATAAACAGTAACAAAAACAAAAATAATGGGCCATCATCATGTATAGAAACTAAAATGGAAAATTGCAAGGAAAATCCTCCTCTATTTTATCACATAATAATGTGATTTTTTTCATATGTATATACATATTTATATTAATTGCAACTATTTAATAAAAAGTAACTAAAATAAAAAAATTTCTTTGTTGACCTAAATAAAAGTTGACTTATTTTTTTTATATGACTTGTCTAGTTATTTCATGAAATACCTAGTTATTATATGAAATAACCGAATTATACACATTAACGGTAACATACATACATGTTTTCTTGTTTATTTGTGAATGATATTTGAATGTGTACCCATACTTTTCGGATATCCGGTATAACGCTGGAATAAATTTTATATTTCATTGAAACTACTCTTAATGTGGAAATGTGCATCACACACAAATTGGCATTGCGTGTTAAAATTTGTAAATGTAAGAACTGTGAGTAATATTTATTTTCATGATATAAGATATGTGAACCAACAAAATAGCAAAAAGAAATCACATTCTCAGAAATCAGGCTCACGACCTTTAGATTAGAAGTCCAACCTGCTATTCAGTGTGCTACAGGGACACAACACACAAACCACTTTCCTTTCTATATATGCTGTTTGACTATTGTCTTTGTTTATTGCTATTTATTCATTTTTTAATTTAACTAATGAATTAATATTTGAAAAAAAGCATCAAGTGTCATCCATTAAAAGTTTGAGAAAATGTATTTGAACTTGAATGGATGAATAGAAAGAATTTTATTAACGATGGAAAATTTGAACAAGATATATATATATATATATATATTTAAATATATCCAAAATACCTCACACACTATATATATATATATATATATATATATATATATATAATATATATATCTATCTTGTTCAAATTTTCAATCGTTAATAAAATTCAGGTGAAGGTTGGCTGGCCGAAAAACATTGTTTAAACCTGCAATCCTGGTTCCTAAGGCCAGGAGTTTGCTCTAGTATTTCTGTGGCTAAAACTATTTTATCGTGACTATAGTTATCTTAGGTATATAACTATTTTTTGTATATTTTTGTAATATGTATATATATATATATATGTGTGTGTGTGTGTGTGTATATAGAGTGAGTGAAGTGAATTAATAGTAGGGATTGAATAAGTAGCTGAAACATTTCTACTTTACCAAGTTGTTCTGTGAAATAACTAATGAAAACCGTTAAAAAAATAAACAACTTCAAAATTTTTTTTTACAAATTAATTGTTTATAAATAGCTAAAAATCTCTCGAAAAAATCATTTAATGCCTGTTTTGGATGATTTATTGGTAAATATTCGTAATAAAGAAATAATTTAAATAATTTCTTTTAACTCATATTGTTAACACAAGTTAAACAAAAAGGGGAAAAATCTGTTTCGCATCTATTACTGGCACAATTAACTGTTGTATTCCTTGCTCTTAATGATATCATAATCTTGGAGTAGCCAATAGTCACGCGATACTTTTTTCTATGCTGTTTTAGCCATTTTACTTCTGGTGTCAAAGTTAATAATTTTTCAAGAGTAAGTGCAGCACTAATTTTCTTTGCCCCACGCTTTTTCAATAAGGATTCAAATTTTTCTTACATTAAATCTTTTTTAATAACAGGTTAGTCCCCTATTCCCACAGAAGTCATTGCTTGAAAACAAGTTGCAAAGATATTTGTTAGTAATCCAAAAGGCAAAACGCTAACATAAATATACGGTCTAAATTATACGTATAAAATGAACGGAATGAAGCGTGCAAACACACCCGTCATTGCAAAGCAGGTATAAAAGATTCAAAACTGTGACTAAAAGCAGCTAGAATCAGTTCAAAGAGCCTTCGAGCACCTTATTTCATACTTTAACGTCAAGTAATTGTTATTTTATACAATATAGAGTTAAATCGTAGAAATCAATGATTTCATATACAGTAACTGACTGGTCTAGTTATTTCATAAAATACTTAGTTATTCAAAATATTAACGAAAATTTCACACTTTATCGTAACATATATATTAAATTACGGTTTTTTATGTTCCATAAAGAAAATACCAATTTTTTGTGCAATGCCTTATTGCACGATTTCAATATGTGCTCTCATATTTGCTCGTAATATATCGAGTCTGTACGAGATTTCTAGTTACATTCTATGATGGCCTAAAGGGTTGTGGGATCAACTTTCATAACGTCCGCAGTGATTTGAATTTTGTATATTTATCATTGTCACTAATTGAAGACTGGTAAATAATGTTTTTCACGTATCACAAAAGTGTTGTGACTAGAGATGTAGATGACCATATAGTACTGGACCTCATCTTCACAGCCATCGTTCTAGGAACTTTTCATCTATAACTTTTCTCACTTTCAAACTCCACTGCGGAGTACCCCATTTACGCTGTGTATGTGTTGAAGGTTTAAATTCGATAGACCATTCTACAACGTGAGCTTGTTCTTGCCGTGAAGCCATTTTGAAATGAGAATGTTGTAAAACGTCGACATTGAGACATTTACTTTGCACTTCATTAAACAGAAACTTTAAACTCTTATTTAAGAAACATAAAAAGCCGTAAATGAAAATCTTTGTTCATTTTAAATTCCTTCTTGAAAGTGTATTCATACTTTTTGGATACCCTATATACCACCAACATTTATATTTACAGTTAGACATCTTTAAACATTCGCTGTTCCATCAGCTGAAAATTATTCACCAGCACATTTTATAACAGTGTATTTTTTTAAATGCTTTTTCCAGTGACATCAATGCGCTTAAAATGCTCCACTTACACTGAAGAAGAGAGGAAATGAGTTCTATTTCATGTATGTTTAAAGGAAGGTCTCGTTAATGAATGGACAGTGTTGGCGAAAGCATTCGTTTTGTCATTTCGGCCTAAAGGGTCAGTGGGTTAGCCACTTTCACTCTCTCTGTCAACTGAGGCGAGGTGAAAGGGATAGTTGGAAAAAAAAATAATGTGACAGATTTGAATGCTTAACAACGAGATCTCAGTTGTTTAATATTTTTCAATGCTTGTTACTGACAATCTTCCGAAAGGGGGTGCATTACATCAGCGTTAACTAGCGCTTGCTTGGTGCGATTTGACAAGACTGTCAGGGGTTGTACAACAATAAAATTGTTTGCTTTGTGGAAAGTAAAATAGATTACACAAAAAATTAATCATAAAAAGCAATTTTTATATGATTCTCACACTTCCATCAATGTAAGCTGTGCTTTTAGTTTTTAAATTTGTTTTTATCTCAGTATTTATTCAAAAAACAAACTGAATTTTTTCTCTTATTTTCTACACTTTTGTAGAAGTAAATCATACTCAATATGAAAAAAATTTAATTAAATTTTTGTATTATATTTATTTACTAGAAACTAATTTGCAACAGTTTTTCTAATTTTCCTCACTTTTGTGTTGACATGGTAGCCTAGCCTTCATGGACGCGGACTCGTGCCTGACATTGCGGAATCGCGGGTTTGTGCCTTAATGCCATTAAAGATCCATCATGTAGAGGGGCTGATGCATGTTGCATCTGTCGAGCATCAATGTCCCCCTGTTGATGTGGTGAGGTAGTTAGAGGAGGGGGTAACAGAGCTCAGGTGTCGTCCTCGTTACTTGACCGAGGTTCAAAATTTCGAGGTCCGTCGCCAATAATCATCGTGTTGCTATATATTGCGATGTTAATAAAACACTCTCCACATCTTTGCAAAAGTATATCATTATCAGTCGAAAAATATTGTCTAATGAATCGGAAAAAAAAACATTGTTAATTTTTTTTCTGCAAAGTTCATTTTAATTTAATTAAATTCCTTCATTTTTCTTGAAAATATTGAAGCCATCAACGCTGCTACATTATACACTGCTTTATTACAAAAATAAAGCAAGTGAAAAGAAAAGAAAAGGGTTATTTTATTTAAATAGAAATTGTAAATGAAAAAATATTAATTTTTTCTTAAAAAATATTTTGACATAATACAAGAAAAATTTATATTCAAAAAAACACTTAACTATTCTATAAAAAAATTCTGCGCACATTTTTAATATTACGATGAAAAGTTTAAGATGGGGATGCATTTGAACGGAAATAAATCAATCGGGAAATTATTTATAAAATGTTAATGCAGTACAACTATTCAGAATTTCAATTCGAATAAATTTATATAGTTTTAAAGTCCATTGCAAAAATTTTAAATATATATGCTAACACTTTACTATTTATTCTGTAGAAATTTTTCCATAACTTCATACAGTATTGATGACAGTTTTGAGTCAACTTGATATTTATTTCAATTTCGGGTCGGGCCCTCGAAACCGGCCAGTGGTGAAGCCTTCCTGTTCATCCCTAGCCGTTCTCATTATCGCGTTGTCCAACGCAAAGGGGCCCCGTTCTCACGGTGCCTGATTAATAATTATCATGCGACATCTGTTTCTTCATAGACAGCTGCCCTTTCTATTACCTGTAACAGTTTCAGGTGAGTTTCTAATGCGCCTCGTTATCCAATTACGAGGGTCGACCTCGTGGCATGTTTGTTCTCCCCCTCCCCACGTGATTCTTTTTTTTGTCTACATAGATACTCTCTCCCTTTCTCTCTCTCTCACGGTTGTGATGTTTTTTGACGCCCAATCTCTGGTGTACTTTTCAATCTGTCAGACCATCCCGTTTGAGTGAGATAATTTATACTGAGTAACTCACTTTCATGAAAGAGATAATTTTTACTTTTTATTGTTGCCTTGTTCAGGAGAAGAATGGGAGGCAAGTGCGTGTGAAAGTACATGTAAGTGATCAGGAAATGTAGTGGTAGCTTCCGATCGTTTTTATAGTTGTTTAAATACATAGTAAAATATGTTTCGGAATAATATTGAAAAGTTTCTTTTTCATGTGCTGAAATTTCGCAGTATTTTTTTTGAAGAGGGATTTTTTTCATGTCTTTTTTGTCCGTATTTTTATATAATATAACATTTACCTATACATAAACTATTATAAAAGTATGCCGTGACTGAAAGCCACCTCTTACACTACTGTCTCCCTGTCTATCTGAAAATACTACTGGATGTGTAGGCGGACTTAAATGATCAAAAGACATAATTGCAAATCAAATAGATTTATTGATTCTAGTCAACACATAAGTTTAGTCACACACAATTCAATTTAGAAAAACAAATAAGAGTGGAGTACGAAACGGGGAATCACTACTAGCGGAATATTCAGAACGTCAACTGAATCTAGGAAAGCTTAAACGCGCGCAATTACGGCTACGCCACGAACGAATATTCGCAATATCTTAATAAAATCACTGACCAGATATTTCACATCGGCTGTTCCTTCGTGCTGATTTCTGCCTTTTTAATGGCTGGGAGAATGGGTGAAGAATCCACGCTATGTAATAAAGATTTTTCTATCTTCAATCCGCTTCTCCTCGCGTAGCTCCACATTTAACAGGCTATCTACGATTGACAACAAACATCGTGCTGACGTCTCGAACTTTAATTCACTTAACTTCACTCTTCCTATCACTTCCCTTTACTTCTTAATAACTCGCGAAACCCGAACTTATATAATATATCTTATTTGCATAAATCACGCCTGGCTCTCGGTGAAGATTGGTTGAAATAAAAAAATTATCTTACAGAAAATAGAGGAGGTTATTCAAAAGACCGTATAGATCCGTCACAAGTGCATTTACGAAATAAATCATATCGAAATTAACATTTTCAGTTTCCATCTTAAATATGCCTTCAAATCCTTCATTTAGACTGTAAATATTGTAATATTAAGCTGTTAGTTTTTGCACTTTGCATTAAATTACTGTGATAAGTAATTTAAGGCTGTCTTTGACAAACGTACGAGATCTTGAACTAAATGTGAATATTTTGCAGACAAAAAAACATATCGATATTCATGGAAATTTGCTACATTGTAAATCACACATTTGTTTGTAATGCAGCGTTTTTAAAATTTCAAAAATATTCCATAAATAATTAGTTTTTTTTTCTTTTAGTACGCAAAGAGATAACTAATATAGCATTACGTTACGGTATTAAATTTTATACTGGAAAAAAAGAGTCAATGTAGATAAAAAATTAGAGTGTGATAAAATATTCTACTCTTTAGAGGATAGTCAAGCCTGAATGTAATATAGATGCTAGGATTTTTTTCATCTGAAAAAATATTCCAAATCTGGATTTTATTCTTCAATGTTGCTCGAAGACAGCCTTTAACATAAATGAACCACAGATATCTATATACTGAGCAAGAATATTCGTACTGAGTATTTAAATGTGATTAGAAGATTATAAAGTATAAGTCTGTCCAAATATTGTAAACTATGAAAAAATTTTTGAATTCCAAAGTGGAAGTCCTAAAATTGAAACCATAGTTGTAGAAAGCAAAATTATAACATTCATACATAATATGTTCACCAATTAAGTAGAATTTCAAAATAGATGAGCAAAGTTCTTAAAGGAGATTTGTAAAAGGGTATATACCAAAATAAAAAGAACACATTTGAAAATTTTTAGTTAATAAATGAATTTCGAGATTTAATTCGATAGTATTTAACTATAATTTTTAATGAAAAGAAAAAGTTTGTAAAATTATCTTAGATGTGTCTACACTTAAAATATATTTATTTTAGAAATAGAGTAATAGAATGGTAAATAACTTAAAGTCAATAAATTACGTAGATGACCAAATCACTTCCCATGCTTTAAATAATTAATAGAATATTAATCTAAATATACAGTTAAAATTTTTATAAAAAATACTGAATTATTTTACAAAGATTACTTATTATTTAAATAAGACGGAATATTGCTGTGTTCTCATACGAAACACATAGTTTAAGTAGTAGAAATATTTGCTTCGACATTACCTTATTTTTGATGAATTATTAGTTCTCATAACAGTATGTTTCGTGAATTATTATTAATCTTCTGATTGTATCAAACTAACGAGAAAATATCTTAAAAGATTCAAACGCAATTAAAAAGCTCTGTAATTTCAGATTTTTTTATTAGTTTATGTTTTTTAATTGTTTTCTTTACAAATAGACTGACTAATGATTGTTTAATTATAAAATGAAAAATACACTGCAATTTTATAACTTTAATTTGAAATTATGTTATTATTTTTAATGGGATATTAAGTAGAACTGTATTAAATCCGGATCATTTTTTATAAAACTGTTTTTATATACTGAACATTAGTTAGAAAATTTGCAATATAAGTCGGATAAAATATAAATATTTTCCCGCAAATTCGTGGAAATGCTCGTAGCTTATTATTATTTATTTCATTTTATATCCTTTCGTTAAAGCTATGAAAGTGCACATAAGAACATTTACAATTGTTATATTGGTTAAATTTTGATGCATACTTTAATATAGAATATTTTATTTTACGTGAATATCTTACATGACTTATTCTAAACTATAAAACATTTTGTGAATGGTACAGATTCTCTCAGTATAAAGCACAGTTTGAAAACTTATTTCGATGCAAAATTTATGTAATTATTTTTTTTCAGTTATATGAAATGCAGGCAAATTTTTGATTTTTCTATTTTAAATTTCCAAGTAGATTGACTTAAGTTGTTTTCCTAGGATAAGGATCTTTCACTCATCTTTGTAGGTGAAGCTTCCTTGTACTGTGACAATATATTAAAAAAAATTGGCATAAAAGTAATTCAGATATATTTTTTGAACGATTAAAAAATATTCGGAAACACATATTTTTTATAAAGTAAAAAAAAAATTTCTTTGGGGGTGAAGTTCTTTTCACCTGCATTCATTTGAAAAAGAGAATAATGATCTAACTTTTAGTTTTCTATTACCAACTACAACGACCCCGAAAGCTATAATCCTCCCCATTCCCTCACGCGGAAATGAAACTGTTACTTTTATTATTTTTCTCTTATTACAACAAATAATCATCTGCTCTCCCTTTTGTTTGAAATAATTGGAAAGATTCAGCAGAGAAAACCTTGACAGAATGTTTCGGCAAAGATAATTTAATTAGGCATGATAATCAACAGAAAAGGGCTAATAATTTATTCTATGATTCATGTCATTTAGTTAGCTCTGAAGTTCAAGAGCATGTCTTATTACATTTATCGGCAGAGTTATTTATGGAAAAAATTAATACTCATATTTTGAAAGAAAAAAATAGCGTAATTAATTTGGAAATGCATTCATTTCCTTTGAAACTGTAAATCATGTGCAACAAAAAAGATCCTATAATATGATCTATTAGTATTTTTTTTTACAAAATATTAATGGATCGCGCTTTATAAGGTAGTATATTCTACAATGTAAGGCTTAAGGGTTATCAAACCAAGGTTTGAAAAATATCATGAATGTTTTTGTTACAAAACTTAAGCTTTTTTTAATGGGGCTGTGTAGTGGTAACTACCATTGTAGACTTAGTACATTCTCCGGGAGCTGGTATCACTTTTTAGTGTAGCACCGTATTGGTGGATATCAATAACCACAATGTAATTTTGAAAATTATTTTCCTCCCTAGAGGGAGGCACCTGAGCTCTGACGATGTGAAACTGTACTAGGAATTCAATTTTGCCCAAAGCACCCAAGCCAAACAAGCACTCTAGAATCTTTAACTTGTCACATGATCATGTAGTATGGACACTGTGGAATTTTTGCATCATGAAAATTCACTGGCTTGGACTGGGTCGAGCCCGCAAACCAACTACGCCACCCAGCCGAATACAAATCTTAAGCCTTTTTTTAGAAAAAAAGACACCTGTTTTCTAGTATATATATATATATATATATATATATATAATATATATATATATATATATATAACAGTAGATATATTAGCAAGTCTTTTGTGTTTTCTAAATATTGCAACATTTTTTTTTATCTCATTCCTGAAATCACATATAAAATTTAAGCACTCTTTACAGAATCCTCTATACGGAAGCATCAGCATCTAAAAGTATTTTTAATAAAGCTATCTATGCAAAGGAACAAAATGCCTTGCGATAGTTTTTTTTCAATTTTTTTTTTTATAGTTTATAAGAGAAAATTTTCAGTACATTTGAGAAAATATAAATCATGTATTTCAGAAGAAGAATATAGTTTTTAAACACTTAATCACTTAAATTTTAATTTTCGCAAAATATTGCAATGTGTTAAAAATTTCTTACTTTCAAAAAATTCTAATAATTTTAAATATTTTTTTCTCATATTCTTAGATGTATTTTGCCCGGTTCTGTTATTCTGTCAGGGATTCGTGGAACTAGCATTGCTTGATTTTACCTTTTTTCCCTCTGAGACTGTTAGAAACAGTAAAAAGAAAGCTATATTTAATTTATGAATATTCTTTTTTAAAAAAGTAACTGCTTATCTAAAATTCTTCATTTTTTGTGCTGAATTATCAAACATATTAGTGAAAACTTTACATCGATTTTTTTTTTAAAAAGCCTCCGGGCTTTAAGTATATGGCAATCATGAAAAATATATTGATATAAATCGGTTTGAAGGTCAGTGAAATAATGAAAGAATATTACATACTTCAAAAGCCTAATCTATCCTAAATTGAGTATTAAAATGTAAATAGGTTAAAATTGAAGGTTTATTCCTGGACCTTTTCAATTTATTTTATTATCGTTTCTTTTAGTTTCCTGTAAATAAATATTATTAAAAAGCAACAGGCTTATATATTGATATATGAAGTATTTCATAATATATTTTTCTGAGAATGACAATTTCTTTCGAGCAACTAACAGCAATACATACTATAACAGTCTCTCCTTTCTCCCTTTTGATAAAATGTTGCAGTAAACTTGCCAAACAGATTTCATTTTTGCTGAATCCCCTTCTCTATTTTTAAATTTTCTAATGAGTTTTAATTTCAACACTCAGCTTACAGACGGCATTGTAAAAGTACATTACATTGCTAACACTTTTTTTAAGACTCTATATATATATATATATATATATATTATATATTATATATATATATACTTGCATTCTGTGTTGTGCTTCTTTGAAAAAAGTTCATTTGAAAAGACAATATTTGATAGGTTGGCATAATTTTGGCCAAATGAACCTCGTTCAAGGGTGCCTTTATATGTTTTATGAGTGGACTTGGTACAACACCATAAGTTACAGTAGTCCAGTTAAAACACCAAAACTACTGGACATTGAAAATGTTAAGATTTCTTGCTGGTTGATATGTAGAAATGAAATGTCTCCGGTTCTATTTTCAGTTTTAACTCTTTATCCTTGTTTTCCGGAAGCTAATGGATACAAACTGTAGGCTAATATTATCCCTTTAACTTATTAATGTAATATTAATAAGTTAAATGAATAATTAGCCTTCAAATTGCATGTTTAAACTAAGTGGAAAGTAAAAAATCATTTACACTGTTAGATTGTTAGGTTGCAAGGAATGTAGAGCGACGCAAGCTATTATTTCTGATCACTTACATAAATACGTTCGAAAAAGAACTATTTTTCTACGCCTAAAATCCCAAGCACAACTTCTACATATTTAAAAGATTATAAGTCACGTGAGGTCAAAAGAGCTATTTGTACAACAATGCATGCAGACATAATTATGCTAATGCTGTACTCTTTGCCCTGAAAAGATCAGGAACTTATTCAACTCACACTTTACACTAACTTAACAGTTTGAAGTCGGTGACCTTAAAAGAAAAATTAAGAAGTTATTTCGCTCATTATACACCTACTCAGTTGTTAATAAAAGAATGACCTATCCTAAGAGGAATATATTGTAAAACGTTTCTAAACGCCACGAAAACATGCAAAATTAAATAATTTTCATGCCTAATTTCCAGACACGTGGAACTGGACAAAGGGGATTTATTTTCCGCCATTTAATTTTCACTTTTGTTCGTTACCGATTACCATGCTTGCTGTCCCATTTTGGGTCAAAGGCGATAGACGGTACAACCCTTCGAGAGGATCAGTGCGTCAAAGCAAGAATTATAGTGCCACGAAATTTACAAAGTGCGTGAACAGCATTTTACTATTTATTTATTTTTTGAAGAAAGTAAAAAAGAAAAGCTTTTAAGGGAATTTATAAACCGTATTAATATAACAAAGTGTGCGCTTTAATGGTAATGTTATCTGTAAACTTTTTAAAAATACAAATTTGCCCGTGTATTCTGATTATTTTAAGTCATTACATTCACCTTACTTACCAATCAAACTATCTTAATCTTATTAAAATGGTACTTTTTTTATATGAAACTGTGATTTAGAAAGCAGATTATCACAAAAGGTTTGTAGAAATATTGACTGATAAAATAGATACTTTTTATTTCTGTTCATTCAAAAAATATGCAAGCCACAAATATAATTCTGACAATTACCTTATCCCAACTAAAGATAAAAGGACAGAAAAACGAAATAATACTTTTAATATATTCATGGATTTGAAGCAGGTAATGATACCAAAAAAAATAAAGACAATTATAGATTGTATTGAATTATCATAAGCATCAATTACATTAAAAAATATTTGTCGGGAAAAATATCATTTAGCTAACTTTTGTAAAAAAATATCCCAAAACTAAAATTTATAGGCAATTATATTTCATAGTATATGTAAAAATTTATTGCTATCTTTCCCAATAAATAAACTAAGATTAAAAATTATTATTATTTTAATGCTAAAGTTCACTGTTTTAATAATAGTACTGACTTCAATATCAGTTAATAGTTTAAATAAAATCATAAGATCGTTCTCATTTATTATTTTTGAATGATCAATGAGTGACATTTATTTTTGTATATTTTTACTTCACATAAAAAATTTTGAGGTATAAAAAACTTGATGATAACGAAGTTTTTCAAAAGTATCTTGAAGAATTACTTAAAAAAATGAAATAAAAATAAAAAAATGTAAAAAATATATATGCTTTGTAGTGTAATGAAAAATTAAGTTTTATAGAAATATGCAACTCATTTATTTTGTAGTGAATCTTTATCAATAAAAGGAAATTTAAATATTTTTTGCATGCAGTTTAAAGAAAAATTCTAACATAATGTAAATGCAAAAAAAAAAAAAAAAATCACCATAAACGTTTTATTTCTACAATTATATCAAGCACTGAAAAATCGTTAAATGACTTCACATATTTCTAACGTGATTTTTCACACATGAGAATATATTTTAATTACAGATATTTAAATCTGGTACCAATTTGTGTAATAACTGTAAAATTCTATCAGTATCTAACCATCTATATAGAAATGGATACTAATACTCAAAATTTCTTATATCAGAAGCAATTACCTTTATAACAATCAAACAATTTAATACTGCCAAATTTCACAAACACTGTACCAAAACATTTAGCACTCTTTCATTATGATATTGTAAAAAAATCAAGGAAAAACAAATTAAACATCTGTAAGCTGACTATAAAACTCATGTCAATCAAAATATGTCAATGAATTGTTTTTGATCGATCCATATTGTCAATAGACGAGATGGATGTCTTCCTTACAATTCAACTTGAACATGAAAGACGCGCAAAAATAGGAAGTACGAAGCATCTGATAGCCGGTGTCATTACAAGGCAAGATAGATAAAGTGCTAGAATGGGCATAAGTTAGCAGGGGCAAGAAATAACCACGAAACGCAATGAGAATTCGTAATGAAGTTCAAACTATTAATATTCTTTCAAGCAAATGCAAAATAATCCAATTATATTGTCACTAAAACAATACTATCAGCCTTTTTACACCGCAGCTCCTTTTGAAAACCCCGGAAGCTGTAGGGGAAAAAATTCTACACACTCATTTAGAAATCTCCTCAATTAAGGATTCTGCATCTGTTTACCCATGCGATACGATTTATGGATGTGACTACCAATTCATGACAGTACATTGTGTAGCAGGCGAAGAAAAGAAATTGGGTATAATATGTTTATTTTAGATGTTTGATGTCAAATGAGTAGGCCCATTGTGTAAGGGTTAAAATAAAGAATTCTTATGCGGTTCACATTAGATATTGAGAGAAAAAAGTATGCGCTTTTTTTCACCTTTTTTTGTGTGTTTATTTTGACCTTTTTCGCTGATCGATTCCTTTAGTAATCGCATAGTAGGTATAGAATTCTGGAGCATTGTTATCGATTTGATTATTCGTGTTCTTATTAATAACACAGTAATTTTCTCACAATTCAAAAATAAATCTTATAGATTGGACCTGTTCCCTGAAATAGAAACGAATTATGAATTTTATACCTGATTCATACTTCATCTTTATATTGTTTCCTTGAAACTGAGTTTATAAATATGTTCTATTTGGTACTAAACCTTTTGGAAACAAAAACATAGTTCTAAAATCTTAAATTAAGTATTACTTAATATTTCATCAGCAGTCGGCGGATTTTGTTGCACACACAAAATTGTTATGGTGCAGCTATGATATGTAACCGTTTAAAAAAATTAAAGGATAAAAAAAATATAAGTTTTTTTTTTTTTTTTTACAAATTTTTTTGTACCCAATTTTATCACCCCCCTGATCCTGAAAGTAGCTCTTAAAAGAAGGTGATATTTTGTCTCTTCGCCTAATTTTATTTTTAAAAAATTGAAATCGGGGATTCATAATCTTTTTTCAATCAGTTTCAAAATAGCAAACTTAAGTTGAGTTAATTGTGTTGAAAAGATTGTGATATACTTTTTTTATCTTAAAAAAATGTTAGATTTATTTATTCTTATTCTTATTATTTTTATAATTTCGTCTGAAATACATTTGTTCCTACGAGATTTAAAACACTTGAGGACTTGAACTAAATATAGATAATTTATCGAATTTTTAATGAATTTTTACGAGTCTATTTTTGCTCTCCTAACTGCAATCTAAATGCTTGTAATTTTGAGCCTCAATCAAATGATACGATCGATATCTGAGCTATCCACATCCACGCCAGGGAGACTGAACCAAATTAAATTTAATGTAAATCAGGATTAATACGTTACGGATCTTTAATGATTTGATATTTTAAATTTTTTTTCATTAAAGTTGCACTTCAGAGCAATGTTTGAATAAATATAAGTCATGTACTTAAATAAATATAAATGGTGTAGGTAGTATAAATTTTTGTATTGGTATTTTAAGTAAAAGAGGCAGTTTCACAAGTTATATAAAATTAGCTGCCCTTTTCTAAATAGCTATATTAACATACAGTCTTACATGAAAGCAAATTTGTAAATTCTTGTTTATTGTGTAATTTTTGAGACATTGTTTTTTTTTTTTTTTTTGCTTTGTCGTCTGAGTAAATATAATGTTTTTAAAAAATTTAAAATTCGTTTATATCTGATGTTTAATATTAAGTAGGCTTAGCTTTGTTTCAAAAAGATAAAGCTTTCTTTCTATCTTTTCTTGTTGCTGCGGTATTAATATTATATTTCTCTTAGTAATAAGAATTCTTTAATTAGCATCACATTAAAACGTACAATAAGCTCAGCGGAAAAAACTTGAAATTATAAATCATATTTAGGCGACACGTTTTTTTTAGTTGGTACTTAATTTAACTAGGTTACAATTAAGATAAGTGAGATTTTTTTTAAAAAAAAAGCTTGAACTTAACGGGTAATAATAACTTCCTACTCGTTTTTAAATGTTTCCGACTCTCAATTACTATAAAGATAAAAATTCGTTACAGCCGGTATACTACTCAATTTTGAAAAACGGTGAAATACTGATGTCAAAAAATATACATCAGCTAATTACCTATTCACTAATAAACAAGCAAAATAATAATTAACGCATTGATTTTTAACCTGCATTAGCTGCTCTTCCCAGTAGATCTTCAGAGGAATCTTGAATCAAATATGCGATCGGCTAAAACATCGCCAATTACCAGTTCATTTCCATGACCGTTTCGCTACCATGCCTAATAATTTCTAGTATTAAAAGAAAAACATTCTTATATATAAGAGTAGTATAAATGGTTGTGGAAACCATGAACTGCTAAATCAAACATTAGTCCCTCTCTTCACAAAACACTTTTAAAATTTCAATCTTTAATTAAACAAAGTTTGTTGAAATTCGCATTAAATCTAAAATATAATAAATTATAATCTTATTCAAATGCTCCATATACCTAAATGATCGTCACCCAGACATTTTGGAATCTCAAATGCAATTGTAATCACATAAAATGTCTGCGATCTTACTCAAATTTAGTCCATTCTATTGCGAAGAAAATCTATTTAGCCAATGAGCAACTTATTTAATCTATTTCCAAAACTTTTTTTTTAATAACAAACATGAAAAGGGAAAGAATGAAAAATGAGCGATTATTTAAGTAAATAATACGATTAACAATCAGAACTACAACACGACCTCTACCCGAAGTTCTTTGAACTTCCTGTTAACTACTAAATGGCTCGGTTTCTGAAGAGCAACATTCGGTAGTCCCCGCGAACAAACAGTCGCAGTCACGACACCGTTTTTTTTGCAGCAAAAACATGATAACCGAAACTACCTGCGGTAGATCCAAAATTCACTCCTCACGAACATTCACTTATCAGCTCCACTCATCTCGTCAGAGGCAGGAAATTCGCACAAATGTCTCACGCGCTCGCCCCTCCCCACAGAGAATCAGCCGATTGGAAAACAAACCCCTTTTTAAAAGACCTTCAGTAACATTGTTCATTTTCGTGTTGAAGACAACGGTTTCCGCTCAGAGTAATTTTTTAACGACGGGTTGTGAGACTTTGTACAAGTTCATTTTTTTATCTTCAGGCATAAGGATTTTTTATTTATTCTTAATATCTCTAGCAGTAATTTGAATTATTCATAAATATTTAAAATTTAATTTTAAGGGAATATATTAGATATATATATTCATGCTTTGTAGCTCTTTCTCTATGTTTTTCTTTTTTCCCTAACTTAAATTAATATTTTTGCTCAAAATTCTCTCTCTCTCAAATCTTTTTTTATTTATATCTAATTCATAAATCCGTATCCCTCTTTCGAAACACGTCTTATTTTATCTTTTTTAAAGGACTAAAAACATTATTTTGATAAATTTATTAGTAATTGCTCATTAAAAAGATTAGACCTTGGATTTTCGATAGATTTATTGGTGGTTCTAGAAAAGGAATATCATACTGGCTTACATGTACCTTACAAAGAGGTTTAAATGTTTCCCTAAATAATATGTAATGTAATTTCTAGATATAACTAATATAATTCCTTTTACTTCAACACGTGATTACATTTTTTATTGTATCCTTCACTTGTATATTTAATGTGAAAATTTAAATAATTCCCTACCTTGTATTTTTATTCTTGAGAAAAGTGCACAGTCGAAATAATTCTCCAGATGTTAAAAGGAAATAAATGATGTGAGATATATTAAGATGCTTTCTTTCTGCTAAGATTTAACCACACACACAAAATAGATACTTTCTCATCGATCTGCTATATATGTATATATTGACCTCCAAAAGGTAATGTACTTATTTTATAAAGTATGTATTTACATTTTAAAACATTGGTAAAAATAAAATTTATAACTTACATTAACAATAATGCTGAATTTTAAGAAAACGGTATAAAAACAATGGACTCAATTTTTATTTTATAGAAATTGACACTTATATATAGGAGCGACAGAAAATGTGCACAAAAGAGACTTGCGCAATTCTATGCGCACCGTTTAGTGTATAATTACTGATCTTCAATCGTTGTTGGTAGTTTTGTTCACAATATCCAGTAGAATTTAGTAATATGTAGAATTTGTTTACCTGATTTGTTAAGAAGTAGTTGGTCGGTTGAACTGAAAGGAAGTAATCACAAGTTGAGGCTGCTAGACGTCTCAATATATTCCGTAGTGGGATCCAACAAATGTGAGATCAGTTTAAGTCTAAGTAATTTGCTTAAAAGACATGTTGCAAGACGACAAGTTGCATTACTTGGAAAGAATTTTTTTTATCACTTTCGGTCAGAAAAAAGAAACGTACATTTCTGTGCCTCGGATCAGTGTAGATCATTTTGGGCATCAAAAAAATCTCGGATACAATACTGCATTACATTACAACATCCTATTTTCATTCTCTCTTGAATCCCTGATTACGCAGAAATTGCTGTAACACATAAATGAATTGATAAAAAAGTGTTTCTATTTTTTTTGTATGAGTTTGACTGTAATCCAGTGGGCGTACACAGGAGTTTATCAAAGGAGAAAGGGGGGGGGGAGTCCAAGGTCGGAAGTCCATCATTCTCGTATCAAACACCAATACGCCACCAAACATATTCTTTTGATTTTGTCGATTTTCGGGAACCAAAAACAGTAAGAAATAAATTATAGAATTAATAATTAGCATTAATTAATAAAACTAATTATTAATGACTACTTTATTAAATTTACACATTATATACATAGGATTATATGCAATCGAAATAAACCAAGGCCTATGAGGGGTCCGGACCCGGAGACACCTTCCCCCTCGTTGTGTGCGCCACTGCAGTATCCCAATACGTTTAAGAACAATGTACAAACTACACTGAAGAGCCACTGAATTAGGAGGATAGCAAGGGCTATGCCAATTTTGTAGAGCTGCGCATCATTTCTGCACAAGTGAGGGCACTGTGGTAACTGCCTGATTTAGACGTCTTCGATCGCGGACAAATCGTAGGTGTGCGACGCATGGGCCATTCAATTTCCGAAACCGTTAAAAAAGCTAGGATTTCCAAGGTCAAAAGTTCAAAGAGTATACCAAGAATACATTAATGGTGGACGAAATCCTCCCGATCGGGTGAACTGCAAAGTACAATTAGCCTTAACAGTGCGAGGTGAGAGACGGCTCGGGCGTATTGTACGTAGCCAGCGAAGCTAAACATTTGCTCAAATTACCACCCAGTTGAATGGCGGTGCCAGTCGTATAGTCAGTAAATGAACGATGTAACGCTCGCTTCACCGTATGGGTTTCGGGAGCCATCGACATACGAGAGTACCATTGCTCAATGCTCGTCATCAGGCTGCACGTCTTGACTGGACAAGAGAGCACAGAGACTGGATTGTAGAGGACTGCAAACAAGTAGCATGGAGTGATGAGTCTCGATTCTAACTACTTAACGCAGATGAGAGACTGGGAATACGGCGTCAGGCTCATGAAGCCATCGACCCTGCATGCCAGGTTGGAACTGTACAAGCGCATGGGGGCTCAATCATGATCTAAGGTAATTTTTCGTGGCACTATTTGGCATCTTTGTTGCATGTGCCAACCTCCCTCAATGCAATTCGGTACGTAGAGTTGCTGGGGGATCACCTCCATTCGTTTATGCTGTTCTGTTATCCGTACGGTAATGGAGTTTTACAGTAAGACAACTATTCCTCTCACAAGTCCCGGTTAGTTACTGGCTGGTTAGATGAGTCTTCCTCTGACTTTTCTGTCATAAATTGGCCACCTAGAAGCTCAGTCTTAAATCATTTGAGTACCTTTGGGATGTTTTGGAACAAGGCGTTAAGGCCATCACACAGCACCAACGAACCTTACTGAATAATGGACAGCTTTAGCCAATAATTGGCAAGTCATTCCCTTGGAACATTTCCAGAAACTTGTTGAATCTATGTCTCGTCGTGTGGCAGCCGTTATCAGGACAATAGGAGGTTCAGCTGGTTATTAGGTAGGTATCTCTAATTCACAGTGGCACTTTAGTATATTACAACATATTTTTAAAACTTCAGGTTATTATTTGTTAAAGCTGTTACTTGAAAAATGGTCGGGTACGATTTATTAGAAGCTTAAATAATAGTCCCTTAATATGTCGTTAAAAAACACCTTTAAAATGTAGATTTATACTAGCGCGATGAATCTCATAATTTTAAATACGCGCAACTCTCTCTCAAGAGGATGACACAAGAATTAGTACCAAACTCTTTAAGCGTCCACACCACGCACACTGATCCTTAACAGATTTAAGGGACATTAGTCCCTCTATATGAAGGGGGGGGGGTCTTTGATGGAATTAGGACTCGAGCCTAAGACTCAACAGAGTGAGAGTCTTTATCGTCATACTTTAAGCAACACGAGAACCACTAGCAACGGAATTCGTAATTTCGAATCTCGTTCAAGTGACGAGGATGGCACCCGAGAAGGAATCCTTTTCTCAAAACTACCACACCACGTCAACGGGAGGACATTGAGCGAGTCTTCAGGGGCACCAGGACTGGAACCCATGACACTCCGGCCACAAGCTCGGGACCATAACCACAAGGCTTCCGTGGCCACAAGACTAAACAGAAACAGCGGCGGTCAAGAGTTTGAGACCATGACTAATCAGCACAACCGATCACCAGGAATTCTCAGATAGAAACATGAGCAGAAAATGAGTCTGGAGAATTCCGAGAAATTATGAATAAAATTAAATCACCTCCTATACTGGAAAAGGATATTTTGAAACACATTTAGAAAGTGGAATCTAATCGCACACCCATTCCCGCCAGCCAACCATCAGCGTGAGGACAGAAGGATAGCGAAAATTAAGATGGGACATAATTCGGGGCATCACGATTAAAGACATTAGGCTCCCGGTCGGGCAGTTTACAGGGCAGTAAAATGCATGCGGCAGATGATTTCCTTGATCCCTTACTTAAGGATCGAGGCCATTTATGGCTAACCCTGGCAGGATTAAGTGCTCATCCAAAGTCCATAAAACCCCAGTGCTTCCTACTCGTCACCAGCACATTCCTCGCGTGGTCGTTAAGAGGAAAGTGGGAAAGGGTGATTCGTCATTCCTTGATGAAAAACCTCATCAGAGCCAGCCCAGGGCTATCAAACGGACTTTTTCTCTGCTTTTTCTCTTTCCCCATCCAGTTGCACGTCATTTCCACGGCTGTTCTTGATGATTGCTGGAAGCACTGTCTTCGCCTGTATATGGAGAACATAAGTAGAGATAATAAGTAAATTGATATACTTGTATTAATCGATAGACATACATTGTATCGATTAATTATAACAGAAATTAATAGAAACTGTAATGAATTATAACAGAAATTAATAGAAACTGTAATGAATTATAACAGAAATTGCGATTCTTTATGTTTTTATATGATTTTACAATAATTTTGTTACCAAATTATTTTTCAGATGAATAAAATTTTGGAAATCATTTTGTTTAAATGTGAAAAAAAAGGTTCTTCCCCAAGAATTTTCTCATATTAAGAATTTTTAAAAACCTTTTTTTTTTTTTTTTTTTTTGCTCTCGTACTTTTATGCCAGCATTAAATGTTATGGCTTCCAAGATTGGGTCGTAGACAAATGAAGTGATTATTAAATATTTTGGTTGAATAATAAAACAATAATACTATTATGTTAGAAAGTTACATAAGAAGTAATATTTACACTTATATATTAACTAGCCATTAATGGTCCACTTCTCTAAGTATTTCATGTTCCTGTTTGAAAATTACACTGTTTATATTTATAAGTTATTAATATCTATATATATATATAAGTTCTCTAGAGCATAAGAGAGCGTTCGATTGTATTGAAAAACATTCTTATAACTCTCACCTCTTGACTTGAATAATTAAAATCTAAGTAGAATGATTTCTTACGCTCCCGTAACCCCTCCCTCCAAAGTCAATTTCCGCAAAACCAACTTTTAGCGGTTCTCTTCCCAACAAATTAAACAAACTTTTCAAATTTCAGGTCTAAACATAATAGCACATTGAGTAATTTTAATGATTTCATTCCCTGACGCATTTAATCAGGTTACTGCAGAATTTAATCTAATTGCGTCATTTAAAATTTAATTTGTGTAACATAAATTACACTCTTGTAACGTCACTTTGTGAGGGGTTATAATTCTATGGTTTTAATTACCATTATGCTTTAACGTTTTAAAAGTAATTTTCCAAAAGCTGTTATCAAAATAAAGTACATTTTTCCCAGATAATTATTAAACCTACAATAAATCTATTAAAAATTATTACATTTTTGCAGGTATTGTACATATTTATAAAAATGTGTAGATATGTATGTTTTTTTATATGTAACATCTTTCCTCTCGGTTGCTGGAGATTTGTGGGAGTGATTTCGTGAAAAGGGACGGAAATGTGTAACAGGAAGTTGGGGAAGCGCGAGCTATTTAATTTGACCAATTAGCGCGCTTTGTCGTGTCTCTTCGCTACCCTGGCAGTTAAGTTCTGTTTTTTCTCCTTCATTCGGGAGGGCCCCCCTCCCTCCCGCTCTGTGGTCTAGGCCGTGGGATCTTTGTATTTGTTTTTTTTTCTCCCCTTAAGATCAGATAAGAAAATAAAACTCTATCTTGGATTTTAATTTAAGATCGTCCACCAGATCATCTCATGCTTCGTAATCAAAATTCACATTTTTGCGTCGAACTCTGTGACGTGGCTGCGTCACTGGAAAGTTAGCAGGGATATCAATCTCATCGGCCAGTTCTTTTGCATCACAGAGCATTTCGTTAAAAGCCACATCCGATCGAAGATCATAAAAAGAACGTGGAGAGCCACGTGATAGAAGTGAAACTTCTTTGGCGAGGTTGGCCGTAAATGCAGGAATAGATCTAATTATATTAAACTGCTGAGATAACTTTAATCAAATAAAATTCGAACTTTATTTATTGTATGAAAATATGTTTATTCAGTTTTCTGCACATCGTTTTCCAAGAAAGACACAATAGGTGTGTGGTCACTAAAGTAGGATATTAAAATCCTCGATTGTAGTCAATCAAGAAAATGTGAGAAAACTGCATCAATTGAGGTACCGTATATTGTTTTTCCTTTTCTAGAATCAGTATTCATTGTCAAATTCAGTGTCCGTTTCAAGAATTCAATGATTGGTTTTGCTTCTTCTGAGGCAAAATTAACATTAAAGTCTCCAGTTAAGATAATCGGCTTGTAATTATCATCGGATCCAATGATTGCAGCAGCCTCTGATGTGTACAGCACTAAAACTTTATGGATAGAGATGATAAAAGCTATGACAGAACTACCTGGTGATACATAGACTTTTGCCAGGCATTGCTACTAGTTTTGCTTTTTTTCTTTCACGAAACTCCTTTTTTGTATCTATCAAGAGAAATTATTGATGCCAATCGTATTAAATCAAATAAGTTGTTTTCATGCATTTTTCACTGTCGCAAGCTTTAAATATTATATTTATACTCATTATAAATGTTATTAACTTAATATAAGAACTCACATGTTTCAAATAGTATAATTTTCTTTTAAAGGTTTCCACACAACACGAAATCAGTGCCATCAAATGTGTTGGTAAATTATTTCTGCTACATAAAATTGAAATTTAAATGATTTTGAGAAAGCATTAAGAGTTCATCATCCTCAGCTCTGTCGAAAAATGTTCATCCATCTCTAATCCTACTAAGTACAATCTGGACCGTCAACAAGAATGGATAATAACAATTCATCACACTGTCAGAAAAACAGAACTCGAGAAGCTTCGATTTGCACGACAATTTACCATCGCGCACGCTGGACTCGTTGCCACTGAAACGAGGAAAGAAAATTGCCTGCCATCCCCGATCATTCCGAAGACCGCGTCAACGCTGCAATATCAGAATACTTAACGTAATGACAATGTTTCAGATTTCAACACTTGAGTGACTTTTTTCACTTTATCCCTCGGTCATAATTGATTGCAAACATTTCTTGAAACAACTTCTCTTGTCGACGAATCTACTTTGCGAAGCAATGACTAGGGACGAACCAAACTCTTTATTTCGAGGCATTAGGAGGCGTTTTATGAGCTTTCAATTCACCTCGTTGAAAAGAAACAGATTCGAAGCGTAGGTCAACAGAGCATGCAGAAGATTCCTCAGAATTGTACGCTTGTTTCTCCCACTTTATGTTTATATTTTTTCCTCCCTTAAAATAAAAAAAAAGCCTATTCTTTTCTTTCCACTTGTATGTGTGTGTGTCGTCTTATTTATTTTTTAACCGGATCCAGTAAAAACGACACGCATTGTTGATTTATGAACTAAAACACTTTTGCGTGCTACGAAAGCATGAAGCATGCGATGACAAACTGCAGTTACGTCTTTCAAAATCCGCTCAAACGTAATCCCTATTTAGGAAAGATTTCGTTTCTTTAAATATAAAAAGTTCGCAGGGAATGACTGTGCATAATGTTCGACCGTGGTCACCTGATTACTGAATTGAGCGGTCATGCCTCTTTGTTATTGTCTGTTGGAATTGAATAATCCCCAGTTAGACGTGTTTCGATATATCATTTGCGGGGATTTTTTAGAAAGTTTACATTCTAGTTTAGTTGTTAGAAGGGCAGTTTTTAGCAGTTTTTGATTTTTACAAGCTTCCTGGATTAAGAGGACATCGTGGCTTCTTGTTTTTAGAAACAAGTGAAGGAGAACTAATAAGCAAAGAACATGAGAATTAAATTTAGAAGGGAACAGATTCCTTTCAAGAAGCTTATTATGTCGAAGAACATTATTACTCTACAAATAAATACAATTTGAATAGTTATAATTCATTCAAAATTTTTGTAAATTAAAGTCTTGACACCTTTGGGGCCTATTTAAATAAGTAATGAAGAAATGTGAAAGTCATACGGAAGGAAATTGACAGAGTTTAAAACAATTAAACATAATTTAGTAGAAACTAACTGAAAAAATTAAAAACTTATTTATTCTATATACTCTGTTGTCTAAAAATTCAGATATATATATTTTTTACATATTGTTCTATTTTCTTAGAAAACTTTCTTTGACACTAATAATACTAGAAAACACATTATAAAGCTGCTTACTGATTACCAGCCAACAAATTGCAGATTATAGACCAGCAAACGTTAGTTATTCAAAAATGTTCACTTGTTTTCGATTATTTGTATCCTTTTGTATATTATAATATGTTACATATTTTTAGGAGTGCCCCTTTGTATAGCATCTTATTATTTAATGGAATCGTTTAGTTCCCATTAATTATCACAGACTTGCCATTATTATAAATATCGCGTATGATTAAGACCCATAAAAGTATTCCCTCGTGTTCAAATAGGAATTTCCGATGGTCACTCTAGTATATTTATGTTATTTGCTACGAATTAGGATATATTAGATGACGACACATAAATGGAGACATTGTCTTGGTGGAGTAAATATTTACCACGTGTCATAATCAGTGCTACATGAAGCAAATATTTGTCAGAATCTACTGATAAGCTTAAAAATTTGCGATCTTGTTGAAAAATCGAAAATCTTGTTCATATAAGAACATCGAGGTTGTTATATTGGCATTGAATCCATCATAAACTATTACACTTCATTCTCCAAATTAGCATTTCTCTTCCTGGATGCCACCAGAAACTGCATTATTCATCGAAGATCAACTTAAAACAGTACTAAGAGATCGCTAAAAAACAATTTTTTCTAGTCCAGGAAATTCTAGATCAAAAGTGTCCACCGCCACTTTGAAGACGTGCAAAAATAATAGGTAGTCAGCGCAACAATTTATGTAACCGCAGCTTACGTTCTCTTAGTCGTCTATAGGTAACAATGGCAATAACTGGTGTTTCCGCTACACTTTGGATTATTGATAAGGACACATATGAAGCTGTGAGTGCTGATAGAACAGTCTATTTTTCCTGGAATTCTGTCACCGGTTCCCTTGTTCAACCTCTACTTTCTTGATGACCTTCATGTCCATGATTTACATATTTTTACCAACAACGTCTTAAGGTAGCATCGCTTCGACCAAAATATTCAAAAATCCTGCAATTTAACTACACTATTTATTTTAGTCCAACTACACATCTTCTCTTAAATATAGTGACATCTCCTCATACTGTTTGCGAATCCATCTGCAAGAGATTGAACTAGTCCACCTGGATCAAAGGCACCACATCCGTTTTAGCATTGAAATGATCTGTATTTTATACATCATCCGAATACTGAGTTGCAATGCTGTGGAGTTTTTGTGTTATTGCTAATTCTTCCTTGCTAATCCTGTCTAACGAAGTCAGACAGGATCCATTAAACCAGAGGTACCAAACTTTTTTCCCCACTGGGCCACATACATATGACAACTATTTCTCGCGGGCCGCAACATGAGGATTAATCGGGGAAGGGGGAACGCTATAAGATCAAGGACATTTAAAATGCGAAAAAATTATAAAAATATGAAACTTCAAATTATTTTTATTTTATTATAAAACTATAATAAGCTTTATCACACTCAACTCACAAAAAATATGTTTTATGCATTTTTACCCAGTTATGAGGTAATTTTAATTTCCTTTCATCAATGCTTAGTCCAAAGCCCCCCCCCCTACTTAAATATTTTGTTGCTATTGCTAAGACTTTTTTAATAAAGCCCATTTATATATATATCTCGTCTTGAAAGAGATTCTCAAGAAAAAGAGCCATTGAAAGATGTGTGCTTAGTGGCTTAAATTATATTTTTTAAATATATTTTTATGATAAATCCAACAAGTTTTTGATGCATGTTTAATTTTCTCTACGAGATAGTCATTATACCAATTGTCTTGAAACAACATATATTCTTTAGATACGTTTTGCTTGGACGCCATTAAAATTAGCCAATTGTCTTGGATTAAAAATTAGATTCACCCATAAAATGGTTGCTATTTCACTATTATTTGTTATTACTAACCATTACAATTACAAAAATGTAAAATTTTATCTCGTAATCCTTACCAGCATGACATTGATAGCAAAATGGATATATGTGTTGGATGAATTTCTCACTAAATTTTTATTGCATTGCTCTTAAATAACCGAAGTTGTTTGTACAACGGCAATGACCGGGCCTCTTAGAAAGATCCAGTAAGCCACATGCAGCCCGCGGGTCACAGGTTGAGTATCGCTGCATTAGACCGTTGACTCGGAACGACGCTAGAAGGGAAAAAGTCGAACACAAGAAGGGGACCCACATACAAGAACTCTTTACTACTGAGATCCAAACAAATGATTATGTGCTCATGAGATCTTGACACGTTACACAGATGGAGAATTTTTTGTTCTTTGAGAACAAGAATCATTTGATGAGACTACTGGGTGTCTCTGTCACACTTGAGAGCTAGAGCCCGAACGGGTCTATCACCCCCATATATATAATGAGTGTGAGGCACCCTCTACAACATTAAATTTTCAGATTTTTTCAGTGAGTATAATTCCTGATAGGTGAGGATGGGTGTTGGAAGTTTACAGCCCTCCTTTGCTAGTTTGTCCGTTTTTTCACTGTCATTAAGGTCTACATGATCCATTGAAAATGAACATTTTGGGGCAGCCATGTAAGTTTCAGTTTGTGTTGGATGGAGAGGCTGTTTTGATCTTCAACAAGAAACCAGTTATTAAGGTGTTGAAGTTAACTACGGCTGTGGAAGAGAATCCAATACATATACAAAATTAAATATAAAACATATGCCAGAACTATTAATATATATCATAAAATTGAATACTTTATGTATGTGAATATATGTATGATAAAGTTAACTAGTTTATGTAAAAAAATTTCAGTCTAAAATGCTTTAAGAAATCCCACACACATATGTATATCTATATATATAAAGGAGAAAAGCGACTCACTCACTGACTGACTGAGTGACTGACTAATCACGATATCTCTGGATCTATTCAACCTACATACTTGAAATTTGGTAGACATGTTCTTTTCATAGAGTAGACATCAGCTAAAAACGGATTTCCCGAAATACGAAACGCAAGGGGAGTTACGGGGGTTAAGGGGCGTTATAAATAATTGTTTCCATGTTTAAACTACTCAATGTACAATTTTGAAATTGGGTTAGCAGATTCCTTTCATACAGTAGAGATCCGCTACAAAATGAGTTTGGTGAAAATCGTCCCCCAAGTGGCGTTGCAGGGGCTTAGGGGGCGTTATAGATAATTATTTTCATTTTTAAACTATTTGACGCACTGTCTTTAAATTTGATATATATAAATAGATTCCTTTCGTAGAATAATGATCAGTTACAAAACGGGTTTTGTGAAAACAGACTTCTAAGTGGCGGTGCGGGGGATTAAGGGGCGTAATAGATAAAAATATCCGTTTTTAAACTACTTCACCTACCTGCCTGAAAATTGGTAGGTAAGTTTCTTTCATGGAGTAAATATCCGCTACAAAATGGGTTTTTAAAAAATTGACCCCCAAGGGGTGTTGCGGCGGTGGGGGGTTTAAGGGGCGTTATAAATTCCGATTTTTTAACTATTAGACGTACAGTCTTGAAACTTAGTAAGCAGATTCCTCTCATAGGGTAGAGATACGCTACAAAATGGGTTTCGTGAAAATTGCCCCCAAGTGGCGTTGCGGGACTTAAGGGGTGTTATAGATAATTATTTCCATTTTTAAACTATTAGACGCACAGTCTTTATATTTGATAAATAGACTTCTTTCATAGAGTAGAGATCAGCTATAAGAAGGTTTTGGGAAAACAGACCTCTAAGATAAATATTTTCGTTTTTAAACTACTTGACCTACCTGCTTGAAAATTGGTAGGAATGTTTCTTTCATGGAGTACATATCCGTTACAAAACGGGTTTGGGGAAAATTGACCCCAAGGGGTGTTGCGGGGGTTAAGGGCAGATATAAGTAATTATTTCTATTTTTAAACTATTAGACGCACAGTCTTGAAATTTGGTGAGCAGATTCCTCTCATAGGATAGAGATACACTACAAAATGTGTTTTGTGAAAATAGACCCCTAGGTGGCGTTGCGGGGGTTCAAGGGGAGTTATTGATAATTTTTTTGCATTTTTAATTTATTGGACGCACAAATTTTGCTAAGCAGATTCCTTTCATAGAGTGCAATTCCCCTACAAAATGGGTTTTGTGAAAACAGACCCCGAAGTGGCGTTGCGGGGGCTCAAGTGGCGTTATAGATAATTATCCCCATTTTTAAACTATTAGACGTACAGTCTTGAAATTTGATAAGCAGATTCCTTTCGTAGAGAACCGCTACAAAATGGGTTTTGCGAATATCAACTACTAAGTTTAATTTCGGGAGATTAAGAGGCGTAATCGATAAATATTTCCATTTTTAAACTATTTGATCATCCTGCTTGAAAATTGGTAGGCATGTTCCTTTCATGGAATATAATTCCTCTAACAAAGAGTAAAACGAAAATTGACTCCTAAGGATGGTTGCGAGGGGTCAATAGGAGTAACAGAAAAATATTCCTGTTTTTAATTGTTAGACCCATATATTTGAAATTTTTTAAGCATGTTTCTTTTGTTGAATAGGGATGCACTAAGAATGTATTTTAAGTAAATCAAGTTCTGCGGAGGGGTGCAGGGGTTACTGGGACGTATTGACACAAAAAAAATCCTTTTTTCGAGCTACAAGGACTATAATAATGAAATTTGGTTTGCATTTTTCTTTTGTTGAATTGAAATCCGCTAAGAGAGGTTATTTTGGAAAACGGCTCTCAACGGGATTACGGGGATATTGATAGTAAAACTTTTGTTTTTTTCTGTTTGATGAATCCACTTGGTTTTTGGGTTACGAAAGAGCAAACATCATTCTATACTTCAATTTTAGAGATTTTTAGAAAATACAAATTAGAGGAGTTCTGCCCTTTTTATTTATCAAGAGGTGACAGTTATAGGTCTAAGTATATTTTTCAATACAATTGAATTCTTAATGCTAGGACTTAGATATCAATAATTTATACATATATATAAGCAGTAAAAACTTATAAAACATCATGAAATACCCAGCGAAGCGGGCGGGTAACAGCTAGTATATATATATATATATATAGTTTGCTGTAGTACTACTGTGGCTAAGACTTTATACTATCATGACTATAGTTATCTTAGGTTTATAACTATTTTGTGTATACGAAGGCTGTTCAAAAAGTATCTATACTGAATTTATTCTATTTATTCGAGAAAACCCCCAGCGGAGGGACTGTGCGCATCATGCACGCGCATATTTCACCTTGTCTCACAAAATTCGGCAGGTCTGTACAGCGCACCGTTCAGTCACACTGACTTCTTTCACGTGGAGTGTTTGCGTGCGTTCGTCGAAAAAAGAAAATGTGTGAAAACACGGATTAGCGAATCTGTATCAAGTTTTGCTTTAAGCTCCGTAAAATGGGCACCAAAACCTACGAGATGATGAAAACAACATTTGGAGATGAGGCAATGAGTCGTGCTCGGGTTTTTGAGTGGTTCCGGCGATTCAAGGAGGGTCGTCAATCAGTGAACAGTGATCCCCATTCTGGATGCCCATCCACCTCTCGCAATGAGGACAAGATTGCACAAGTGAAGGCTGTGGTGCTGATTTTTCCTCTTTCCCAAGATCAAGAACACCTTAAAAGGACACCGGTTTCAGGACATTGAAACCATAAAACAGAATTCGACACAGTAGCTTCAGGCCATCCCAAAGTCTGAGTTCCAGAAATGTTTCGAGGACTGGAAACATCGTTGGGCCAAGTGTGTTACTGCCAATGGAGCATATTTCAAAGGAGATTGACTCAAAACCTGTTTATGTATGTATGTTTTTGCATAATAAATTCAGTCTCGATACTTTTTGAACAGCCTCGTATATATATA